>CAMPDV010000020.1:1200000-1579601 GCA_946699065.1 Loxodes magnus | reverse complement strand
AGCTATTAAGAAAAATAGAATGAAACCTTCTAGTAGATCTTAATGTTTATGAAGTATACAACTAAACTATTTAGGCTTGATATTAGACATAGTAAGAGTATTGAAATAAGTAAATATGAACATTCGTTTAAAAAGAATAAGCTTATGAAAGCTTCTCTATATAGAATAAAAATGAGATAGAAAATTTTGAATCCAGCAATTAAGATTTAAAAAGTGTACTAAACAAATAGTATATTAAATGCTTAGAGTAATCCCTTACTTATAGAATGAAAATAAAGATAATAAGGTAAAGCCAGATAAAATTCAAAATCCTCAAGTAAAGAATTAATTAAAGGTTATTTAATATAACTTGCAAAGAACACCTAAAGAATAGTAAATATTTTTCTAAGAAAATTAAATTAGCAAAACTAAATGATCTAGGAGTTTATAGATAGTCCAAGAAGATTAGGAGGAATTTTGTGATTAGTATGACTTATGAAGTAGAAATGAAAAAAATATACAGACAGACAAAACTCTGAGTGATATGATGGAGAGTAATATATCAATGTAGCAAGATTGTTCAGAAAAATCTAACTATATAGAATCAACTAAATCTTAAACTTAACTTTTGTTTTTTAAGTATATTTTTCTTAATTACTTCATTAGATTATATTTTTATACTAACTTCTTTGTGTTAAATCAAAGCAATACTTAACGCTACTTTGTAACCATAGTCTTCTTTCGTTAGCATACTTTAATTAAAATAAAATTGCTTTTAGGTCAAGGTTCAAACAGAGTGTGATAGCGACAAACATTAAATGCAGAAAGGTTGCAAGTGTTTAAAATTATACTTAACAAGAAATTGGATTTCTACTTTATTTAAATAATCTCTAAGCATAAGAAAATAATCCATAAAATGAATTAATATAAAGCTCAAAGTAGTTAAGAAATATACTTATTAAGATATTTCTAAATGTACTGCTTGAAACATTCTTTTAAAATAAGTTCCAATAATTTATCGTTAATATACACTTTATAATCTCAAATTGCTAAAATTATCATATTAAGAATAACTAACTATAATATAGATCTTCCTATCTTGTTTAAATATCATTGATATATTTCATTTATATCTTTATTATATTCAAAGCAAGTTGAATGCTTTATATGGATGTTTAAATAAGAATTTAAGTGATTATTTAAAATATTTCTTAAATCAAAGTATTTAATTCTATGAATATTACTAGACTTTTCTAAAATGGGTAATGTCTTTCTTAAAAACAAGCTAGCATTTCTTATTTTATTAAACTCTAAAACTCCAAATAAATGCTTAGGCTTTAAATTTAATATTTTAGTAGATTTCAATTAACTTTATCTAGCTCTTTTAGCCTTTTAGTTTATTTATTCAGTGCTGTATTTAAAGTATATATGTTTATAGTTCTTCTTTAATAAAAGTATAGTCTATTATGTGATAATTATCATTGCTTAGCTTATCATTTAACTCTTTTATTAAATTTAGAAATTTTTTATTTTCATTCTGACTTTTTGTTTTATCTGGCTATTCTATCGTAATTTCTTTGCTTAAGTTTTGATTGAAACTGTTTTCTTTATATCAGATTCTAATATTCTTGTGCTCTTCCTCTATTCTTTACAATATTAAAAGATAACATTCAAGTAATAGCCTTCATTGAATAGTAGTAATAAGCTAGAAATACAAACTTCTAGAAAACAATTTTTATGATTCAGTAGAGCTAGAATATGTAAAAGCCACTAATAAAGAATAATATAGTATTTCACTCAATCTCTTTATATTAACTTCAATAAAAATATCTTAATCCAAAAATAACAACTTATCTAGTGATGGATTCTAAGACTTAGGATTTTAAACTATCTATTTAAAGTAAAATAGCAATTTAATTTTTGATGGAAATTGCTTATAGACAGTAATATAGAATGGGTTTTCTAGGCTTATATGCTAGTACAATAATATTGAAAGTATAAAAGTATTGAATATATATCTAAGATAAATCATTCTTATACAAGTTTAAAGTTCTAAAAGAATAGTTTATAAAAAAGTGATAGACTAATAGCTGGCTGATATTCGTTTGATTCTATTGGTCATATAAAGAGTATTATTGCAAGCTCTATTACTTATTTAATAATGAATTCTTGGAAAAATAATGTAATTATTTATAAGCTAAAAAAGGATAAATTTTATAAAGTTTATCTATCTTAACAGCCTGCTTATCATATTAGCAAAGTTATTAATGTCTATAGTAAGGAGTATATAAATAGCCAAAAGATATTACGTAAGGTTTAAAACTTAGCTAATGCTAAGAGAAATATAATGTAATATTTAGAGGCTTATTTACAAGAAATTTATAGCAAAACGTAACTAAAAGACTAATTAACCTAGTAAGCTAAAAAGTAAAAATTTGATTATAATAGGTGTTTAGGTAGAAGTGATTATGTATGCTTATGTATTATTAAGATATATTTAGAATATTTAAATTTAAATTTAACTAAAAGAGTTTTTTGACGTCTTTAATTGCAAGAATTGCTTCTTTCAATTATAGACGTTAGTAAATGTTTTTAAATTGTTTTTTAATCTTGTTTACATCTCATCATTTTTCTTTAATTAGTTCTTCTTTATATTCATCTTTAGCTTCTTCCTTTTTTGCTTTCTCCATTTCTTGAATCTCAAGTCTCCTTGTCATTAGCTTCTTATGAAATATTTTGATCTATAAGTCTAAATACTCCAATTTAGACCTTGAAAATGAGTTTAGATATTCTTGATCGTATAGTATAAGGCGCCTTAAGTCATAATTTCCGATATTTTCCGATAATCAATTCATTATATTAGAATAGTACACACATTTAAAGATATGCTCGAAAGTTTCATACTCTCCACACATACAATAGGGATTATCAATGGGGTAATGACGATCTTAAAGATCCTTACGGAAATTATAAGTTTAGGTTCTAAGTTTATATATACTGATAATTTCTCGTCTATACTATTTGTTTAATTTAGTATAAGTAATTTGTGGAAATTGTTAAAGATTACCAAATTATTCAGTATATACTTTAGCTGTTTTCATTCTCATAAATTTTTTAGTAGCTACTTTGTAGAAATATTGTTGTATTTTTTCTCTTACATGTTTAGTAAAAGTTTTAAGATTGGTATTATTCTATTAATTCTGCAGATCGATATTATAAAGGTCTGATAATTGCTACACTTAATCGTAGTATTGAAATCCTTTTTTCCATATATTAATGAAAATAGAGCCTATTGTTGATCTTGGAAAATCAGTACTTTCTTATTTAATTTTATGGTAGAATCTGAAGAATTTTATAGCCATAATGTGCTTAAAGGGTAATCAATTCAGGTCTATATAACATGATTCATTAAATGTTGAAGTTGCTACTTAAAAAGCTTTTCTTGAAATTAATCTCATGCTTGATTCTATTCTGTTCAGGACTCCAGTTACTCCTTTTTGAATACTTCATGGTACTAAGTCTCCTCCATATTCTGCTTTAGGTAATGTAAAAAGTCTACATAAAGTTTTAAAATGTCAAGGAGTTACATTCTTATATCTCATCAGTTAAAAAACAGCTTTCTTCATTGCAGCTATATATTTGAATGCAACTTCTTTGCAATGGGGATTTAAGTTCTTCTTCTAATGTAGAATAACTCCTAAATATGTTACTTGTTCTTTTTAAGCAATTGGTTAATTTCCTAATTATAAATTTAAAATTTATTATTTCTGATTCTTCTTTAGAAATTAGATGCATTCGGATTTGGTAACATTAATCTTTAAATGTGTTCATGCAAAAACTTTATTTGCTTCATTTATTAAATTCTACATCTACTTTGCCGATTTGGAAAGAAGAATAAGATCATCTGCCCATCCTCTACAAGCGAAGCTAATACTTGAATCCTGGCATTTAAATCCCAATTAGTTACTTTTACTTTCCAGATATCTAATTACTATATATTTAGAATATTTTAATATGATTGTCATACTTAATTAAATAAATTTAAAGACTTATGTAACTTCAGTTATTATAAATGATATTGCATAAACTTACTGCTAAAAGAATCCTAATTAACTTATAGCAACTTTATAACTTTAGTAACTTAAGAGCTTATCTAATAAAAGAGGAAATCAAATCCAGATAGTTTCGTCATCAATGGTGATATCAGCTTTATATAAAGGAGTATTATCCTTAGCTTGTTTTAGAAAAAAAAATTATATGGAACCAAATGTAAAATAAAGTTTATAGTTGTACTTCGTTAAAAAATAATGTAGCTTTAGTGGTTGGAACTTAAGAAAATTCACCCTTTAGGAAAGAGTACTATGATAGCAAAATTAAGAGCAAGAAATTTGAAAACTAAATTGAAGTACGAACATAAAATGGATAGAATATAGAGAAGATAAAAGTATAATTTGGTTAATCTAAAATCTGAAAGATGAATCTTAAAAGTCTAAGAATAATCTTTCAACAATAACTTGCAAATGATTAGAAAGAATTAGAGAGTTCTTTTTAGAAAGTCAAGAAATATCACTTGAAATCTTATATACCATTTTTCTTGCAATTTTTTAAGATTTCATTAAGCAAAATTTTTCAATTTAAGGACTTTATTTAGTAACTTTACCTTAAAAGCTATTTAAAGTGTGAAATAGCATATAGAGAGTACTCCTTCAAAAAGAAAAGTTAAAAGATTAATAAAAAAATTTAAGAATGAATAATTGGGCAATATAATGGTCTAAGAAGATATGTCAGTCTAAAATTTTATTAATTTTAATGCCAATTATTCTAGATTGTGTGGTAGATCCGCTCATAGAAAGGTAAAAGAATTGTTTTAATTTTAGAAGATAGTTTCTAAACTTGATCCAATATGGAAAGTTTATTTCTAAGTAAAAAATAATTCTTTAGAAACAAGTTATAAATAGAATTATAGCAATGTTTCTATTGCGTTAATAAAATTATTAAAATAGACTAAATAGAATTTCTACTAATATTATTATTCACTTTAAGTTTATACCTAGTTTTTCTACATCATTTTTTATACTATGCCCAATTCTCTTCTCTCAATCATACACGTTTTCATATATGTCCTCTAAGGATTGTTTTAAATATCTCCTTTTAATTTTAATTTATTCCAATAGATATTTGTATTGATTTAGCTCTTATTATGTTTCTATAAATTTATTTTTCATACCTTTCTATGCAATGTGTTTGCCTCAATTTTCACTGAGGAAATTTTTCATTTCTTATCAAATTGCTTTGATCTCAGACTGTTGCGTGAGTTGCTCTTATTTACGAATGTAAATTTTATAGGGTGCACAGTATCCTAAACTTGATGTCTCGAAGTTTTGTCTGTATTATATTATTAATTCTTTGATTTCCGATCATTACTTGAAGTTGTGCAGATACTTGAGCTTCAATAGTATTGGCTTTTCTTCTTATAATCTGTTTGTTTATAGAAATATATTGTAATTTACTTTTGCGATGCATTTATAGAGACTTTCATAAAAATAATTGATAGAGCGGATTATTAGACTTAAATTAAACTGACTCAGCTTATAAAGCTGGAGTTAATTAAATAATATCTCAAAATGCTATAAATTAGCTATACATAAGATTATTACCTTCCTTACTTAAATCCTCCTAATTAAAGATTCATAGACATTCAATAAGTCTAATATTTATTTATTTAGCTCCTATCTTAATTTAGTAGTTTTAAAGTTAATGCTCTTCTAAAATATTAACGTTGCATATAAATTCCTAATTTAGATCTAGCTTTTTGCTAGAGAAATGAATAAAGCACAATTTATATTAGTGGAAATATTTAAATGAATACATAAATATGTAACTATGAAGTTTAATAGACATAGGTATTAAGTATTGCTTCTATGTTTCAATACTAAATAATTAGACTCTTTTATTTTAAAATGCATAGAACTATTAATACCTACAAATAAATGTATTAACTATAACAATCTTAAATATTAAGCATATTTCTCATTTTGCCACATTAAAACCTTTTAGATGATATCTTAAAAATAAATACCATTGAGTATTACTATTAATAAAGAATCAATTTAGCTATACAAACTGAAATGCATAAAACAGCAAGTTTGTAGTACTCAAAATATATGGAATTTCAATAATTAAAGAATTAAAACCAGTAAAGAACGAATATTACTATTTCCATTATATAATACTAGAGCAGAAATTTAAACTAGAGCCCGCTTTAATTTCTTAAAATTTTAACTTTGCTATATATTATAATTTCACTCAACTATTCACCTTATAAATATTATTTATAATAAAAGCAAATTAAATAGTACTTTAGAACTAGCTATAAGTAAGAATTCTGAACAAGATTCTATACCAAAGTTATCTTTAAATTAAATTGAAAGCCTAACATATAAGTATAGGATCTTTAATACTCTTTTATTAACTAGAAATAAATATTTACTTATTATAATTATATTATCCTATTACAAATTTCTAAATTCTAATCAAATACCCATCATTTACTAATAAATTATCAATCAAGTGCGATTAAAATTTCTTATGTAATGTTGCTGAAGATTAAAGATCAAAATAAGATATAATCAATTTAGATTGCTAGTTATAGATTAGCAGATAAAGATTTTTAATTTTATCAAGTTATATAGAAAAGTTGCTAGGTAAGATTAGATTAGTATACATAAGTTATAGTTGGCTATCCTTTTGGATTATGAAGCTAACAAATATACTGTTTAAATATATATTTAGATTGGCTTATTTAAATAAGTCAGAATATTCATATTTTATTAATCTTTCCCTTCTCTAGAAATTCCTCTACAATCATTGGACATCCATTCTTATTGATTTCTAAGATAATATTAGCCCAAGGCTGTATAAAAAATCTTACTTCAAATCTTTCTTTAGTTTCTTAAATAATTTAGGCTATAACCAAGAGAGTCTGATTTCCATCCCTCTTTTCATTCATATTAATTGAAGTAAAGTTTTCTACGAAGGACTAAAATTCTTAGTCAAACTAAACTACTTGAATGCTTAAAAGCTAATTTTTATTAAGAGCCTCCTTAAACTTAATGATATCTTCTAAAACACTTTCTTCAAAGTTCTATTACTAATAGAATTATTCAAAAATATGCTTCAAAATTATCTTAACTTGATATATGGCATGAGTATCTTGAAGATAAAAGAAGCAAAGTTTAATAGCAAAATTAGCTGTAATTTTTAAGTTTTTTGACTAAGATTGTGCTAAATAGTAGTTAGTCATAGAGCATAAGTAAAGAACCAAAATTATAATGTTTAGTATAAAAAGTTTTCAAATATCTCAGTTAATTGCTTAAGTTCTTAGTATCTTATTTTATTTTTTTTGGAAGATAAGAAGCTATAGTAGGAATAAGTCTTGGCAAAGTCTTTTTATATCATACTTTGAAAAATCTTTACTTAAACCCTAGATGAAAAAGTTATATCTTTGAATTAATTTAAGAGTTATTTCATTAAGTTTTTCTCTTACTCCGTTATTGAAAAAGTTTCAGGAAAACCATATGCAGTTTAAAAAGTTTTTAAGTAAACTATAAGTGGATCGTTGGAATTAAAACTTTCAATGTCTGCTTTATAAATTTCTTTGATGTATATATCTAACAGATGAATCTTTCCAAGAGTTTCTGAGTTTGAAGTAAGAATTACGAACATTGAAAAGTTGATAAGATAATGCAATATATCTGTTTTAAATAAATAATTAGAATCATTCTTTTCTATAAGATTTTAAGCTTATCTAATTAATATTTCATATCTATTTTAAAAGGTATCAAATACGTATTTAGGCAAAAACTTATTTAATCTTTCTAAATTATTTAAATAAATTTTTATTTTTCATTCTAAACTTCAAGTTTCAACTACTATGGAATAATATTTTAGTATATATCTTTTAGAGAATTTCTCTAAGTTAACTTTCTATTTAACTATTCACGTAAAATATAAAATAAGTTGATTTATTTCCTTATCCTCCATAAGCTTCTTTAAGCACAATCTTTTAATCCACATCAGTTACTTCTTCATCATTGTACATTTTTTCACTTTCCTTCGTTAAATCTTTAATATAACAATAATAATGGCTACTTTTCCTGTTGCTCCATCGTGAATAAAAATAGATTATAAGTAATATTTTTCCTTTTAGATTTTTTAGCTTTCAAATGGTTTTTATATTTATTGGTTTATTTCATCAAGTTCCTCCTTCAATCTTTTCACTCTATTTTTCGCTTCGTTTTGATACATTTCGAGACTATTAACTATCAAATTCTATTCTTATTCCTAAACATCCAAATTAAATTGATAGCAGGCTTGACTTTTTTAGTTTTTTTTAAATTTTCTACTCTTAGATAAAATCAGCTGAAGCTTATAAAAGCTCTTCAAGAGATAATCATATTTGCTTTTATTCTTCTAACTTTGAAATTTCTTAGGCAAGTTAGTTTTTTCTGCTGAGAAGATTTAAATTATTAAATCTAAACTCTTACTAAAAGGTTTTGCTATTAACTAAAAACCTGTCAGCATAAAACTAAATCAATTTAACTAGACCGAAAAAAACAGGAGGTAGCTCTGTGATTCAATAACTTTTATGTCCAGTTTTTGTTACCTAAATCAGTTGTATATTCTGAAATAAACTCAGTTAATAAATTTTAGATAGCTGAATAGAAATTATTTTGATTAATATCTAAGCCCAACCAATTAAAGTCTTCAAGATCAAGAATATTAGTTTTATTTTGGTTATCCTCTAAGTAACTTATTTCTGGTTATTAGGTACCGAAAAATATTTGCTGAAGTTCTCCTTTTGGTTAATGTGGCCTAGTTTTAGCCTTTTAACTAATTTGCGATCTTTTTAAACTATTATCTTATGAACTTGATAACGATAACTTTGATCTTGATGCAGATAAATTGTTTTATTTTTTGTTTTCTATCCTCATTTTACTTTCCTAATCTTAAGATCCTTGATTCATATTATTAGTTCAAAGGCCCCGTTCTAGTATTGCTAAAAAAATACTAAAATCTCCTACATCAGACTATTTGTTCATATATGCTTTGTTTCCATTATCATCTTCAATACTCTTAATAAGTTAATTTGGATCAATACGTACTTTACTAAGTAGAATTGGTAATAGTTTAAGTAAATATAGGAATTTAAAAGTAAAACTACATTAAAGAGTTGAAGTGGCAAGTGTTTCCTATATTTTTCAGTCCTACTTTATCCTTTTCATCTCTATTTTGCTTTTCTAATATATATGAGTTATCTCTAAGGCATAAAACCTAGTAAGGGATTCTTTGCTCTTAAGTTTACTAGATGATAACCTATAATGCAAGGATGCTTTGAGGATCATTGAGATCAAACACTAAAACCATCCTAAATATTTTTTACTGTATGATTTAAAAAGTTTATTATATCTAATGTTGTATATAAAGTTTATATTCAATAATAATAAAATTTTTATTTCTTTTTACATTCATTTGGAATTATCTTGTCTCTAAATGAGAGGAGATTGACAAATGGACTTAGGCTCTTAAGAAAAGTTGATTTTATCATATTATTTACTATTTTGATTAATGCATATTAATTAATTAATTTCAACTAAAAAGTTTTTGGACCGAAACTCCTTTCACATTTCACGACCCGACGCTCTCTTTTTATGGAATAACGGGGATACCCTGTTGTGCTCCAGGTACAGCTGCTAGGGAGCTCCATCGCTATGAGCAGTCGGGCTTCAAGCCCCTACCAAGAGCGGATAATCTCAAAGACAGTATTCCCTTAAGAAAATGACTCTGACCAGGGACTTTCTCAGCGATAGGAAAGGAACTTGCTCCTAGCCATAAAACCAGAAAGTTTTTTCACGAAGGT
This sequence comes from Loxodes magnus, assembly GCA_946699065.1. Classification (NCBI taxonomy): domain Eukaryota; phylum Ciliophora; class Karyorelictea; order Loxodida; family Loxodidae; genus Loxodes; species Loxodes magnus. The sequence goes on along the minus strand of CAMPDV010000020.1, from coordinate 1,569,703 downwards.
CATTCTCAGCTCCCACCATCTTTTCAATTATTTTGATAAATGCATATAATACTTATTTCTATTAAAATAATATATACTTGATAATCCAAATATTAGTAATGCTAAATAATAATAATAATAATAATAATAATAATATACTTAAAGTTAGTAGAGTTTTGCATTCTCTGGAATTGCAACCAGTTCCTGCGGACAGTTTTTTTAACGTGGGTGTGATCCACGACCTTTTTATTAAGTGGAAGGTTACCACTGTAACCGTTCAAGTGGTCTTGCAAAAAGCTTTTATTTGTAGATCCCTGTTGGAGTTATTCATAGTTTATTGAGTTGTCTCCATGTTCTTTTCTGCTCTTATTCGTTTATTTTCTTTCATTATCAACAGTTTTTTAAAATATGTTGATTTGATTTGCAACATCAACAAAGTTTGTATTATTGTCTTTATTTCGTTCTTTTTTATGATAATTTATTTTCTATATTTTCTAATCTTTTAGTGAAACTTGCAGCAATTATTTCTTTTTCTGGATTCAATTCTGTTTTTAATTCTATTGGTATTTTTTCTATTTCCATTTTCGTGTCATATTTAAAGTTTTATTGTGACTAAGTTCAGAGTTGTTCTTCCGTTATCAAATTGCTTTGAATGAGCTGTCTTCTGAGTATTAATAATTCGTTGCTTTAATCCTCTATGCTATTCATTAATTTCTTTATTTTTTCTCCTTAGTTATAAGCTATTTCTTCATACTTTGAAATTAATTTTTACATTTGATCTAGTTAAATTTAAAGTTTTTGATCAGATTTGTTCTTAGGTTATCTTATCTCTATAGATCCTACCATCACTTTACCTTCTGATGACGAACTTGACTCCTCTCGTTGTTATTGTTTTTTCTAAATTTATTTTGCCACTTTTCTCTTTAGGTTTTTAAGTTAATTCTTTGAGAGTCGAAGAGATTAATCCATTTTTTTTTATAATGATTTATATTATATGAGTTGTAATTTAATAAAAGTTTAAAATAAAGAAATTTTCTACTCAATTCATATAGTCTCCAAACATAAGAAGGTGATCCAAAGTAATAATTAATAAGAATTCTAAATAGCTAAGAAAAAGACTTATTAAAGATATTTCTAAGCAAATTGTTTGAAATATTTTTTTGTAAATAACTTCAATAATTTATCTTTAATATAAGCTTTAATCTCTCAACTTTCTATAATTTTCATTTTAAGAATAATAAATTATCATTTAATATCTTACTATGTTTTTCAATATCCTAAAAAATTTAAAATTATACCTTGTTATATTTGATTGAGTACTTTATACATATGCTATAAATAAGATGATATGTAATTATTTATTTAAAATGTTTATTTAAATTTTTATTTATATGATGATTTATAAAACTCTTCTAAATTGGATAATATATTCTTAAGTATAAATTTGTATTTCTTATTTTATTATATATAATAAAATGGATGTCGGCCACGTCAGAAAAACTAGTAGGTAATCTGGTGCAGTTTATACTGTATTGCGAGAAATCTCGCACTAGATACCACCATGGGGAAGGATGGATAAGCTCCGTTGAGACATACCTAACTTACCCCGAGGGTTCTCTCTAGCAGTATGAAAATTTGACTGATGGGCCTTCTAATTACCGACTTAATAATTAATTCTTATTTGGACCTTATTCAAGAAGACCGAAGCATTTGATTCAAGATTTAAGAATAATTTTTAATAAGAAGATTCCTCATTTGGAGAAGCCGACATGACTCATTGAGCTTCTAGAATTTTAAAAAGAAACATGAGAACATTTTCTTAATATTAAATATTAATATTGAAAGAGCTGCGCGCCAATGAGGTACTACGCACTCCATAATCATTTTTATTTATTTATTTATTTATTTATTTATTATATTTTAAAGCTTCAAATAAATTCTTAGGATTTTAATTTAATATTTTAATAGATTTCAATTAACTTTATCTAGCTTTTTTAATATTTTAGTTTAAATTGAAAAGATGGTGGGAGCTGAGAATGACTTTCGTGACAACACTTTCTGGTTTTATGGCTAGGAACAAGTTCCTTTCCTGTCGCTGAGAAAGTCCCTGGTCAGAGTCATTTTCTGAAGGGAACACTGTCTTTGAGATTATCCGCTCTTGGTAGGGGCTTGAAGCCTGACTGCTCATAGCGATGGAGCTCCCTAGCAGCTGTACCTGGAGCACAACAGGGTACCCCCGTTATTCCATAAAAAGAGAGTGTCGGGTCGTGCAATCTGAAAGGAGTTTACGGTCCAAAAACTTTTTAGTTGAAATTAATTAATTAATATTTTAGTTTATTTATTCAATGCTGTATCAGAGTATACATGCTTATAGTTCTTCTTTACTAATATAAGTATAAATTATTATGTGATTTGTCATTATTTGCATAGCTTATTGTTTAACATTTTTTATTAAGTTTAGAAACTTTCAATTTCTCCTTTTAGCTTTATACATTATCTGGCTATTCATCTTTAATTCTTTTGTTTATGTTTTGACTTAAGCTACTTTCTTTATAGCAGATTCGATATTTTTGAGCTCATTTTTATTCTTTGCAATATTGAAAATGATATTCAAGTAATAAGCCTTCATTGAATTGTAGTAATTAGACAAAAATATAAACTTCTACAAAACTATTTTTATGATTCTGGAGTGCTAGAAATGAAAAAGCCTTTAAAAAAGCTTAATTTAACTTTTCGCTCAATCTCGTTTTATTAACTTCAAATGAAAATACTCTAATCCAAAAAAATAACAACTATCAAGTGATAATTTCCGATACTTAGGATTATAATTTCTTTATTTAAATTAGAATATCTATTTAATTTATGATTGGCATTGCTTACAAACAGGTGATATCATGGGTTTTGCTAGGCATACATGCTAGTATAATAGTATTGAAAGTATTGATAATATAAAAGAATCATTATATATATCTAAGAAAAATTATTTCAATACAATAAAAATTAAATGTTTGGCGTTTTTGGAGGCATTTAAACCTCTTTCTCTCCAGCCTCTAAATTGCTCTAAAGGCTGAATATAAAAATAAATGTCTCTACAACTTTTCTCCTTGCTATGCATAGTATTCTTGAGGTATCTTTTCGCCTTTATAATTATTTGTGACTTTTACCTTGTATATTTTTACGAATTTCTTTCAATATAATCTTTCTCTTTCTCTTTTTAATTTAAGTTGTTGTTGTCTCTTCTTTTTATTTTCTAACTTTTTCTAGTATTTCAGTACTCTTATTTAAAGTTTTGAGATTTATAGTATCTTTTCCTTAGATGCATTAAGAGTTACATTAGTAGCATCTTTTTATTTCTAGTTTATGTTTAAATCTTGAATTTTTTTAAACTTCAATTATCATTGTGTCATTTCCTTATTCTTTTAGTTACACTTAAAGCTGTAATTTTTGCTGGTTTTCTTCTATTTTTTCTATTCTCCTGATTAGTTCATTCTACTTCTACTTTTATTGTTATGATTAACTGCTCAGGTTTTATGAAATATTTCAAAATACGTTAAGGTCTCTTTCTTAGGTCATAAGTTTTGATTCTATTTCCTCTGTAATTTCAAGTCTTTCCATCAGTCTCTTATTATCTTTCTTTAGCTTTTTAACCTCTTCCTGGAAGTCCAGTACTACTTTTATCAGTTAATTATATCTTATTTACTGCACTGTGATGAGATTCAAGACTTCTTTGCACATAATATTTTTAATCTATTTCCTAGGTTTTTCTTTAGGATGGGAAATTCTATTTGATGGGCGACTTTTGGTACCCTTTTCACAGTCCTAGCTTCTCTAAGATTTCATTAACTCCTGCTTTGTGAATCTGCTAAAAAATCCTGATTTGAATACTGACATTTTTAAATTAGATGATTTCTTAAGCAAATTTAGAGTTCTAAAAGACTAGTTTCTAGCAAATTCAAAGTGAGGAGCTGATACTAGTTATATATAATTACTTCTACTGATTCTATAAAGAGTAATATCTTAGCTTTATATTCATTTGATAATGAGCTTTTGGAAAAATCTATATCATTAGTTATTAGTTAAAGGCATAAGTCTATAGAATTTATCTATCTTAACAATCTGCTTATCATACTAGCAAAATTATTAATAAAACATTTCTTAATTAAACAATATTGCGATATCTAAAAGACATTACACAACAGCTAAAATTTTAGCTAAGGCTAGTAAATAAGATAATGGAATACTTAGAGGCCTTTTTACAATAAACGTCTAGTAAAATGTAATCAGAAGACTAAGAAAATTAGCAAGCTAAAAAGTAAAAATCTGATCATTAAAATAATTTAAGATAGCATTAAGATTTTTTAGATGCTTAAAAGTGTTAAGTTGTAAGGGGAGAGTAATTATATTAGCTTATGTATTAATAGGAAATATTTAGATGCTTCATATAATTTATAACTATGACTGTCATACTTGATTAAGCAAACTAAAGATTTATGTAACTTTAGTTATTATAAGTGATAATTGCATAAGCTTGCTTAATAAATAAATTAGGAATAATTTTCTCTCAAGAGAATGCTTTAAAACTATTAGTAACTATCTAAGAGCTTATTTTTAAACTTTTATTATATTTAAGTTTTTTTATTTAAAAGAAACTGATATATAACCTATTATAGGCCATTGTCAGATCCAAAAATTAAAATACAATAAATAAGCAGCCTCATTAAAGAATAACCTAATCGTGTCGATATTAATAACAAAATCTAATCTTTTGCAAAGGAATAATCTCCTTGTTTCACTCTTTTTAGTAAAGATATTCTATGGAATAAAAGGTAGAATAAAGATGATAGCTGTGCTTTGTTAAAAGGATCGTGTAGCTACAGCTGGTTTGCGTTTAGAAAATACAACCTTTAGGGAGAAAATAGTTTTAGAAAAAGTTAGAGAAAGAGATTTGAAAACTAAGTTGAAGTAATTGATGGATATAATATCGAAAGATAACAGACCAGTTCTGTTTAATCTAAAAACTGAAAGATATATCTAATAATTTCAAGAATAATCTTTGAATACTATTAATGAACATTTTCAAAAACTTAAAAATACATCATGCAATAATTGGTAAATAGTATGAATGCTAAAAAATAACTTACAAATGAATAATAGGAATTGGAGACTATAAGACTTTCCAGAAAGTTAAGAAATATCACTTTAAATATTGTATGTCATTTTTTTTGCAATTTATAAGATGAAGATATAAAAAATTTAAAATTATTGGATTTTATTCAGTAATGCTATTCTTAATAACTATTTAAAATGAGAAACAATATAAAAGAAAAATTCCTAAATTAATAGAAGACATTTTAAGATTGATTAATTGGACAATAGTGGTATAATAAGTATAACAGTCTAATATTTTAGGATTATTTTGCCAATTTATTAGCACTATGTGGAAGATATGGTCTCAGAGATTTTAATAAGATATCAAAATCAATGAATGCTTGAAAGTTTAAAAATATTCCTTTTTATTTCCAGCCTGCTTATTGATTTTTTTATGTCTAGCACTCAGATAAACGCAAACACCTTCTATATCAGAATTCTTTACTCCAATAAAGCATTGAAATTTTTCTTCATAATTCTTGATCTTTTCCTTTTTTTTTATCAGAACATCTTACAATTCTTGACTAAATGATAAGTCAAGTCACAATGATAGCATTTATTTCAATGAGTTTTTTTATTAAAAAGCCTGCTGCTTTTCTTTTTATTTAATCAGTTTTTCAGACTAATTTTACGACTATTTTTATGTCTCTTAAAAATCCATTTAAATTATAACTTTCTATTCTAATCTGCATTAGAAATTATTTACTTGAATATTCTGTTAGCTTCAATAATTATGATTAAATATCTTCTTTAACTAATTATTAAAAGCTAAATTTATTTAAATAGCTTAAGATAAAAGCCATCAAATAAAGAATTTAATAGAATCCTCATTTGAGAAAGAGAGAAATAGTAGATAGAAAATAAAAGCATTTTATTTTAGTATATTTGTATTGTCTATAGCCTTAGTTATTACTACTACTACTATGTTCCAATTGCACTAAATAGATAATCTCTTTTATATACATATATAATACTATAAGCTTATCATATCTTTATCATCTTTAATAAATTTCATTCCTTATTACTTAAAAACCTTAAAGATATTACATCTTTAAGCTGCTCTAAATGCCATTAAGTATTGCTGCCACTAAAGTAACTATTTAACTATACAGACTGCTATAAAGCAATAAGTGTTTAGTAATGAAATCATAGAATTACTATTCAGAAGTTAAAATAAATTAAGAATTAATAGCTATTGATAGAACTAAAGTAAGCTTATAATCAAAATTATTTTATAATAATTCTATTATTTAATACTGAAGCAGAAATTAAAGCATTAGTCAGCTTTTAACTTAAAATTTAAACTTTTCTATTATTCTCACTCAATTAAACTCTTAACCCTCGTAAATTGTGTTTGAAACCATTGTAAAATTATAATAAGCAGCTTAAAGCTAACTTTAATTTAACGTTCAATGAGAGAAATACAAGTAAAGGCTAATATTTAATCCTATTCTATAGCCTAATTTATAATTAGTCTATATTTACATTCTTTGATTAACTAGAAATAAAAACTTACTTATTATAATTATATTATCTAATTACATAAATTAACTATATTATAAATTATTATTCCTCATTTGGTTATAATATTAATCATCTTTGGTTCAAAAATTTCCAATTAAATATATTTGAACAGTTAATGATTTAAGTAGAATATAAGGAACTTGCTTTTAGACTGCAAATTAGAGATTTATTATTTCAGCAAATTATATAGAAAAGTTGCTAGATAAGTATTATACTTCTATGTGTAAGTTATCATTGGCTTTCTTATTGGGTTAATAATAATAACATTAATTAATATGTCTATACTATATTTTTATATAGGTAATAAAACTTTTTATTTACATTCCTTTATCAGTCTTATTTTTCTTACTAGTTATATTGATCTTATTCTGTTCTACTTCTTTAATTTTGTCCAGATCTTTCTTCATTGTAGTAATTCATCATTATCCTTGAGAGTTTCAGCTTTTCTTCTAAGTTGTCTTTAGTGAAAGTTTTTAATTCTAGATTGATTTCTTTTTACTACTTTTTTGCAGGAAATTTAAGATTAAGATAGCTTTGATTGTATGTTAACAACTTTAGAAAATCTTAATTTTTTAAGTCTTGAAATTCCTAAATAAGATCCTTCAGAGCTTTATATGATTAAATTCTTAACAAGCTATCTAAAATCCAACGGAAACAAATCCCCGAGTGCTTAATTTTTAAGTATCTTTATCACAAGTCATATTAGAAATGATAACAAAATGTTCTAAATTCGTAAATTGAAACTATTTCCCTAGAAGAAAACTACGACTTTATTAAAAATCTAACTCGTATATCAACATTCAATAATGTGGAAATTACAAGTAAAAAAGATGTTAAAAAACCTTGAAAACGATATAAATAAATGCTGAGAAAAAGTAAAAATAGAAATTGTACATAAAAGAATAAAATTAATATAATAGAAATAATGATTATATATTAATGCTTAAAAGAGAAATATTTAAAACTAAAATAAATAAAGTAAGAAGAATAACTGAAAAATAAAAAATATTAGTCAATAGTTATAATGGTACTAATCAAGAAAAAACAAATTAAAACAAAAGGATTTTAAACCTTAAAATAGAACAAAAATGAACCTAACTAAAATATAATAAGTAAAATTCATTTAAAATTAGAAAAATGTATTTAATGAATAATAAAACCTGTCTTTAAACTAAATAAAATAATTTATAAAATATATGTAAATTTTAAAGAAAAGTTAAAAAGATTGAAAATGAGAAAATGAGAAAATATATTATATTAATAAGTTTGAGGTTTAATGAGCTTTTTACCTAACAATAAAGCCTAAGGATTTTATTCAATTTCAGGTGAACTAATAAGAAATACATCTAACGAACTATGATAAATATTAAGTTAATTTTTCTAAATTATTAGAAGTAATTAAAATTAGTTAAAAATATAAATAAATTTAAAATAATAATGATTCACAAAAAAGAAAACTAACAAAGCTAAAAAATTATTGAACAATAGCACTCATAAATGTATAAAAAATAATTTGATAAATTAGTAACTAATAATATATATTAAGAAATATAAAATAAAAATATTAAATAAAGATAAAAAAAGATGTAAACAACATATAATATATGATAACTAAAAAAATAATAGAAAACTATAAAAATAAAAGAAAAATGAAAAATGAAAAAGAAAAATATTTATTGCTCACATTAATTACTGTTGAAAAAATGCTTGGTGCAGTAAATAGTGAATTTTTATTTGACCAAATGAAAAATTAAACATTTGATAAAATATAATTAATATGATAAAAGCTATATATTAAAAATGATTAATCAACTTTTATCTCGATGAAGGATAAAAAGAAAAATTCAATAAATAAATGAATTTTTACAAGGCAGCTCAAATGGACCACTATTATCAATATTATACTATGAAATAGTATAAAGGTATTTAGATAAATATGAAAAGGTCCCAAAATTAAAAAATTTTATCATGTTAAACTTGTTTGAGCAGATGATTTAATACTAAAAGCAAATAACAGAAAAGGATGTAAATTTTATTAAACGAAACAGAAAAATTTTTTAAATTAATAAGACTTTATATTAGCTCGGTGAAATACGATATTATATAAATACTCAAGAATAAAAACACAACAAACAAAGAGACTGACCTTTTACTATTTGGAAAAAAATACCTAGGATATCAAATAAATTAACTCAATAAAGAAAAGAATCAGGTTGAGAGCACTTTAAGAGGTTTTAATAATCTATCTTTATATTCTAATCCTAATTCTTTAAAAACTATACCAAAACATAACCCATTAATTTTAAGAACTTTCTCAGGTTATTTTTAATTCTATAATTAGAATACTGCTCGGAAGTAATCACATATAATATAGTAAGAACTAAAAATTAAAAAATGAAATTTAAATAGCACAAAGATAGATAATAAGAAAATACTTGAAAAAACCACAAGTATCATTTAAAGAATTACAATATATAGATTTTAACTGAAATAAATTTGAATATGCAACAGTATGAAGATTTGTAAAACTTTACAAGAAATTCTCAGAATAAATCCGAAACAATCAAAAAAAAGAAAAAAGCAACCAAGATAAAAAATTATAGTAATTATTAAAATAAATCTAAAATTCAATCCAAAATATTAAAAATATTAAAAAAATACTATGAAATAAACAGAGAATAAATTTAAGATTTTAACACAAGTAATTCTACTAAAGAAATCTAAAAAACATACAAACAAAATTTTCAATAAAAACATAAAATATGAAAATAGCAAAAATGATATATACATAAGTTACTTAGTTTAAACAAAATAAATAACTAATATTACAACAAAAAAGGAATTAATAAAAGAATAAAAATAATTTATAGTCCTAAAACACAATTAATATTTTTAGACAAGATCAAGATAAATATTATCTATTTTTAAGCAATAACAAAAAATTTAACACTTATTTGAATGCTAAGTACAGATAAATTATATAAGAATACATTTTTCAGATTCAAGAAAATAAAAAAACTAAATATAAACATAAATCTGAAAAGAAGGATGATATAAATCTCAAATCAGAATTGAAATTAATAAAATATAGAAAAATTTAAAAGAAATGCTAGAATGTAATCTATATTAGTGAATTAAGAAACAAAAATAATAAATAATTATTGGAAAATATTTATATTAAAAAAACATATAAATAAATAAAAACGATTATAGAGTGCGTAGTACCTCATTGGCGCGCAGCTCTTTCAATAATAATATTTAATATTAAGAAAATATTCTCATATTTCTTGTTAAAATTCTAGAGGTCCGATGAGTCATGTCAGCTTCTCCAAATGGGGAATCTTCTTATTAAAAATTATTCTTAATCTTGAATCAAATGCTTCGGTCTTCTTGAATAAGGTCCAAATAAGAATTAATTATTAAGTCGGTAATTAGAAGGTCCGTCAGTCAAACTTTCATACTGCTAGAGAGAACCCTCGGAGTAAGTTAGACATGTCTCAACGGAGCTTATCCACCCTTCCCCGTGGTGGTATCTAGTGTGAAATTACTCGCAATGCAGTATAAACTGCACCAGATTACCTACTAGTTTGACTGACGCGGCTGACATCCATTTTATAATATATAATAAATTAAAAAAAATATTAACAAATAACTTGATTTTAAGAATGAATAAGTGAAAATTAAATTTTTTAGTAATATGATAATGAAGAAGACTAAAAATAATTATTTTTAAAATGAGTAAAGATTAAAGACCAAGAGACAAAAACGAAAAAAAATAAAGTAAAATCAAAGTAAAAACAAAGGTCAAATAGTTTATGAAAGGGAGTGAAATCAAAAAAAAATTATATTAAGTTGAAAGGCGAACATTATATAATTTAAATTTTCGATACAATAATCAAATATTTATTAAAATAATTTATTCTATTAGAAATTTTATGTATATTCTTACCATTTAGAAGTAATATTATCTACTATGATAGAAATTTCCCTTCTTTAATTAGCTAATTTACTAATACCTAATGATATTTTTATAACTATCATAATATTTAACTAAAGATATTTAGAAGAGTATTTCTCTTTTAATGTTTCAATACATTATTTTTAATTACTATTGAATTATTCCTTTATATCAAAACTATACTAGAAATTATTTTATATTTATACAAAATTCTAGTTTTTTAAACTTAATTCTAAAGAGTATAACTAAATTATAAAATTTTATATTTTAAGCTTTTTAAAAATTATGATAATTATAATTTCCTAAATGCAGAGCTAAATATTAACTTTATCTATTATCTATTTTATAAATTTTGCTAATAAAGGTTTAATCATCTCCTAAACCAAATGTTCTTTTAATTTTACTATTCTAACTATCAACAAAATTCCATTAAATTCAAAACTTAATTCTTTAGCAATGCATATAATATTCATACAAACTTATCAGATTAGCTATCTTAGTAGTCATACTTTAAATGATCTACTTATTTAAGAGCTTTATAAAATTTAGACGCAGCAAAGCAAGTTGGATTATTATAAAACAGCATTGAATAAATAAAATAAAAGAGTTAAATTAGTTAATTAAAGTAAATAATTTAAAGGTTTAAAATTAATTCTTATTTCTCTTGACGTTATTAAGATAAGTCTCCATCTATTTTAGTATTCTAATTATTTTAACTCCATTCTATTAATATTGTCTTCTATAGTAAATTATTTTCTAAAAAATTAAGCTCTTCTTATATCAACCTTTATGCCGTTTACTTTTTTTGTGGATATTAACAATATTTTACTTCTTTAAATTTCTATTTAATCGTCTTTATTTTCCGAAGAAAATGAAGATATTGATTGATCTAGCTTACTTAATAAGATCATATAGTTATTTTAATAATAAGATATATATTTTTCAGTTAAATGTTTGATTATTTTCCTTGTTTAATAGATTTCACTTACATTATAGTAAAGCATTCATATAAAATATTTATTTAACTTAAGAGAAAGCTTAGTTTTTATAGTTGAATAGCTGTCTCAGATATTAGTTTATAGTATCTTACTTTTTTCTTATAAAATGATTTTCGATATTTTTTTTGTTCTATTGACGCTTCAAACTACTATTCACTTTCTGGCTCATCTGTAGAATAATAATCTAATGACTGGTGCTTAAATTTCACTTTAATATAAACTTAATAACTTAATTTATGCATCTGGTATTTAAATATTCAACGTTAATACAAACTAGTAAATACAATTCTCTAATTTACTTATTAATAGACTGCTTACATCCTTCTTATTAATTTACTTTCTACTATCATTTCTCTAGAGTTTATATGTATTTTAAGCTTTATCTTTATTTTCAGAAGCATTTGCACATTAAAGGCTATTTATTTACTTTTATTACAATTAACGTTAAGAAGTTTGAAAAAGTTAGAATGAAGACATTTCTAACGAAATAAAGGTTAAGAAATAAAATAAGAAAAAGAGTTTGAAATTCTGTTTTAAAAAGTCAACAAAGCACTGCGTTACTGAATCTAGTTTAATCTAATAGTTCTAATATTATAATAATTATATATTTAACAAGTTAATGGCATTAAAGATTTAACTTTAATAGATAGTTCAAAATTGAAACTAAAGTATGAATATTTATAAATAGCAGTTACCTTTGAAATGCTACTATTATATTTTTCTATTTACTAAGCTATTAATAGTTATTTAAACACTAGCTATTAATAATAAACTTATTTTTAACTTATTATTTAATTTAGTTTTAGAAGCTTATCATTACTACCAATACTCTTAGTTTAATAATCCAAAATAACTATTTAATAGATATTCATATTTAAAATATCAAATATTATATCTGGATTGCACTAAAGAAATTGATATTAATATAATTATCTTAAACAGCAATTACTACTATAAATGAAGCATAGGTTAGCTTATAATAATTTTAAATAGTTCTAATCTATTAAATGTTAAATAAGCCTATAATTTAATTATAATAACTCTACTAATATTAATAAGATTTACTCTTTCAACTAATACTATAACTAATATTCTTAAATTAATAACCTTTAATATTTTAGCTATCTTTAACTCCAATTGCTTTCTATATTTTGTGTTTGTTTTAAGTAAAGAGTTAATTTAGTGAAAAGGATTAAGTAGATAAAACTAAAAGTGGTTTCTCTATTTAAAAGTTAGAAACTGATGCCATAGAAGCTTACGTTTAAGTTAATTTTTAAATGCTTGCACTCTACTAGCTTTTAATTTAAAATAATAGCAGAATGAAGGCTTTTATAATGCCAAATATTCGAGATTTCAGGATTATTTCCTCTTTTCACCGCAAAATATTCACAACAGTGTGTTAAATTTCCTTTTCTTGGAATTCTATTAATTAAATAAAAGTTATAAATAACTTCTATTATATAGATACTTTACTAGGAGAAATATCTAGTTATATTAACAGTGCTAGTTATGCAAAATATACTTATAGAATGATTGCTCTTTATTGATATAGCAATTAGTGTATCCTTTACTATTAAGTGTGAATATATGCTACTAGTCTTTTAATTACTTTCCATTGCTTAATTTTAATAATTTAGACGCAGGATTAAAAAGTTAAGATCAGACTCTTAAAAAATAATAGAAGTTTAATGAATGAAGTTATAAATAATTAATCTAAAGCCTTAAAAAATCTATTACTATAAGCAAGATTTAACTATTAGTTTAGCTTTGAAGCTTAAAATCATAGAGGCTAGTTAATTGAAGATAAATAGCATGCTATAATGAATTTCAAGTCTTAAAATTAGTTTAAGTAGAGCTACAAAGCTACATTCTTATGATAAGCTGTTAGATTTAACTACTGCCAAAAGAATTTAATGCAGGTATAAGCATTGCCAATCAATCAAAAATTTAGAAAGAGAGTAAAAGGTTAAAAAATCTAAAAGTTTCAAATAAATTTAGTAAAATTCTATGAAATAAGGAATATTATATTTAGAGTACTTTTATTCTTTCCAGTAGAGATTCTTTTAAAATAATTAAAGATAAAAATAAATAAAAGAGGAAAAGGGCAGAATTAACAGTATAATATTAAAGATAACATACCAATTTAAATAAATGTACATACAAATCAAATTTTTTGTTTAATAGCTATAAGAAAACATTCTCTTTGCTATAGTCTCTTAAATTTGAATTTAGTTTAAACTTTATTAAGCTATTTAATAAAATATAGTTGATTTAACAAATACATGGTACAGTTTATTAAGGCTATTAAGATATTTCATCATTGAAATAATAAGTTAAAATGTAAGCAGTTAAGCTTATCTTTTGCTTTTTTTTTATTTTACCTTTTATTCCCACTTTTCAAGGAGAAGTTGCTTAATCGTACGTCACACTTCCATCAATTCAACATTACCTTAATTATCCTTCTCCCAATGGTGAGATAGAAAGTCCTTACATATCCATTTCGTAAGCTTTATTCAATTTAAATGAAGGAACTGAATCAATAATTTGGGTTTCTCCTCATACGCACTATTTTGAATGTCTGAATTAGGAGATTTGCTAAGATTGTAATTTTTGTGAAGTTTTAAGAGGAGGATATTTTTAGAAGGATTCAATGAATCTATCAATTCGTAAATTTGACTGCCTTAAAAGCTAAATTCCTACTATGTGCTATAACTATCAATAGGAGACTATTTTGTTAATTACAGATCCAAGCTTACAACTCATTTTAAGAGGAGACGCTTTAGTAATGTAAGATCTAATAATAAGCGGAGAACTTTTGAAAGAGAAAGTAGCTTGTACAGATAAATCTTGTAGTTCTTATAGCCAAAATATCTTTATAAACGCTGAAGAATCAGATTTAGTTTTCGATAATGTAGTAATAAAGAACTTCGAAGTGAATTTTAACAACTATATTAGTATAATTTCAGGAGTTGTAGATTTTAATGAATTAGTCATAGTTAACAACTCAGTCACTTATGAGATAGTAAACTTTTTTAATGCAACAGTCTACATAGCAAATGGTATCTTTACAAGAAACTAAGGAACAGTATTCTCATTTTTTAATAGCAAGCTTTATACTAATAATCTACTATTTTATTAGAATTCTGCATTAAGAGGAAGCTGCATTTAGTTTGAAAAAACTTATTTGGGTCTTTTCAATTCTACCTTTACTTAAAATAGTGCGGTTGAAAGAGGAGGAGCTTTATATGGAAGTACCTCCGAAATTATTTTAGTTGAGGTAAAAGCTTTCGATAATTTTGCTAAGTAATGAGGAGGATTTATGGAGTCACTAAGCTTTTCCAATATTTCGATAATAAACTCTGTATTTATGGGAAATAAAGCAATCATTGCAGGAGTTATAGATTTTAATATAGACAAGCTTGTATTAATCGATAATAGCTTATTTCAGAATAACGGGGGAGAGTATGGTGGAGTAATTTCTTTTTATGGATGTACAGCAAAAACAATAATTAATTCCAATTTTAATAATAATACTGCTAGTTATGGAGGTGGAAGTATATGACTTGAATTTTCAAGCGTTGAAAATATTTTGAGAAACAACTTTTATCATAATGAAGGAATATGAAGAGCTGGAGCAATTCATGTGTCATATTAATCATATATCAAATAAGTCTGAGATAATAACTTTATTGGAAACAGTGGAGATGTTGGAGGAGCTATTAACCTACAAGACCAGTCATTTCTATATTGAATAAAGAATTGCTTGTTCTTAGATAACATAGCCTAAAATGGGGGAGTGATTAGCATATTAGAATAAAAAACATAGGAATGGGGAGATAAAATGATAGTTTATAATAGTAGCTTTATAAATAATAAAGCTTCAAATGGAGCTGTTTTTACTTTCTATAAAGTTAAATGTGAAGTTGAACTTATAATTGCTAGAAATAATAAAGGAACTTATGGAGGAGTATTTAAAGCAGAACTTTCTGATATAAAAATTCTTAAAGCTGAATTTACCAATAATTAAGCTACTGAAGGAGCTGTTTTTTATATGAAGTTTACTAACTTAACCTTAAGCAAAATGAATTGTAGCAGCAACTCTGCTATTAGTAAAGGCGGAATCTGCTTGATGGACTCTTCCTGTTCTTTTATCGCCTAAAACTCTGATTTCAATGATAACTTTGCAAATGAGGGAGCTTTTATATATGGTTAAGCTTCATTTTTATCAATTAACAATTCGAATATTCTCAGAAGCGAAGCCTCTTCATCTGGAATTTTATATCTGCAATCTTCTTTAGACCAAAAAACAAGCAAAATATGAAATACAGTAATTTCAGAAAATAGAGCATATGACTAAGTGATATTTTTATATAGAAGTAGAGTAAATTTTATAAATGTTATAATCTCCAACAACTCAGCTGAAGATATCATTTCTGGTATTTTAGTTTGAAACTCTGAAGTGGTCATTGATAAATCCTAATTTTCTAATCAATAATCATCTGAAGGGATATTTATATATTGCAATTTTCAATCTCTAGTTCATATTACTAACACACAATTTTTATCAGGAAAATGGAAATAAAGAGGAGCTATTTATTCATTTGATTCTGAATTATCTTTAAGTTCTGTTCTATTCGAAAATATGACTTCTAAGACAGGAAACTTATTCTACTTGATTTCCTCTAGAGTATACTTCTATAACACTTAGTTTTTGAACTGCTTTACTGAAAGTTATGGATCAATAGCTTATTTATAAAGCTCTGAAATGTAGATGGAGAGATGTACTCTGAGCAACTATGTGAATACAGCATTGTATCTTGAAGAAAGTTTACTAAGTTTATTAGACTCTTAGTTTTATAATGGAACTACCAAAGACTCCGATGGGTCAGCCTTTTACGCATACAATACTCAAGTTAATATGTCTGGATGCATTTGCTAAAGTCAATCAGCAAATACTGGAGCTTGCTTTGCAATTTTGAATGATAAAGCACAAGAAAATTATTTTTTTATTAACAATACCTTTGAAAATTGTACAGCTGTAGAATATGGAGGAGCAGGCTACTGTTTAAATGGAAATGTTAGCTTTATTGGGAATAAATTTCTGAATAATAAAATAGATGGAGTAGATTAATTCCTTTCTAAGGGGGGAGCCATTAGACTAGAATGCAATAAAGAATCAACTTGCTATTATTTAATTGAAAATAGTTAGTTTATTAACAATCATATCACCAATCCTATTAGTGAAGGAGGAGCCATTTCTTTTGAAGGAACTTTGATAACTCTAATTCCTGATGTATGAAGTAAAGATATTTGTCCTTTATTCAAAAATAACTAAGCTTATTATGGAGATAATATAGCTTCTTTCCCTTATAGACTAACCAATCATTCAATTAAAGAAGTTTTATCTCACTGTCAGTAAAATTATTCTATAAGACAAACCTTATCAGTGGTACCTGGATTTCCTACTATTTCGTAAAAGGTTTAAATTATAGATCCTTATGGATAGCTTGTTAGTAGCGATTCTACTTCATTAGCTTAAATCTTCTCTGAAGATGCAGAACTATGAGGAAAAACAAGAATTTATGCTGATAAGGGAATTTTTGATATAAGAGATATAGTGATAAAAGCAAAGCCAGGTAGCTTAATCCATTTATAATTTGAAACAAATGCAATAGATAAAGAAGCATTGCCATTAGATTAGAACATGACTAACAAAATTTAAATTAAAATACTTGTTTCTTAATGTCTTTAAGGATAAATATTAGTAGACTAGAAGCAATGCTCCAATTGTAACTATGGGCTATATTCTTTAAATAGTAGCGACAAAAATTGTAAAGATTGCATGAAAGGAGCAAAATGTTCAGGTGGAGATTTAATAACACCAAATAAAGGCTACTGAAGAAATGATTTTAATTCTGAAATTGTTCATAAATGTCCTAATCCAAAATCTTGCTTAGGAACTTATTTAAACCACAGTTTCATTGATAGTTATCTTTCTCAAACTGATCCTGATTAAAGGGAGGAATTAAAAAAAGAAATTAATTGGTAAGGAGCTTGCAAAAAAGGTTATAAAGGGATTTTATGTGATGTATGTGAAGAAAGATGATCAAAAGATGAATTGGGAAGTTGCCAAAAATGTAAAAGCTAGAAGTCTTAGATTGTTTTAGCTGCCTTTTTAATATTATTATTTGTTCTGTACATTCTTTTTATCGTTAGATAAACTCTGAAGTCAAATAATGAATCATTATATGATGCATATTTCAAAATTTTTACCAACTATATGCAATTCATAATTTTAGTCAAAAATTTCAAATTCGAATGACCTTACGTAATAAATGAGTTTTTTAAGATTAACGAAGGTTATCTAACTATGACTTCTAAAATATTCAAATTTGATTGCATTAGCTATGAAGGAGAGTAAAGATATTATAACAAAATAGTAGGAACTATGTTTTTACCTTTCGTAATTTGAATTTTTTCCGCAACTTCCTTGCTTTTGTGATCTTTAATCAAGAAAAGACCATTTAATAGATTGCTTTTCGTTAACACTGTTACTATTTCGTTTTTTTAGATATATACAAATCTTATCTAAAGTATCTTCACTGTGTTTAGCTGCTATAGTCTTTCAGCTAAATTTAAAGTTTTAAACGCATACACAGATATTTAGTGCTGGAAAGGAAAACATAATCAATTTGCCTTAAGTATTGCCTTACCAGCTTTTATACTATTTGGTATTTTAATTCCTTTTATTGTTCTTATGATTCTCTATAAGCAGAAGAAACTATCATAGATAAAACGTTAAGCAAAAACTTAATATGATTTCCTGACAAATGGATTTAAAGAAGAGTTCTACTACTGAGAGTTTGTTAAAATGTATCAGAAGATTTCTTTATCCTTAATATATGTTTTCATGTAGAATACCTAAATCATATTCTAGCTTTGGTGTGTAATTTCAATCCTAGTGTTTTGTATTTTCCTGTAGCTAAAGTTTAAGCCTTATATAAAAGAAGAGCTAAATAATCTAGAGTTTAAATATCTGATCATTTCATCTTATATCCTTTATATGGGTATCTACTTCAACTCTGACGAAACTTTTCCTATTATTGATACTTTCTTATTTATCCTTCTAGTGCTTATTAACTTCTAGTTTTTAATCTAATGGCTTAGGCTACTGCTGATAGAATTTGGGTATAAGGAATAAAATAGAGTTATTAAAAAATGCTTTAAATTTTGTCTCTTTAAGGAAAAAGTGAATTTACTTAAGTAACTAGAGATTTGAGAGTTGTAAGAACTAAACAGACAAGACCCAAATACTTAAAGTAAGTTAACTAGAATGAAAACTAAAATCAAAAGAATGTTCACTAGATAAGTACAGCCTAATAGCTAACTCTAAATAGACTTTTATGATTTAGATTAGGAAAATAAATATGTTAGAAAGGAAAAAAACTCTTTCTAGAATTAGAATATGTTCTAGCTATTAAGAAAAATAGAATGAAACCTTCTAGTAGATCTTAATGTTTATGAAGTATACAACTAAACCATTTAGGCTTGATATTAGACATAGTAAGAGTATTAAAATAAGTAAATATGAACATTCGTTTAAAAAGAATAAGCTTATGAAAATCTCTTAAATCTGATGAACAAAAATGATATAGAAAAGTCTGAATCAAGCGATTAAGAATTTAAAAAGGATTAATCAAAAAGTATATTAAATGCTTAGAATAATCCTTACTTACAAGATGAAGATAAAGATTTTAAGGTAAAGCTAGGTGAAATTCCTAATCCTTAATCAAATAAAGAATAAAAGATTACATAATAAAATTGAATTAAAAGGCCCAAAGAATAATAAAAATTTACCTAAGAAAGTAAAGTTTGTAAAATTTAATGATCGAGGAGCTTATGAACAGTCCAAGAAGATTAGGAGGAAATTTGTGATTAGTATGACTTATGAAGTAGAAATGAAAAAAATATACAGCTGGACAAAACTCTGAGTGATTTTACGGAAAGTAATATATCAATGTAGCAAGATTGTGTAGATAAATCTAATTATCTAGATATAACTAAATCTTAGTTTTAAGCTTGATTTTATTTACTTCTAAATAAAGGTTTACTAAACAATCTTCATAATTTATTCTTATTGCTAAATTATAGCAGCATTCACTACTACTTTTTACTAATAATCTGCTTACATTCAATAAATATACTTCAAATTAAGAAATAAAAAAGTATCTTTTAGATCAACTTTACAGGATGTAGTAGGAGTGAGTTTTCCTTGAAGTAAACCATTCAAGATTTTTAGGAATATTTGAAAAGAAATTAAAATTTATAGGAAGATTTATTTCTTAGATATTACTAAATTAGGAGAAAAAAACCAACAAAAAAAACATTAAGCAAGATACTTTTCCATACATTAAAGAAAAATTAACATTTTTCAGCGACTTAAATTGAAATACCTCAAAAAATGACAAGGAGTCTGTGTAAAAAATTCATTAAAAACGATGACTGGAGGGGCCTAACCAAAGAGCAACTTATTTAAAATAGACTAAAAGCAGACCAAAAAATAATTTTAAACTATTTAGACATTTCATATAACAGAAAAGGAGCTGGAAAAATCCAACATGATATTGATTTTCACACTATGAACTTAAATACATAAATCTTGCAATAATTTCAAGGAATAGTATGAAGTTAAGATGAAAAGTTAAACCAAGATCTATGAGTAATGCGACAACAAAGCGAAAATGATTTTATGGAGCACAAAATGTTAAGCCAAGTCCAAGAAAAAAGAGTGAAGAAAGTAAGAGTAATCTAAGATAAAATAGAATAATAGCAACCCTAAATTATCAAATAAAAAATCCCAATGGAAATAGAAAAAGTATAAAAAAGGAAAAAAATTCGAGATGAAATTTTACCTTTTATCCTACAAGCGATGTAAAACTACTAAAGAAGAAACTTAATCAAAATTGTAAACATAGAATTAAATTGATTTTAACTAGGTTATCCGGGGACTTAATTGCTTTCCAAGGAAGAGAACTTTTTTCAAGAAAAATTTGATTTTCCCATAAAAATCTTGTAATTTGATTTGATTTAAAAGAATATTTATACTCATATTCATATATTCAAATATAAAAAAATAATCCAAAAATGAATGATTAAAAAACACAAAATAGTTAATTAAATAGGTTGTAAATTATATACATGAGCTGTATGAAACACAAATAAACTTCATCTATTATAATTAGTATCTACTTTATACTTCACAACTTTCTAAAGTTCTCATATTAAGAATAATAAGCTATAGTATAATATATTTTTATCTTATTTAGAATAATAGACATATTAGAATTATATCTTGCTTATGTTTAAAGTAAGTTAAGTATCTTAAATATACTATAAATAAGCTGATAATTATTATTTAAAATGACTATGGAAGTTAAAATTTTAAGTTATAAAATTTATTAGAGTTTTCTAAAATTGATAGTATAAGAAATTCTTTAGTTAGCTTAGAAACTTTAATTTACTTATTCTGGTTTTGATTATTATCATGTTATTCTACTATGAAATCTTTTGCTTAACCTTTGCCATAACCTTTTTACTTAATTTGTGTCATGTATTTTGCTTTTTACTTTTTTATTTTCAGCTTTAAAATTAATTTAAAATAATAAATCTTCACTGAATAGTAGTCAAATAACAACTTCATCAAAACTATTTTTATGACTTTTTAGTTCTATTCACTTAAAAAACCAAATACTAGTTTAGCAGATGCTTTAGTTAAATCTCTTTGAATTAGCTTCTATTAAATATTCTCTTACTACTAAAGAAATTAGCTTAAAATATAATTATCAAGACTAACGATATTAAAGTATTTACTTAAAAGCAAATTAATAGATATAAATTTTCCATTCAAACTACTTAGAATTAAATTTATAAGATATCATAGATAGTAAACATTATATATGCTTGCTTATTTCTTAAGGGAATTCAAAACTATAAGAGAATAGTTTGTAACAAGTTTAAAGTAATGAATTTATAGCTAAGGTATATATAAATGCTCTACTGATTTTGTAAGTAGCATTCTCACTCTATTATTTATTTGATAAATATTTCTTGATCTTAAAAGTAAAAATTTAATCAGAAAAGTAATTTAAGATTATAAAAAGTGTTTAGGTGATAAGATAGTAGAATTATATTTGCTTATGTATTAATAATATAACATACTTTAAATAAGCCCAAAGGTTATTAAATTTTAGTCTTTTATGGGTGATAATGATATAAACTTGTTACATAAGAATAAAAAACTAGGATATAACTTTCTGTCAAGGGAATATTAACAAATATATAACTTCATTATAATCAATTATAACTATCTAATAGCTTCCTTTGTAAAGGATTAACAAGATCCTAATCATGTCGTCATTAATGTTGATATAAAACTTTTTTAAAAGAATTATGTCCTTGATTCGCTCTTTTGAGTAAAGAAATTTAATGGAAATGTTAAATAAAGTTAATAGTTGTACTTTGCTAGCAAATCGTACAGCTGAGGGGGTTGGAACTTAAGTAAGTTTAGTTTTTAAGAAAAGTTCATTCTTTGAAAAGTTAAGAAATTTGAAAAATAAGTTGAAGTAATTAAAGGGTAGAATTTTAATGATATAACACATAATTCTGGTTAATCTAAAAAATTGCAAAATATTTCTCACAAGCTTATAAAAATCTTTGAATATTATTAATGAGCAAGTTAAAAACTAAAGATTCACCATAACTAAAAAACAAATAATAAGAGTATTAAGCAATAACAGGTAAATGATTACAAAGAATCGGAGACTTTAAGACTTTCCAGAAAGTTAAGAAAATCACTTGAAATCTACTATGCAGTTTTTTGAGATGAAATTATACAAAACTTTCCAATTCTTGGACTTTATTCAGTTTGTTACCCTTACTAACTGTTTAAAATATCAAAATAGCATATAAAATATACTCTTCTTTCAGAAAGAAAGAAAATTTAAAATATTAACTAAAAAAATTAAAAAATGGATA
Source organism: Loxodes magnus (assembly GCA_946699065.1). Taxonomy (NCBI): domain Eukaryota; phylum Ciliophora; class Karyorelictea; order Loxodida; family Loxodidae; genus Loxodes; species Loxodes magnus. The sequence continues at coordinate 1,547,062 of CAMPDV010000020.1, read as the reverse complement.
TTTGGGCAATAGTGGTCTAAGAAGATATGACAGTCGAAGGTTTTATTAATTATATTACCAACTATTCAATGCTACGTTGAAGATCCGCTTGAAGAAATGATAATAAGATTAATAAGAAATCAAAATCAAAGATTTTGAAAATTTTTTGACTCTCCTTTTATTATCTAACCTTATCCTAGATAATTTTAGCCGGTTTTATATCCAGTATTCAGTAGAATGCATAAAGAGGAGCAAACTTTTTCTTATCGATATCCATTTTTTCAATATAACTTGATATTACTCTTCATAATTCTTGATCTTTTTCCTCTTTCTTTTCCAGATTATCTTACAATTTTTGACTAAATATAAGTTTAACCGTATTGATAGCATTTATTGCAATGAATCTTTTAGTATTTAAAAACCCTGTTATTTTGTTATTTATTTCATCAATTTCTCAGATTAATTTAATACTATTATTATGTTGATTTGATATCAATTTTAATTATATTTTTTCTATTATATTCCTGAATTAAATTACTTTTTGAGATTATTATATTAGTTTTAATTTTAATTATTAAGTCTCTTCTTTAACTAATTTCAATTGATTTTTGCATTCAATTTGATTAAACCATTAAATCTAAGATCTTTATTTATCTCATCAATCTTTCTTCAAGTTTTTAACAGATTTCCTCTAGTCTTTTAATCTCTTCTTTTAATTGAAAAAATTGTATTTTCAATTTGGTATATAATTAGGATAATTCTCAAAGCAAATCTATTTTCTTCAGTCTTCTATAATTCTTACTTTGATGTTTAAAGGTAAGTCTTCAAACTTAAACGATTAAATTTATTTAGCTTTTTTAACTTTTGCTTCTTCTTTTTTTAGTAAAATATCCGATTTCATATTTTTTATTATAAAGTATCATTTATACAGTGGTTGGTATTTGATAATTCTTTAAATAATTTAAATTGAAAATACTATGCAAATATTATTTAGGATTTAAAAGATGTGCCTTTTAAAAAGAAAATGATAAAGAGAGTTTATTTCTATAGGCTAAAGCTAAGTATACAGGAACTTCTCTTTAAATAAAAATCTAAAAACGATAAATTAATTAAATAAGTTACTCCAATATGTAAAAGAAGCACTTTAAAATGTTTTAAATTTAACTTAAAAGGCTAATTTATTTACAATAGCTAAAGGCAAAATCCTTCAATCTGAAAATTTAATAGAATCCACGCTTAGAAAAAGTAGATAGAAAAACTTTTATTTTAAAATGCTTGCATCATCTATAGCCTAAGTGATAAGTATAGTTATTATCTCCAATGATATTGGAACTCTTTTATTTTACAAATAAATACCTATGAACTTTTATAATATCTATATAATGCTAAATATATATTTCATTTCTTATTACTTAAAACCTAAAAGATATTACATCTTTAAAATACGCTAAATACCAAAAGAGATACTTTCATTAAGGTAAAAATTTATATATAAAAACAGTTAAATATAAAGTACCAAGTGTCTATTAAGGAAAATAAATAGAATTGCTACTATTTAGAAGTTAAAATAAATAAGGAATTTATAATTATTGATAGATCTAAACTCATGCTTATAATCAAAATAATCATTCAAATTTTAATTATTTAATTCTGAAGCAGAAATTAAAACTATAATCAGTTTTATCTTAAAAGTTAATTTTTTATTATTATCCCTCAATTAAACTCTTCACCCTAATAAGCAGTGTTTATAATCAAAGCGAATTAATAGAAAGCAGTTTAAATCCAAATTTAAATTAGCAATTCAAATAAATGTATAACTAAGGTTAATATTTAAACCTATTTTCTATAGCCTAATATATAATTGTAAGAGTCTAGCTTTACATCCTTTTCTTAACTAGAAATAAATATTTACTTATTATAATTATATTATCCTATTTCATACACTTGAAAGAAGTATTCATATTTAGTGACAAGTTACCATTCATGTTTTGATTTAAAACTTTCTTATTCAATATTTTGAACAGCTAAAGAGTAAAGCAAGATATAAAGAACTTGCTTTAGACTGAAAATTAGAGATTTTTAAATTTAGCAAGTTTATATTGAAAATTTGATAGGAAGATTAGACTACTATGAATAAAGTATAGCTATCTATTTTTGGATTGTGAAACTAATAAAATTAGTTTTAGCAATTTATATTTAGACAAATGTATTTTAATAAGTCAAAGTATTCAAATTCTGGTTATTTTACCATTCTCTAAAAAATCCTCTACGTTCATTGATTGCTAAGTTTGAGTAATTATTAAGAGAATATTTTCCCAAGACTGCATAAATAATCTTACATCAAAATCTTTCTTCATTTTCTTAAATAATTTAGGCTACAACTAAGAAAGAGAGTCTGATTTCCATCCCTCTGTTCATCCGAGCCAGTTGAAGTTATTAAGGCCTTCTTGGAAGGAATAGAATTCTTAATCTAACTAAACTTCTTGAATGCTTAAAATCTAATTATTGGTAAGAGCCTCGTTAAACTTAGTGATATCTTCTAAAGCACTTTCTTCAAAGTTCTATTGCTAGTATAACTATTCAAAAATATGTTCTAAAATTATCTCAACTTGTTTCTTAACAATTGTACCTTTAAGGTAAAAATTGCAAAGGTTGATTAAATAATTAGTTGTAGTTTTTAAGTTTTCTGGCTAAGATTGTGTTAAATAGTAGTTAGTCAAAGAGCATAAGTAAAGAACCAAAATTTATAAGGTTTAGTATAAAAATTCATCAAATATCTAAGTTAAATTATCTTGCTCTTAATAGTGTATTTGATGTCTTTTGGAATATAAGAAGCTATAATAAGAATAAGTCTTTGAAAAGTCTTTTAAGATCATATTTTGAAAAATTTAAACCTGAACTTTAGATGAAAAAGTTATTTACTTGAATTATGTTAAGAGATGCTCCATTTATTGCTTAGGATAGTCTGTTTTGGAAAAGTTCTTAGGCAAATCAAATTCACCTTAACATTTTTTTATGTAAACTATAAGTGGATCATTAGAATTAAAACTTTCAAGATCTGCATTATAAATTTCTTTAATACATGTATCTAACAAATTAATCTTTCCAAGAGTGATTGACTTTGAAGCAAGAATGACGAACATTTAAAAGTTGATAAGATAATGCTATATATCTGTTTGAATGAAGTAATCATGGCCGCTCTATTCTCTAAAGTTCTAGAAATAGTTATGAATTTTATCACATCTTTCTGAATATATTTGAACTACAATTTCAATCATAAACTCTTTTTCTTTTTATTTAGATTTGTTTATAAATTCTTAGTTTTCATTCTAAATTTCAAGTTGCAAGTACTATGGAATAATATTTTAGTATATGTTTTTTAAGGACTATTCTTTAAGTTAACTTTCAATTAAACTATTTACGTAAAATATAAAATAAGCTGATACATTTCCCTATCCTCCATAAGCTTCTTTAAATACAATCTCTTCGTCTACGTCAGTTACTTTTTCATCGTTAAACTTTTTTCACTTTCCTTCATTAAAATCTTTAATATAAGAATAGTAATGACCACTTCCTGCTACTCCATCATGAATAAATACAGAGTATAATTAATAATTTTCTTTTTAGAATTCTTAGCTTTCAAATGGCTTTTATAGCTATTAGTTTATTTGATCAAGTTCCTCCTTTAGTCTATTCATTCTATTTTTCACTTCGTTTTGATACTTTTCGAGACTATTAACTATTAAATTTTATTCTTATTCCTAAACATCCACATTAAATTGATAAATGGGTTGACTTTCTTAGTTCTCTCTTATTTTTTATCCTTAGATAAAATAAGAAGTTGCTTATAAAAGCTCTACAAGAGAGAGTCCTGTTTGCATGTATTTTTTTAACTATGAGATTTCTTAAATAAGTTAGTTTTTTCTGATGAGAAGATTGGAATTATTAGATCTAAATTATTCCTGCAAATCTTTGCTTTTAATTAAAAACCTGTCAGCATAAAACTAACTAGGGAACTCAAACTTATCATTCAATTTGACTGTCTTTTTGCTAGTTTTATCAAAATTAAATCTATTTATCTAAAAAGAAAAAACAGGAGGTAGATCTGTGATTCAATAGCATTTACGTCCTGTTGTTTAGCTATTTAAATCAGTTATGTATTCTGGAATAAAATCAGTCATTGAAATATCGATAGCTGAATAGAAATCTCTTTGATTAATATCTAAATTTAACTAACTAAAGTCTTCGCAACTAAGGATTTGATTCTTATTTTTGCTATCTTCTACATAACTTATTTCTGCTCTCCATGTACCGAAAAATATTTGTTGAAGTTCTCCTTTTGTCTAATGTGATATAGTTTTAGCTTTTTAACTACTTTACGATCTTGCAAGTCTGCTCCTATTTGAATTTGTTTTCTACAGCATTGGTCATGCTTCAAGTACATTATTTTATTAGATATTTTCATTTTTTATTTGGCTCCTTTAGTCTTAAACTTCTTACGTCATACGATTAGATTAAAGTCCTTGCTCTAGCATTTCTAAAAATGTAATATTAAATTCTCCTATATCAGACTATCTATTAATCTATACCTTGTTTCCATTATTATCTTCGATACTATTAATAAGTTAACTTGGATCTATATATTTCTCAACACTAAAAGCTAGTTAAGCGAAAGTTTTAGCTAGATTCTTTACTAAATTTACCCTTGAAGTTATTTGCTTATCTTAGTTGCCTTGCTACGTAAAATTGGTAACTAGTTAAGTAAACATAGGAATTGAAAAGTAAAACTGGATTAAAGAGTTGAAATAGCAAGTATTTCCTATATTTTTCAGTCCTACTTTATCCTTTTCATCTCTGGATGATTTTTCTAAGGCAATTAAGTCGTTTTCTTAGTAGAAGATTTCTTAAGCTACTTATTATTAGGTTTACTATATGATATTCTATAGTAAAAGCAGCGCTTATGGATCATTGAGATCTATCGCAAAATCCATTTTAACTTTCTATAAATTTTGATTTAAAATAAAGGTTTATTATACCTTATTCTATACCTAATTTTATGATCATTCATTTAATACCTTGCTTCTCTTTTAATAGCTCAATAGTATGAATAGTAGTTGTAATAGATTATAATGGCTTAAACTATATGAAGTGAAAGAGTATACAGCATTTAAAAATTCTATTAAGAATAAAGCTACAGTTAGTTTCTTTTAACTCAGTTATGCTAATTAACTAAGAGTAGTCTCTATTTTCATTGCATTAGACAACTAGTTAATTATGAAGAATTGTTTAGTAGCTTTTTGAAGCTAATTAAAACAGATAATTTATAAACTTAACTTCAACATAGAAGCAGAGAAATCTAAACTATAGATATATAACCTCTCTAATCTATCATAAGTAATATATTAGCACCTCAAGTATTATAAGAATGAGAAAATGAAGATTCTAGAAAATAAAGATACTAATTGTAATAAAGCAAAGGGAAATTAAAATCTAGATAGTGAAAATTTATTACTTTCTAATAAAGAAATAATAATATGATTCTATCAAAAAGTAATGTTATAAATGGTATATTCATTCAGAAACTAACTAAGTATTTTTAGTTCTAGTTAAGTATTTCAGCTAAGAAGTATTACTCATTTTCATTTCTTGCAAACACTTCTACTGAACTAAATTTCAAAACTATGAAGCAAAATTTTTATAAAGGGGTATAAAATTAAAGTGGCTATAAGTGAAAATAATCTAAAAAAGGACAAATGATTAATAAGTAAAATTTGCTAAAATTGATTCTGAAGTATCGAGGGAATTAGAAAGAAAATTTGTAAAAGTAACAATTATTAAGTTGAAGCGATCAATAGTAAAAGAAGGTTTATTCTAAAATCTATAAAGAGAGATTCTAAGCCTTCTTGATATCTCTTTTATCTTTTCATAACTTAAACTAGATAAACTAAAGCATTTTAATAGAAAATACCTAATTAAACGGAGTTTGAGTTAAAAAATATATTATTTTTGATCCTCTATCTATGGTATATGAAAGAGTGGAAATGATCATTATCTTGATAATATTTATTGAATACTCAAATTTGAGCAAGTTAAGCAATCTAAATTGCAGTTAATATAATATTTTTAACTTAGAAAAGATGTAAATTAAATGTATTTAATACAATTAGCTATATCTTAAAGGAAAAAGAATCCTTATACTGATGCTTGTAATTATATTGAATAGAGCTTGTATTTTATTTTCCAAAAATAATTAAAGATTAGTCTTTAGAATTTACACTATTTGAGTAACTTTTTTACTATTTTGAAAGTTGGTCTCATTTCTGGCGTCTAATTCCAACAGCTCTAGATTAGATTTGATAATGTTATGTCAATCTCCGTAGGAATTTGTGGTCTTAACTTATCTATTACGACAAGCTTTGTAATTTTGTGCCTATCCAAAGTGACAAATGGCTCTTTCTCAGTGTATAGTTCTCATAAAAGCATACCAAAAGAGTAAACATCATCAGTAATTCTACTAATTCCTCCACAGACTCTCTATCTAGCTTACAGTATCTAAGGCGATGATCAACCTGACTTGTTACTGTAATTCAAAGTTAAACTAGCATATTTTTTAATACTTTCCAAGCCAAAATCAGCTACTAAAACCTCTGAAAAATCCTCATTGAGCTGTATAAGTTCTTACGAGAATATTATGAGAGCTTAAATGTCCATGAGACTTATAAATCCTCGAAATATTTTTAAAGATTGAACAAATCTGAATAGCAATCTAATGCTTAATAGAAGGAATTAAAGTTCTAATATCTTTATGCAATACACTATAAAGACTAGTATGGATTAATGGCATCACTATTCCTATCTTATACTTCTATATTATTACTCCCTTTATTGGCACCAATCCTTTCATCTATGTCCTTTATTCTAGTTCTTGCTAAAATTCTTCTAGTACATAAGTAGTCAAGCGATTAAACTGTATTCTTCTAACAGTGATTCATTCAGTATTTTTAAACTTGCCTTTTACAATTTCTCCTAACTTCCCCACTTATTGCTACATTAATAAATCAAGAATCTAAACGTCAGAACTCTAGATTTCTACTTCCGATTTTATAGTTTTACTTTAGTATGATAGTTTCAAAGAAAGCCTCTAATTATAATCCCCTCCATCTGTTGAACTGATATTTCCAGTCAGTTCTTCTTCACATTTCTGAGAATAAGCTGTAAATATTTCCATGAACTTCCAATCAAGAGAAATCAAAAAGGGTAGAACTTCACAAGCAAGCATTGATATAATTAGAATAATGCAAGGTAATGGGTTATGAGAGTCGACAATCGCTATTTTTTGAACTAGGTTTCATGTTCTGTATTCTTTAATAAATGTGTTAAAAACTCCCATAAAATACCTACCTGCTGATCAATAAAGCAGTACAAAAACAAACCTTTTTGTACGCTATAAATGAACTAAGCTTAATAAAGGTAATCCAGTTAATTTAAAACTCATAGTGCAAAAAACTACAAACACCAACGTTGGAAAGAGTAAGTTCGCTATAGCAATCTACATTTCGATTATCTACTGAGTAACTTAGTCAATGAAATAGAGGAATATAAGTATTCCTTGCATAATAGACCATAAAATTAAAAATAAAGAAATGAACTTAGCTCCAGGAACTTTTGAATCTGTTTATTCGTAAATTGAAGAAATTAGTTAAGAATCAAGATGGGATTATCTATATTAAAGCAGCAACTATCATACCAGCATTAAGTAAGAATACAAAAAAAGCACTTCAGGGATAACGATCAGTACAAAAATAGGTTGAACTTTACTATTTCAATCCTTTCCAAATAGAAAAATAACTAGGAAATAGGTAAGTGTTCTAATGAAAATTGAAATCAGCAATCAATAATAAAATATTTTGGCGGTTCTAATTTCTTATCTAAATTTAGGCATCTAAATGATTCGAAAAACTCCAAGAATTAAACTGAGAGCATAAACAAGGAATAAAGTATAAATTGCTAAAATATAGCCATCTCCAGGATTCAGCATTTTAAAACCTTAATTAAATAATCAAAAATTTAAAAATCTTTAATTTTATTTAATTCAATCTAAACTTATTAAAGAACCATTCTAAGTTGCATATTATGTATAGTCACTTATTATTATAGTCTTAGAACAATTTCAAGCTGTTATAAAGATTTATTGATACATAATTATAAGAGTGGATAATAGATTTTTACGTTTTAATAAATAGGTCAAGATAAATATTCTTTTAAATAGTTTGATATTCTAAGTTTTTAATAGAGCTTTGTATATAATAAGTTACTCAAAACTAGATAAAAAGAACTTAAATATCTATAAGATTATTCTTTAAATTAGTGTAAACTCTATAGTTGAGCTTATAATTCCTTTTGTTTAATATTTCATTAATATTCTATTTGAAGTACTCAATATAAAAATTAGTATTTTATAATCAGTCTTTCATATACCTTTATCAGTACAGGACAAAGGAATAAAATTCAATTTTCAAAATTGATTAAATTAGGCTGAGATATCTATGAAATATCTTAGTCATGATAGATATAACAACTCAATCTTTTAGCTTAACTTCTTATCACTCCATTAAATATATATATCAGATTAAAGATATGTCTATTACTTAAGTATTGAGAAGAAGAAATTGCTAGTATTTTAAAGGTATTTTCCTTTATAATTATATTAAATTATTATCTTCCTTGAAATTCTCAATCTTATATTTTTCTATCAATCTAGCTTTCTCAATTAATAATTTCAGGTTTATCTCTTTAAGATAACTTTACTTTTTAATGTATAAGATTTAAGTCTACCTTTATTTAAATGGACATTAGAAATAGATAAAGGAAATATCAAATAACTTTGCTTAATTTTGAAATAAAACATCATAAAGGTAGTAAAGAGTTAGTTAGATATATAGAAATGAACTTAAAGGACTTAGGTTATTTAAATGAATATATTATCTATTAAGTTGCTTATTTAATTTATATATTGACCTTAGTAATTCCTCTATCTTATTTTGAAATACACTTACTAAGTTTATTCTAATTAGTTACTAAGGAATCTTTCCTTAATTCTCTTTTATTTTCTATATGTTAAATATATTAAATATTAGCTTATAATTTTTACACACCTAACCTAGATAATTTTTTGCTTTACTTAATAACTTTAGAATATGAAGGCTAAGGAGATAAGTAATAAGATAGTAATGAAGTTTACTAATTTACTATTTTAGAATATAAAAATAAAGATGCTGAGCATTTAATTGATTTTCAGAGTAATTTTAATTAAAGGGTTAATACCTCTAATTGTAGGTCAAGATATTTAAATATATGTCACACTACCACTCATTTAAAATTTGCTTAACTATACTTCTCCTTCTGGTAATTTAGATAGTCCTTATACTTCGATTGCACAGGCTTTATTTTAATTGACTGAGCGAAAAGAAACTGTTATTTGAGTTGCTCCTCAAAATCACTAATTTGAATGTCTTAATATGCAGATTTGCTAAGAATGTGATTATTGTGAAGTTTTAAGAGGAGGATTTAGCTAGAAAGGTCCTATGAAAATAACAATTAGAAAATTTGATTGCTATAGTAACTAGCAAATAGCTAGCATGTGCTACAATTATCAAAGTGAGGCTAGTCTATCAATCACAAACCCTAATTTATAAATAAACTTAAAGGGAGATATTTTAATACTAAAGGATATTGCTATTAATGGAGAGATTCTTAAAGAAAGGAATGTTTGTAAAGAAAAATCTTGCAGTTCATATACTTAAAACATACTAATTACAGCTGATTCAGCTGGATTATTTTTTGAAAACTTTGTGATAAAGAACCTAGATTTGGCTTTTAGTAGTTACATAAAGATAAATTCAGGAATTGTGGAATTAAATGGAGTTACTTTAGCAAATATCTCTGCTAGTGATAGAATATTTAACCTTATTAACTCGACTATTTACATATCAAATGGGTATTTTATAAATAACCAAGGAACTATTTTTCAAATTTCTGATAGTTAGTCATATATAGCCAACTCAGTTTTTTAGAATAACAAAGGTTGAGGAGGAAGTTGCATTTATTTCGAAAAATCTTATATGTATATTTACAATTCTACATTTACTAGCAATAGCGTAGAAGAAAAAGGAGGAGCAATATTCGCTAGTAGATCTGAAATATTTCTTAATTATGTTAAGGCTTTCGATAATGTTGCCAAATAATGAGGAGGATTTTTTGAATCCGAAGGTTTCTCCAATATTTCTATAATAAACTCTATTTTCATAGGCAATAAGGCAATTATTAGTGGGGCTATAGATTTTAACATCGATTAAATCATATTAATTGACAACAACGTGTTTTAGAATAACGAAGGATAGTATGGTGGAGTGTTTGGTTTTTATCAGTGTAAAATTAATATGATATCCAATTCAGCTTTCAATAATAATAATGCAAGTTATGGTGGTGGATGTATATGATTTGAATTAACAAGTTTATAGCAGGTCTTTAAAAATAGCTTCTAACAAAATGAAGGTAGATGAAGAGCGGGAGTATTCCAAGTAACATCCTAGTCGCATATTGAATACATTGAATAGAATGTATTTATTTAAAACAATGCTTATATAGGAGGAGTTATTAATTTATAAGATCGATCTTTTATCTATTAAATTAAAGATTGTATGTTCTTAGAAAATAATGCTACAAATGGAGGAGTCATTAGTATCTTAGAATAATAAACATACGCAAATGAAGATCAGATGGGTATTATTAACTGTACCTTTGTCAGAAATAATGCTTAAAATGGAGCTGTCTTTTCTTTCTATAAGGTTAAATGCTACATAGAATCGCTTTTAGCAACAGACAATTATGGAGCGTTTGGAGCAATTTTTAAAGTTGAGCTGTCTTAAATAAAAATAATTAAAGCGGAGTTTATTGATAATAAGGCTTCTGAAGGAGCTGTATTTCATGCAAAGTTCTCTAACATAACTCTGTCTAAGACTAACTGCATCAATAATTTTGCATTAAACAAAGGTGGAATGGCTTTAATAGATTCTTCAAGCTCTTTCGAAGCTAGGGATTCGTATTTCATTAACAGTTTCGCAAATGAAGGATCAGTCTTATATGGCTAAGATTCATTTTTATCAATCGACAGTTCAAATATTTTCAGAAATAAGGCTGAATCATCTGGTATCATATAATTACAGTCTTCCTTAAATAGAAAAGCAAGCTAAATATCAAATACAGTGATTTCATAAAACGAAGCTTATGTTTCAACAATTTTCTTATATAGAAGCAAATTAACTTTAACAATGACTCTAATAACCAATAATTCAGCTTAAGACATAACTTCAGGTATTTTGATTTGAAGCTCTGAAGTTATTATAGATAAATCGGTATTTTCAAATCAAAAAACATCTGAAACACCCTTTTTATATTGCAATTTTTAATCGTTAGTTTATATCACTAATACTCAATTCAAATCAGGAAATTGGTACTAAAGAGGAGGTATTTACTCCTTTTCATCTGAATTATATCTAAGCACAGTGCTTTTTGAAAATATGACTTCTATAAATGGAAACTTATTTTACTTGATCTCCTCAAGGGTGAGCTTCTTTGATACTTAATTTCATAATTGCTTTACTAAAATTTATGGCTCAATAGCTTATTTATAGAATTCAAAAATGTACATGGAAGCATGTTCTTTAATTAACTATGAGAACTCTGCTCTGTATATTGAAGGAAGTTTCCTTTATTTATTAAATACCTAGTTTTATAACGGAACTTGTAAAGAATTATATGGATCTGCTATTTTATCCTATAATTCTTTAGTTAACATGACAGGATGTATCTGTTAGAGCTAGTTTGCAAAAACAGGAGCTTGCTTTACCATACTGAATGATAAAATTTAAGGTTAGTATTTCTTTATTAACAATACGTTTGAAAATTGTACTGCTGTAGAGTATGGAGGGGCTGGGTATTGCTTAAATGCTAATGCCACTTTTATTAGAAATAAGTTTTTAAATAATAAGATTAAAGGAATAGATACATTCATATCTAAGGGAGGGGCTATTAGGCTTGTATGTGACAAACAGTTTACTTGCCTTTATTCAATAGAAAATAATCTCTTTATTAACAATTAAATCTCTAACCCTATAAGCGAAGGAGGAGCCATTTCTTTCGATGGAACTTTAATAACTCTAAATCCTGATATTGGATCTGAAAAATTTTGCACTTTGTTCTAGAATAATTATGCTTATTATGGAGATAATATAGCATCATTTCCTTATAGAATAAACATATAAGATGCCAAAGATGATATATCCTACTGCTAATACAATAGCTCGCAAAGACAAAGGTAAATATTATCTGTGCTGCCTGGCTTTCCAATTATGGAATAAAAACTTAAAATTATAGACTTTTATGGATAGGTTGTAATTAGCGATTCTACTTCATTTGGTCAAATATTCTCTGAAGATGCAGAACTATCAGGTAAAACAAGAATCTTTGCTGAAAAGGGAGTTTTTGACATTAGAGAACTAGTAATAAAAGCGAGGCCAGGTAGCTGAGTTAATTTATTATTTGAAACAAATGCAATAAATAAAGAATCTTTGCCATTTGATAAGAACATAGCTAATAAATTCTAGGTTTAAATTTAGCTTTAGCAATGTCTATAAGGATAAATACTAGTAGACTAAAAGCAATGCTATAACTGTAACTATGGACAATACTCTTTTAATGTCAGTGACTAAAACTGCAAAGAATGTATTAAAGGTGCAAAGTGCTATGGAGGAGATTTATTAGTTCCGAGCAAAGGCTATTGAAGAAAATAATTTTACTCAGATTTAATCCATAAATGTCCTAACTCTGAAGCATGCTTGGGAACTTATATAAATAATAGCTTTGTTTAAAGCTATCTTTCTTCAATAGATTCATAGTATAGAGAAAACTTAAAAAAAGATATTAACTGATAAGGAAATTGTAGAAAAGGTTATACAGGTATATTATGTGATGTGTGTGAAGAAAGATGATCAAAAGACGAATTAAACAGATGTGAAAAATGCAAAAGCTAAAAATCTTAGATTATTATAGCTTCTTTTTTGATGCTGATCTTTGTGCTTTATATTCTTTTTATAGTAAGATAAACACTGAAATCTGATAAGGAATCTTATTACGATGCTTATTTCAAGATTTTGACTAATTATATGCAATTCTCAATTCTAGTTAAGAATTTTAAATTCGAATGACCTTATCTAATAAATGAGTTCTTTAAATTGAATGAAGGTTATATTGCTATGACTTCTTCCATGTTTAGATTTGATTGTATTAATTAAGAAGGAGAATCAAGATATTACAGTAAAGTGGTTGGAACTATGCTTATGCCTTTTTTTATCTGAGTTATTTCTGCAACTACTCTTTTCTTATGATCTAAGTTAAAGAAAAAACCGTTTAACAAGCAGCTCGTAGTTAATATTATAACCATTTCATTCTTTTAAATGTATACAAGTCTCATTCAAACTATTTTCACAGTTTTTAGCTGCTATAATTTTTCTTAAAATTACTATGTTTTAAACTCCTATACCGATATATAATGCTGAAAAGGGACTCATAGCCAATTTGCCTTAACTATAGCCCTACCTGCTTTTTTAATGTTTGGATTATGAATTCCTTTTATCGTTCTTCTACTTCTTTACAAGTAAAGGAATTCTTCATAGTTAAGACGATAAGTAAGAACTTCCTATGATTTCCTGACAAATGGATTTAAGGAAGATTTTTACTATTGAGAGTTCGTAAAAATCTACCAGAAGATTTCTTTATCCTTAATTTTTGTCTTTTTGTAGAATACCTAAATCATATTCTAGATTTGGTGGTTAATTTCAATTCTAGTGTTTTGCATTTTTCTGCAATTAAAGTTTAAACCTTATGAGAGAGAGGAACTAAATAGACTAGAGATATAATATCTTATCATATCCTCCTATATCCTTTATATGGGGATCTATTTCAACTCTAGCTAAAGTTATAATGCTATTGATAACTTCCTATTCTTCATGCTTGTGTTTATTAACTTATACTTCGTAATCCAATGGCTAAAGCTACTTCTTATTTAAATAGGCTATCAGAAGTAAAACTAGTTAGTTAGAAAATTCTTTAAGTTTTGCTTTTTAAAAGGTAGAATTCAGCTGCTATAATAAGTAGAAATTTGAGAGTAGTAGGAATTATAGAAGAGTAACCCTAATTTGAAGAGCAAGATTCTTAAAATTAAAACTAAGCTAAAATAAATGTTCAGTAGAGTTATTCATACTGATCGTCATCTACTATAGGAAAATGCTTTTTATGACTTTGAGCAGCATAACAAGTATACTAAGAAATTAGCGAACACTTTAGAAAGCTAGAACTATATTACTCAGCTAAAACAAATAGAGTGGAATCTATTAATGGATCTTAACATCTATTAGCTTTATAATTAAACCATTCAAAGCTTATATCTACCATAGAGAGATTACTGAAATAGGTAGATAATCTCCTTTATCTAGAAAGAAAGTGAAACTATTAGTTTATTCAATTTAATAAGCAAGAATGAGGAAGAAAAGCTCAAAAGCAGTGAGAAAGTAAAAAACAATGAAATTCTAGATAAGATTTAAAATACTAAAACTAGTGTTTCTGTCTAAGGTGAACCTTAAAATTTGATGATTAAGTAAGAGTAGTCATAGAGTAATGAAGTTATTGAACGATAAAATATTTAATAATAAAGAAAAGCTTTAATCAATGAAGAAGAGAGGAAGCAAATTACTAAAGAAAATAAAATAGATACAAAAAAATGATCAAAAAGTCTTTGAACTGTTTAAGAAGTTTAAGAGGATAACTAGGAATAATTTGACTTATGAAGACCTAACGAAAAAGATTTGACTTTGGATAAAACTTTTAGCGATATGAATGAAAACAACATATCCATCTAAAAAGAAGACATAGATAAGTAGCATTTAGATACAACTTAATTTAAAAATTTATTTTGATATATAAATAGATTTATCCTAGTAATGTCTATTAATTATTAACTTTGTGACTTTTAATATCTAATAGCTATTGACAATACTCTATTGCTATCTCTTAATTGCTCTCAACCTCAATGTATATCTAATATAAGTAATTAACAGTATTTTCATTTGGTTATTTAAATTAAATATCTTTACTTAATTAAACTATATTAAGAGTAAGTCTGGTTTAAAAACAACTTTCCATTGCTTAGTTTATATTCTTTATTACACATTCTTTAGATATAAGCTATAATGAACTTTAAATCATTATATATAAAGTTAATTATAGGTCACTATTATACTAGTTTACATCCTTTAAAGATAAATTTAATAGATTTTAAGCTTATAATCAAATAAGAGTGTCTGATTTAATATCCTTTTAGGAAACAATCTTATTGGAAGTTCTATAAGGAAATATTGAAAATTGAATATGACTTATTATTTATAAAAATTGGATAAAGCTAGTTTAATTTTATAAGGGCTTCTATATTAATGTCCTAAGTAGATAGTAGTTAGTTAAGGATATATACAAAGTTTGCATCTCCCTATTTATTTAAAGGAAATATCAATAAAAGATAATTATAAATTATTGTTTAAGAAATGCTTATGTTTAAGAAGCTAAATCTCTCATCTTCAAATATACTCATTCCAAATTTATGAGATTAGCATATAAATTAACTATATGAATGAAGTAAGTGACACATGAATAAATTGAGTTCATTGATAAGGCTGAAAATATTTTTATCTTCCATAGAACCATTTAGAAATTAATTAAAGTTAGATATTAATAAATTATATCAAAGTAGATTAATAGTTTATTATTAGTTTATTATTAGTATTGTTATGCTTTTTCACTTAACCTAATACATTCAAAGCAAGGTTACTACTATTTAATTAGTATTTAATATTTGTCTTATTCTAACCTTAATTTTATGATGTAAGGTATGTAGATTGAATGTAATACATTTATTGAAGAAAAAGTATGAGGCAATAGTAATTAAATTAATAAAAAGGTTTGATTTACTAAATATATAATCTATTATATAAGAAGCAATCTTCATTAGTATTCTATTTGCTTAAATATGAAACTACTTCAATTATTATCTATTTATATCTTTGATTCCTGGAGCAAACTTAAATTCTTTATTTCACATTCTCTTAGAAATTAATTTCAAAGGTCAGTTTTCAAGGCTAATTTAAAGCCTTAATCCATTATTATTTAAATCTATAAAATATCTTTAAGTTATTAAAGATAAAAATCTCTATTTGATAAAAGAAAATTATATAGCTCACCTATTTCTTAATTAAGACATATCAAATCTGAATCTAAAAAAGCGAACTAAATTAGATTATAATAGCATAATAAGAAATATAATAAATAGATACTAGATACTAACTTAAATCCTTTAATCTAATTAAAATTATAACTGCCTCATCATCTTCTATATAGTTCTAGCAAATACTATAATATTTATTTATAGAATTATATATTAAATAAGCTAGTAAAGTAATTAATAAATAAAGAGAGGCTCTTATTATTAATAGTTAATAACTCAATAAATGAAAGTAATGCTAATTTAAGTAAAGTATCTACCTTAGCTTTTATAACCCTTTACTTATTTTTTGGCTTTATATGCTTATTAATAATTGTACCAATACTAAAGCTTTACCTTTTTACGAGGGGTATTATATTGCTTGAATTAGAACTATTAATCACTAGTTGAATTAAAGCTAGGAATTAAGAAGAGCTAAATACAAATAGCTTTATCTGATAAATGTAATAGCAATAGAGTTAGTATTAATTGCTAATGAAAGACTTAGTTATTATAATTATCTTTCTTATAACTTAGATAAATCTATTTTACCATTGCTTTACTAACTATTCTTTAGCTCTATCAGATAGCATAGGCTAAATCTTTTATTCTTTTACTCTCCCTTTAAATGGATATACTTCTACTAATTTAAGTAACTAATTTTAAGTTCCAATTTAAAACTTCAATAAGTTATCTACTAAAATGAATACTTAGTGAAATATCATTAAATAAACTAAATCAGATGGATAGCTAAACTAATTAAGTGATTTTTCCTTTAATAGACACATCATTATTATAATGAATTTATCATAATTTAATTAGCTAAAATCTCATTTAAAGCATTTAATTATATGTAGAATAACCTTATAAGCCAGTATTTTATATCTACTTACCATATTCTAGTAATTATATTAGAAGGAAGCAGGAATAAGAAAATTGGTAAAATAGACTTCTTTTTTATCTCAGAAAAGTAAAAATCTAACTGTTTGAGAATCTAATATTTAAGCAAGAGATAATATCATGCCTTATATATCTTCTTCCTTTTAATTTTCTTTATAAATAGACAATTAAAATATTAAGATTAAGGTAAATATGTTTAAATAATAAATGCCAAACTAAAAAATAGATGCAGAAAGAAATAGAGAGCAATATTAATTTATAGGTATTTATATCATTATCTTGAAAATCTTAAATTTAGTTCATATTAACTACTACAAAATCAATCTTTTATGTAAGCAGTAGAAATCACAAATTTCAAGATATAATTACTCGCTTTATTTATAGATATATGAGATATTATAATAGAAGGATTAGAATTGATAAACAAATAATCTTAAATATGTTGCTTCTAGATATATCAATAAGAATATAGTGAATCAATAATTAAGAAAAAGGTTTATTATCAATAAACATTAATGCGCTATATTGAGGCTACCGAGTAAACATTTTTGAGCATACTCTATGCAACGTTTTTAGGATCTTGTCTTTTGATTTCTTATTTCTCATGAGCTGTTCCATGGGTGTTAATAGACTCTTTAATACATTTAACGTATATTAAGTTAAGAAACTCCTTGCTGTAAGGAATCTTAGAAGAAACTGTTGGAGTTTCTATTAACGTTTATCTAACAAACTTAATTTCTTTTTAGTTCACTTTATTATTTTCCTTTGGAGCTTCTTTCTTAATAATAGTTTTCTTTTCTTGAGGATGATCTTTTGTGACAATTTCACTCGAAGTGTTTTTATTAGCATTATTTCTATGAGAAAATGTATTTGTTGTATCAATAGTCTTTTAGGGAGTTTCAGAACTTCCCTATTTATCCTTTAGCTTAAGCTTACTTTCTTCAACTTTTGAATCTTTACAGTTTCCGCAGCCCATTAAATGATTTTAACTTGAGATTAAACAATTTTTTAAAAAAAATTTCATAAAACTATAAAACTGAAAAAACTAGCAACTAAACACTATATTTACATAACACTATACCAATAGCTATGCTAATTAGTCCTTTAAATCTCATCTCAGTTATATCATTTATATTTCAATAAGGTTGAGCTAACACTTTCTTATTGTAAAGTTATTTTTCCCTTTTAGTATTTTGACTTGCCTTTTTGAAGATCAAAGCTAAATTTTTCTTTAATCAATAATTAGAGAATTTTAGGAATCATAATTAAGCAAAGTGATGAATGCATGTAAAAATACAGTTTTCGCAGCCAGTCATACTAAAGCTTGTGCTTAAGTTCTATTAATCCCTTTCTTAATAATTTTAGCTTAGGATTTAGAGATTACTATGTAAATAAACTTAATGGTATTATAATTTAGGAATTCTAGTTATTTAAAACGGTTAGAAATCTAGAACAATTGATTTTGTAAATTACTAACATACTTAGTCTTTATATAAAGTTAAAAATATCTATAAAATGATCTTTATTTACTTAACAATGAGCAAAGAAACATAGTATAGTTTGAAATATTTATGCTCTCTATGTTCGATTAATTCCTTAAGTCCTATACATAAAAAGTTTTAGCATAATAATTTGCAAAATGAATATAAAATTTATCTGAAACTACTTAGTTCAATGAAGTTTAATTCCTTTTTATTAATAAAACTCACTAAATTTATTTTTCTCACTAAGTGTTGCTTTTTTATATCCTAAATGAAAATTTAATTCTTGGATTACATTTTAGGAATTACTTGTCATTAAATAAATGAAAAATAGTAATAAAGTTTCAGAATTCTGTTTAAACGATAAATACTATATTTCACTAAATGCCTGCTAATTAAACTAATAGTCTTATTATCATTATCAAAGCATATTCTTAAGATATTGTAAGTATATGATAGCTCTTTAATAAGGCAGCTAATACTTTGCTATTTTCTCAATTCATTTGGAGAATTATAAGAATAAGCTAGTACTTTAAATATATACTATAAGCAGACAGAATTAGTTCTAAGCTTTTTATCTACTTGTTCTTATTGTAAATTAAAGGATAAATTATCTTAAAATAACTAAGCAAACAAGATGCTATGTTCCATTTGCTACTCTATTTCTGTATTATTATTTAGAATGTTCTAAATCAAATGTATTACTATATATGAACTATAATCTGTCTTGGTTCAAAGTAGTAATTCTAAGTATATTTATCTAATCTTGTTTAAATTAAGGGATGTAGAATAAAGTATTTAATTTACTATTATTTAGAAGGCTCTTTTTATTTCCTATTTATACATACATTCTTTGATATCTCAGCCTTTAGCATTCATTTTCTTTTTAAAAATACTAGTTACTCATTTAACTTCAGCTTAACTTCTTTAATATAAGTCTATTGTTATTTAACTATAAGTACTTTATAGCCTCTTTTTTTATTTGCTTCACTTCAAGATGAAATAATTATAATAATTAGAAGATTTCTTTAAGTATCTAAATAGTTGCAATTTAAATAGCCAAACAAACTTCAAATGTATTATGGTATTAGATTAATCCTAACTGCTCCTTTAAGTCTTATAAACCCAAAAGTTAAAGATTTCCTACTTTTATAGATCTAACAACTTAAGCTTTTTATAATTTTTCTTTTGGTAATAGAAGAAATGCAATAAAGCTAATGCTTATAAAGTATAAAGCATGCAAATTTTTATATTTAGAAAGCCTTTATTAATAGCAAGGAAATATAGTAAACTAATGTAAGGATAGAAATTAATAAAGAGCAAATCTAATTAGATTTAGAAAATAACTAAAACAGTAGGTTTATGATATATTATGGAAATAAGGATTTTAAGCTAATAAATAATCTAAATAGATAGATAGCCATTTTGAAGGCAGTTGCTATATAATCTCAGAATATATGGTTCTAGCAAGCTTATTATATTTATAAGTAGATAAATTAATAATTAATTAAGCTTTTTTAGGTAAAGGAACTTAATAGCAATTTTAATGTTAAAATTCCAGTTTCAAAGAATTATAACTAAATAACTTGTATGTCTATGATTCTAAAAGCTTATGATTATTCTAAATTTGAAATTAAGGACATTAGAGATGACTATAGCGGAAATAAAGTCTAAAATATTAAAGTAAGATAAATAAATATATAAATTTCATTTATTTACCTTTATGATGGAACTAGCTAATAAAATAATTGTGTGCTTACTATTGAAGATGTACTCATTAAGTATTAATCATAATAGTTTATACCAAAAAAAGAGATAATAAGTTATTAAGCATTTGATTTTTATCAAAGTTAGCCCTTGGAATAAAAAGAATAATTCTAAATGAAATTTTCTAAAGAAATTGTTTTTCTAATTAGCTAGAAATTTTAAATAATCAAAATTGTAAATTTCTGATTTAGTATATTGAAATTATGCTTGAAAGATAAAAGCTTAGCGTAAAAAGAAGGTGAGTTTATGTATTAGAATTATTAATTTTAAGAATTTAAACTTTGTTATAATGATATTTTTATTTATTACTATAGTTCATCAAGAAGCCAAGTTAAGTTCGAGCCTAGTTTCTCTATTATCGAGTTCATCATGCTTCCAAAAGCCTAATATTGAATGATTTGAACATTAATAGCGTATATAGTAAAAGTCATCAATGTTAAATCCTTCCTAATTGCCATCTACAAACTAATACTCTTATAACCGGAAGAAAATAAGACCCTCAGGAATTCTTTTTTATGTAATTATCTCTTCATACTCCGAAAACTTCTTTCAATGTTCTAAATCTAGCTATTAAGAAATGTTCTAAGTTCTAAAATTAGTTTCAATACCATCAATGATATTAGCGCTTCATAAAGTTCTTAATACTTTTTAGCCAGTGTTAGCTTCTAGCATTCCTTATATTAGTTTTCCTTATCTGTTTATAATTGTCAATTTTTATTACCATACATATCTTTAGGTAAAAGGACTTGTAGTATATTTAGAAACCTACTAACCTTTAAAGACTTTACCGTTTATCAAAAAATCAGGTTTAGATTTCAATTACTTACAATTGAAAAATATTTCCGCACTCGATTGTTCTTCCTATTATTAAATCTATGGATAGTTTTAGTTTATATTCTATAAATAATCTATTTATTAGCGAAGCTTCTAATTCTCAGTAAATTAAGCATCAAATGCTATTTGTAGATTTTTTAATTGTCCCTATAAGTTTTCTATTAATTTATCCTTTTTTTAGATTGATTTCTTGCACATTTCGTGTAAGTGCTTCTAGGGACATTCGTCTTAAATGTGTGGAAAATATCTCTCCAATTTAATTTGCTGATTACACTATTTACATGTTATTTTAAGCTTATTATAAAGACTTAATAATACTCTATCCAGTTTCTTAGTATCTATTCCATTAGTTTAACACTTAGAGCATTTTTAATTCTTTTTTTATCATAATTAAAGGCATTCTTCACAAAACAACTAATCACAGATTGTACACTATAAGGGGTCTATCGCTATTTCTAAGCAAATAGCGCACTCAAATTCTTCATTTGCCTCTTCTCCAAACAATTCTTTATCGAATCCCATTTGTAAACTAATAATATTATACTTTACATTGTAATCGTTTTGAGCTAGCTAATTATATCACTGAATTATATAATGATTTTTAAGTAAAAATGTCTATATTCTAGTTTATAAGATTATCAAGCAAAGCCTTAAATCTTAAAAATGTTCACATGGTATTCAATATTATAGCCATTCAACAAACATCAAGAAGTTTGAATATTTGAATAGTTAATTCATCTTATATCATAAAAGAAAAAACTCATTCGATATAATTATTATTTCAAAATCTTTGAAAGTACAATTAATTATGCTTATTATGCTAATATGACTATGCTATATAGATGAAATATGATACCTCCTGAAGCTAAAATTAATATAATAATTGAATAATGTGACTCCTTTCTTTTTATTTAACTATCTTTAATTGTTTAGTTTTATACTGATGTAATAAGCATTGTCATCTGTTTAAACATCAATGCATTTCTTATAAATTATTGACCTTTTGATATCAAAACTTTGATAAAAAATACACTAAATACAGAATTTTATATTTAAGTAACTAGAGAATGCAGATGTCTATACATGTACTTATAATGTAATGAATATAGATAGTAGTAATGTTTATAAGGATTGATTTGTCTGTGAATAAAAAGAAGGATTATAATTAATTTTTAAAGGTTTAATTTAAAGTTGATAACTATCACTCAAATGATTCCAATTCTGTTGGCAACATCAAGTGCGTCGAAATCAGAAGTAAGTCTTACATACGCTTTCTTCTTTCCATCGGGTCTAATAAGCGTATTTACTTTCAGTGCCTATATTTAATACATATCACGCACTGCTTACTTAATCTAACGTTTATTAGAGCGAATGTCTACTATGAAAGTGAGTGTATTGTGGTCTTCAATCTTTTTCATTGAACTTTCCGTGGCCAAAGGGTGCTTTACGATTTCGAACTTATCTAATGGTTCGTTTTTCTTTGTGCTTCTTGGATATTTTGGGGCCATCTTATCTTACTGTGTCTTTTTGGGTGTCCATGTCACAGATGTGTATACCTTACGTCTGCGCTTGCTTCCCTCTTTAACACCCTTTCCAGCTTTACGAGCTTGCTACTCAGCTTTCTTCATTTTTATTAATTTAAATTAGTTTTCTTTTAATTTTTTTCGTTAGCATTACACAAAAATCTTCTAAATAATGATCCATTCAAGCAAATATTTCTTATATTAAAAGCATTAATATAAGAAGACTCTTTAAATTAGAAACTATTTAAATTAGAAGATTCCTAAGGCTAAGCTAGGAATAATAACTACCTCTACTTGTTTTAGAAAAGATTTTTAAGTGTAAAATTAAATAAAATTAAGATAATAAGTCATAAAAATCAATATTCTTTAATCTCTCTCTAGTGTCTCTTTTTAAATGTAGTTAAAGTATCAGTTCCTAGTAAAACTCTTACTGTTTGTGGATCAAAGGACAAAGCATCTATTGTAAAGTATCCAACTATGCTTCACCAAAAAAATATAAAAAACGTAGAAATTCCTATTTTTTCCTTAGGTCTTAGTCAGGGGAAAATAATTTGTCAGACACCAGCTTATTTAAACTTTTGCGTATAAAAATAGATATTCCTCATACTATTAATATAATGATTAGGATATATAATTCCTTATATTTATTTAGTTAAACTATTACAAGGTAATCAAAATGCTTCACTTACAGAGAGTAATTAAGTAATAAAAACTATTTGCTTATGTGAAAAGTGATTAAAAATCATTGTAACTATTTGCTTTAATCCTTATCTGAGCCATATGAATAAGAAAAAATCTGAAGCTTATTTTTGAAGCTATTTAACTCCTTAAATTTTGGTTTATTTCCTTATTTATAGTTTAGTTATTATTTATATTAAAGTAGCTTCAAATAATCATTTCTATAATATTAAAAGAAAGCAACTACCTTTTGCTTTGCCTTATAGAAGAGTTTTGATTATTAATAACACTATGAAATTAAATAGAATGAACTAAGTTAACAAAAATTGGAAAAGTACTCAAACTAAAGATCACATAATAAAGCATTGAGAATTCTTGCAAGTGCCACAATATCCATCTCTAAGCCTACCGTCTAAAAAATCTCCCTTTTTTACGTTGAACATCATGAAATTCTTTCCTAAACTGAAACTTTCTAGCATTTCTTTATTGAACACCTTTATCTCTTGGTAATCAGGCTCGTACTCCATTTAAATTAGTAATTATTCGAAAGTTGGTCTTTCGATGGAGTCAACGATAAGCATTTGCTGAAGAATTTTTTTGAATGGAAATCTTTAACTAAGAGGAGATAAATTATTCAGCTAGTACTATAGCTAATAAATCTCAAGGGAGCTAATTTCAACGGTCAATTAATCGATTGAATCATATATTCATTTTATATCTGGATAGGTAGCTCCAAATTTTTGGCATTTTAGCATTTCTAAGAATAAAAGTCCTAGACAGAAAACTCTATCTTTTTAAACATCATAAATCGGTTTACTTGTTTCAGGTAAATGCAAAAGAATTCCTCCCATATTGAACCCATCATCCTTATAAATTCTTTATTCTGGCGAAAGCCATCTTTAGTTTAAGCTCTTCTTTGTTATCAAAGTTTAAGCTTCAGATTCTATTTTACTTGGCATTATTTTTATTCCTTAGTCTGTCACATAAATTTTGAAAATATTCAAGTGCTTCTGCAAGCAATTTAATTTATACATACAGGCATGAGCTTTAACCAGTTCCTTTAGTAAGTATCAAGCTACATCTAGATTCCAAACCTTTTAACTCTCTATGTTTTTTATTACAGCCATTCCAAAATTCCATCCTTACACATATTCGTATATTATAGCAAGCTAATACTGCTATTTCTTCGAGCTTACATAGAAATTTGTACAATTAAGGAAGCAATCTAAGTGAATTTAAGTCAGTTTTGAAACAGATTTTAAGAGAGCATTCATGTTCTCTAGTTGTTTGTAGTAGCAATATTTAATTATATACTTTTTAGAAGTACTGATATTATGAACCAGTCTCAAATCACTTGATAGTCTTTAATCCTCTACAAAATCCTTTAATTCGCATGAATTCATTTTTCTACAGTGATCAAAATAAGCTTTAGAATATAAATATCAAATATAGCATTGAAAATAAAATTAAAATAAGTCTAATTTTTTATACTACCAATGGGATATTTCAATCTTAAGTATAATAGGCACTTTACTGTAAACATTTAGCTATTTTAATATTTAACATCATTTGACAACCTTTATATAAATAAGTGAGCTAGAGTATTAATAATTAATCACTAAAACTGATTGCTAGCTCCATAATAAAATTTAATGTATCTAATATATTTTTGAGTCTTCAACTAGTATAAAAATGAACTAGCATATATGAATAAATTCAAAAGACTCCAAATTTAATTGCTCTCATATTTAGCTCTTTATTCTTTACTCTATATCTACTTATCAGTTTTCTACTTTTATTTTATATAATTACATTTAAATTGCAAATCCTTATATAAATTAAAGGTTAGTATTATTAAGTTAAATTCTCCTTTAATATCCTCAATTGAAATTATATCAACGTTAAATCATCTAGTTATTCCTGTACACTTCAAATGCAATGAAAATAACTAAGATTTTATTAATTTCAAGTATATTGCATCATTATATCTCATCTATCTGTCTTTAAATATCCTATAGTAAGAAATCAGCGTTTACTCTTATGAATACTCTATGCATTTAACTAATCATAAGACTTATTTGAAGCAGTGTATTATTTAATTATAGCTTCCAAATAATATACTTATTTAAGAAAGTTAAATTTGATCAAAATTATAATTTTATTTTAATACAATTTAGATATTAACTCCTATGCTTCGTAACTTATAACTGATTCTCATTTTATTAGAGCAATAATTCGAATTGCAAGCTTATATTAATTTAATTTTACTTTAATTATAACCAAAAAAGAATAACTTAATAACTAACAACCAAATACGTAAATTACTAGGGATATCATTTCTATTCTTATAGATTAAAGTATATCAAATTATAACATAACTGTATTAGGAACGAGTTACATTGCTTGTTTATGTTCAAACTGATGATATTAGATGAATAAAATTAGCAAGGAATTTGCTTAAGAGAAGTGAAAGAAAAAGTTTTGATTTTATTTTAGTATTAATTAAAAAGGATTTAAACTGCTAAAAACTAAATTAAAATAGGTTTCAATTTTGGATAATATAAAGCCTTCACTTAAGTATTAGAGTGTAATGCAAATAAATATTCTTTTTCTGCAACTTTTAGAAAAGCTTAGCTTATTTGAAGCTATAAAAGATATATACTAATAGTTAAACCCAAAAGCTACATCAAGAAATATTAGTATTCAAAGTTAAGCTTCGGACTAGATACTTAAATGCATAACTCTAAAGACTTTAGTACATATTTAATGATCTATACGATATAGTAAAGCAATGATATATAGAATATAGCATAATACATAAATTAATATTTAGTTGGTTCTATTAAGTACTTAGATGGTATATTAACGATAAATTTAATAAAATCTCCTAAATTTTTTATACAAATTAAGCGTAAAATTAATTAGAGAACATTTTACTTCTTTAAGAAAAGTATTTAATGGACTAGTGTTTCATGTGAGGATTATGATTTAGCTAAAGAAGATAAAAATTAAGAATAGTATGATAAGTTTACCTTATAAGTAGATATTCTTTCCTAACTTAACTAAGGTATAATAAGAACTTCAAATATAAATATAAAAGAAATAGCTATTATTCCTCAATGTGTATTAATGAAGTTAAGTAGTAAATAGAGACTTTAAGTAAATGGAATAGTCTTTATATTCAAAATTCTTATTTGAAATAAAGTTATTTAAATAAATGAGAACTAACTAGATAAACCAACTTCTAAACCAAATGACATAAAATAAAAAAACAGCCTAAAGTAGCAAAAATTTGCTTAATTCTTTTCAAATTTTGAAGTAGCCAAGGAAAAATCCTATTCAGATATTTTCCAAAACCTAGGATTATAATACTGAAAATAGAATCTAGCCTAGACATAGTAAAATAGACTAAGATATAAAACTAATTACCCAACAAAAGGAACTTAAGAATTTCAATAAAACTATTGCAAGTGACAAGCATTTTGATGCTAAAAATCTGTATAAAACCTAAATTAGTAAAAAGGAAAAGTATATAAACTTAATTTAAAGCGAGCTAAATTAAAAGAAAACTGAATCTAGAAATACAAAAGCGTTTAGTATTGCTCAGTCTAGAACTTTGAGTAGAGACTCTATTAACAGTAACAACTCATAGAACAATAGTATGTACCAGTTTCTAAACAACCACAAAACTAACGTTGATGAAATATTTTAGAAGTTCAAAAATTAAAAAAGTAAGAATCATATGAATTAAATTGATACTCTTAACTAGGATTTAAACAAAAAGTTGACTAGATAGTTTTTATCTCTGAAAAGCTTCCAACAGAAGTAGAACAATTTTAAGACTTAGGAATAGCTTAATACAGAAAGTAATTATTTTAAGTATAAAATACAAAATTAAAAGGAAGAAAATTCTGTCATTCAATTGGAAAATTGGATTCAAAAGTTAAAATAGTCAAAAAATAAACCAGAATAAATTATCTCACACCATAGTTCTAAGCAAAAATGCATTTTACCTAATTCACTACCAAATTCAACAAGCTTCAAAATGAGTGGATAACAGAAAAAACAAAAAATTACCAACTAAATATGTTAAACTTTGAAACTAAATAATAAAGATCAGACACTTAGATCACAAAATTAGAGATATTCTAATACTTTCAGTACAGGTCAAAACTCTAATATGGAGAGTAATACAAGTCAAGGTTCAAACAGAAATTCAGCAATCTTGAAGATTCAAGATTTATTTTAAGGCATAAACAAGCATTAAATTTAAGATAAGCGAGACTCTGGCCAACTTTAGTATACAACAGAGTTTTCGAATGATATGGAGGCTCTTTAAAAAACAAAAGAGAACGAAAGTTAATCCTATGAATAAGAAGAATATACTAGTGATCAAAGTGATTTATTTCAAACTATTCAAATGTTTAGAAACCAAAGTAATAGCTCGTATAAGCAAAAATTAGAAGGCAAGCATTAGGCTTATTTTATAAACTTATTTCAAGGACTTCTAAAACTAAATAAAATATTTAAAGAAAGAATAAATATTTATCAAGTTGATTTTTTTCTCTGCTTATAATAAGATAATTAGGAGTAATAAATAGAAGAAACTAATTAGTAATATGAATTCTTAAAAGCTTTGTAAATTAGTATTAGCAAAATGTTCAATATCTTCACTAAATTATGCTTCAAAATTCATTTCCAAACACTAAAACAAAAAACGAAGAAAATTGAACTTAAAGTGATGGCTTTTCGTTTCGCTCTATAAACGGTATTAACCAGCATAAAATTAAAAGCATTCTAGAAGTTAAAATCATAGATGCATAAATAGTAAAAGCATAAGCTAATTAGTGATATGAAAATTAAGCAATTAATTCATAAATTTTAGCGACTGAATGAGTATAATTTAAAGATAGCCATCAATAAGTGAAGATAATAGACTAAGAAATAAAGTTAAGTTAGAAGAATGATGTATCAGAAGTTTAATCACTTTTTCCAACCTATAAAAACAGTCATCAAAAGGTAGAAGTTAAACGCTTTTGCACAACTTAAGTATAAGAAAGAAAATTTGATTTAGATGTTTAAGAACTAAAATAAAATATTTAAAGAGAACTTAAGATTTTCAAGAACTCTAATTAAAGCTTTATATGAATTTAAGTCTGTTATTTCACTTTTAATACTGAAAACTAAACTAAAAACGTTTATGAGAATTAAGACATCAAGCCTTAAAATAACTCAAGGATAAAGAATTTAAATCTAAAATTTACCTCCTAATATACAAGGAGATAATTAGGAAGTCGATTCTCCTGATTCACCATACACTGATGATTTTTCTTTTTGATTGATATAAATACATCCTTATTTAATCTTCCGTTTTATAAATAATTTTAATGCTTTTTACAATAAATAATTATTTTATCACTTAAAAATTAAACTAAGTAGATAATAATTAAGCAGGCGTATTTCTTAAATTTGTTTCTTAATCATTTATATATCTAGCTAAAGATATATTTAACCTTATCTATATCATCTTTGCATATGTTGCTTATAATAACATACAAAAACTTTAACTTAAGCTACTAAGATTTCTCCAGTGAAGCTATAATTAATACTTTAGTTTTTCTTTTTTCAATAATATATTTTTGCTTTATTAAAGCTATTATAATTTACTGATATAAATAATTAGCTTAACTTCCTAAAATAATGATCTCACTAGTTAGTTTGGATATCTAATTATACTCATTGATATCACATTTTCTAAATAGCTAAACGCTTATAGATAGATATGAAAGTCATTATAGACAATATTTAGTTGGCTATCTTTAGCTTACAATGCTATTTTCTATTAGCCTATTATAACCTAAACTTTACAGTTTCATTTTCAAATTATAGCCTTCAAAGGATTGCTATTGTTAATAAAGGCTATCTATTCATCATAAATCTTTGTAAGTACTCAAATAAACTAGCTGGAAGATAAAAAGCAGCAGCTAAAAAGTTAAATTAATTATTAATAAGTTAAATATCTGATAAGCAAAGCTTAGTCTAAACTTACTTAGCATAACTATCCAACTATTCTTTTGTAAATAAATAAAAGGAATAGAAATTTAATCCTAATAAAGGTAAGCAATATACCAATTAACTATGCAAAGCATAAGAATCTAAGCTAATAATTATCCCTTGCATTTATTTATTATTCAACTAGCTTTATTAATATAGCAAAGTAAGTAGCATATTGCAAAGTTAACTTTGCTGTTTTAATAGCTTTACATTAATCTTGGAATAAAAATAAGGAAGATAATAATTTTGTTTAATTGATAAGGTAAATTAAAAGCATCCATATTTATATTTAAAAAGAAGCTATAAATCTTAAATAAGTTTTGAATATAATAAATGGACAAATCGGATCTTCTTTACTTGGAAGAGGAAATATAGAAGAAATTATAGCCAGTTATGCTTCAAATTTAGAAAACATTTGAAATGTAGAAGAATAAAATGAAGCTTTAGTAAGAGAAGTTTCAGCATTGGATAGTCTAAAATACTAATGAAATAGAAAAAATTTAATAAATAAGTATAGAAAATGTTATTAAATAGCAACTTCGAAACTTGAAATCTGAGAATCTAGCTGAAAGCATTTGTAACCATATTAGTCGAAATCTGGATACTCAAATTAATTAGTTAAGAAATTTTTAAGCTTAGCAAAATGACTAGAAGATGTAAGCAAAGAAAAATGAAAATGAATAGTATAGAAATTATAGAGTAGCATCTTAAGAAAATGATCCACTTGATAAAAAGCTTGAAGAAACTAAACAGTAGTAAATTATTTAATAAGAGCATCTTAATACAAAAAATCCTTCAAGTAACTATTAAGAGCAATAACCAAAATAATATCCAGAAATTAAATTTATATAAGATAATGAGTTTATAGAGCGAAATATGACAAATTCTATGTTGGAATAGCAAAATATTACAAAAGTATAGAATGAGAATTTTAGTAACTAGCAAGAGCAAAAATCAAAAGATTTTTAATAAGGCATTAATTAAAAAAGACCTATTGATTTAAATAACTCATAGTTTATTGGATATTAAAGTACTAATTAGTTAACATAAAACCAACCTTTCTTTTCTTAATCAATGCTAAATTTTCTTCAGCAAAATATTAAATCAAAATCTTTAAAAAGGGTAAAATTGGAATTTGACAATGAAGACTAACTGGATCAGCTTATAATTGCAAAATGAGGAGAACGTTAATTATTAGAAAAGTAAGAATTGAGAAGGATTAAAAAATAGATAATACAATTAAAAAACTCAAGATAAGTTTCTTTCGTAACCCTCTTAAAAGTAATACAGTTTTATAAATAAAAATGTGTAGAATAATAAAAATAAAACTTAATGCATGAAGTTGAGGAAAACTGAATAATCAGAATAAATTTGAACCCCTTATATCTTAGAAGTTAAGAATTTGCTCCTTGTAGATAAGAAGAATTTGAAGCGGATCATGTCTATTCTCTTCAAATAGCTACTTAAATATAACTAAGCTGTGCAGAAATATCTATAGATGATTTTTTCAAGCTAAAGTAGGCTTTAAATATGGAATAAAATAGAAAAATAATACCCCATCTAGAGAATGTATCAAACAATAATAAAAACGATAAAAAGATAATAAAAACATTCGAATAATGGTTAATTCTCTAAACTTAAAAATTTCCACTTAAGCTACAAGATGAAGAATACGCTAATAGAATAAGAAAACAAATAAAATATTTATTAAAATGTGGATAATACTACTTACCTAAAAATCACTTTTATCAAGCTTAAAGTTTTTATAAAAGCTTCGAAATTTAAGACTTTGAAAATCAAGTATATACTAAAAATTTATGGGAGAAAATCGAAGGTAAATATGGGAAAATAGATTGGCAAAATTTTTTCTGAGAAGAATAATAAAAAGCATTCATTCTATTAAAAAAATTATCTCAAGCAGCAATTTATTTATTCATTAAACTAAATATAAGTAAAAGATGTAAATTAGTTTGGATATAAACAATTAATAAATATCTAAAATATATTAGTTACATAGATAAAATAAAATCCTATTCAGTTATTTTTATCATAAATTAATTTAATTATCTTTACACTATTCTGAACTTTTATTAGTTGCTTAGATAATATCTAAGAAGTAGATTTAATAATATAAAGAATTTATTTTTATTAAATTTCTAACAACTAAATTATTATATTCACTTGTTACGAACACGATAGCATCATATGCCTAATATTCATAGTTATAATTTATAGGAATTATTATATCAATGTAATTCATAGTTCCAAAAAGGAAGAAATTCAGTAAGAAATAGGCTTTCTTATTTTGTATTAAGCTTTGAAATACCTATCAGCTGCTTGAATCAATCCTTCTCTAATGAAGATATCATTCTAGTATTATAAAATTGATAGATTTTTCTAAAAATCTCATAAAAATTCGGATTGGAACCTTTATGATTAAGTCAATCTCCTTCTAAATTTTGAATTATCTAACGTTAAAAGGTTCAATTTACATTTCATCATGGATGCAGTGATAAGAGAAAATCATTAAAGAAAAGTAAAAATAACCAGCAACTCAATTTACTTTTTTTTAAATCTGAATTATAACTTTACAAGCTATCAAAGTAAAATACTCTAAACTATTATTAAATAAGTGTTTACATATTTCTTATTTAAATTTTCCTTTATATTTTTATTTGAATAGTGTATCTGAGTATTATATTATAACATGCTTACAATTTTATCGATTCTAAATGTATTATTTCTTAAAAACTATTAATTATATATGTAATCTACTTCTTACAAATCACACTATTTTTTTTACTAAGTAATTAAAATTATACATTATTATAAATTTTCTTTACACTAATATATGAGATCATTATTACATTTTTTGTTTGATTTGCATAAATAAAAGCTAATATTCTACTAATAAACAAATAATGTTTTTAAACTTTTATTATTAGTAAATGCTCAATTTATTACTTCCAAATGCTAGGATTTTCAAATATTACTATTTTCTTTTATTTTAGTTTTTTAAATTTAGGAATTTTATTCTAATTATTTCAAATTTGAATAGAAGTATTTTATTTATTAAGTAGATTATGGTAAAAATGGTTAAACTTTTGCTATTTTATCTTTTTTGGAGTTTCTAACTTAAAATGAAAATTATTTTAGTTTGTATTCTCAATTATTTTTAGTCTTCAAAGCATGAATAATTTTGATTATCATATGATCTTTCAAATTTGCATTTCTCATAAATAGATTTTATATAAAGCTCATTAACTAAATTTGATATATCAGCAATCATTTTCCTTAAGTAGTTATATTTGCCATTTATGCTTAAATCCCTCTGCTCTTTGCGCTTGATTATAATCTAATTAGTTTTCTTTTATCTTTTATTAATTCCTTTAGAATATAATACAAACTTAAACCATCAAATTTATAGAATATTAGATTCAAATTAATAAAAATAGTTAAAGGTGATTTTTAAGTGTTAAGTAATAGCTATCTTCAATAATTTAAACTAGATTCATTTTTAATAGACAAATATATTTTCAAAATCTCTCTAGACAACTTTTGTTTTTTTAATCTAAATATTGTAATAATTTAATAGGCTTTTCTTTATTTATAGAAGATTAGCTTACGCCTTCTAAAAGTTATATTGCAATTGTTTATAAAGCTATTATATAATATTATTATTTTTCTCTCAAACTGTTATTAATTTAATTATATCTAATGGTTTAGTAATTTAATTAAGTATTCTATTTTTTTAATGTTTTGAACATTTATTCTTACTTAGAAATTTAACTTTATATAATTAACTATATAAAGCTATAAGTATGTCTTGTGCTTTATTTTATAGTGAGAGTCTTATCATCTTTGTCCTAATTCAAAATTGAGGAATAAAATCTATTTTGATACTAGTTTGATATACTCCTTACTCTTAAAATTTAAAATAAAGGTTTCATAATATATATAACTTCTAGCTATTTTTACTTATTAAGAGTAATATACCTTTAATATTTGCTAAGTTATACAGTATCATTGTGCTTTATTAAAAATACATAAATAATCTTAACTAATAGCTGAAATTCTGCATATACTTACAATATATCATTCATCACAATCTTTATTTCTTCTTTAGTTATTTAAATATATCACAGTTATCCTAGTTAAAGCTTTGTATTAAACTAAATTAATTCTCTATTACTTAATTTAATAAGCTAAGAATGATAAATCCTTAATTAGGTAAAGTAATTAGTTTTTAAATCATCTTAATGTAAATATAAATTTCACTTTTATCTATACTTATATTTGTTTACTTAGGGATTATGAATGCTTATCCTGTTTATATGAAACAACAAAATAGAGGCTTATCTGACTTTAAGCAGTTGCTAGTTATAGCATAGTATTAATTAACCTATTAAAGTTATTGTATCTATAGAAATTTCTAAGGATAGATAATTGATAAATACTAAGGAGTATCATCTACATAGAGCATTAATACTATATCTTAAGCTAATTAATTTATTAATAATTCTAAATTCATACTCTCAGATTTAGATACTCTTAGTATATATTCACAAGTTACTAGTATGATTTACTATCTTCTTTAATAAAGTCTGATATAAAGAGAAGAAAACAGTTTTCTACTTAATAGAAATTAGATAATATTTGACTTAATTTATTTGATTAATGAAATTATAATTTAAAGTTTGTTTATTTTAATTAAAGCTATTCAAACTTTAATTGCTTGCCTAATTAGTACCACTATCTTTATATAGAGTTTACTTTAGTTTAACTACACTTTTATTAATATTTATTTAGTCCTTTTTGGGCTGTCTTAACTTACCTAATTTCTTCAAATGAATAGGCTTTTAACTTTTAGATAT
This sequence comes from Loxodes magnus, assembly GCA_946699065.1. Taxonomy (NCBI): domain Eukaryota; phylum Ciliophora; class Karyorelictea; order Loxodida; family Loxodidae; genus Loxodes; species Loxodes magnus. The sequence continues at coordinate 1,512,606 of CAMPDV010000020.1, read as the reverse complement.
GTTTCCTATATAGCTTTAAAGGAAATGAACATTAAAAATTAGGTTAATAATAAAAGCTAATATAGCTAATAATTGAAATCCTGCTTAGATGAATAAGCAAGGATAATGATTTGGATTAATTAATTTTTGGTCTTATTATCCTGATAGAGGATTTAATTAGATATGCTTACATTTGATGTAATTTTCAATTATAAATAGGTTAATTAAAAATGTGGTAAAATCAATTATTAGAGAACGACGCTGCTGTATGATATAGAGCGAAAGCCCATGATTGACATAGCTAGAGACTTAATAATATATATAGTAAAGGAGTCAAACATACTAGGATTGATAATAAACTACCAATAAGCTACAAGATTTCACCTGTTGTTAAGACTTGGACACCTTTTCATCAACAAGGTAAGTTACTAATTAAACAGCTGCTATAAACGAGGTTAGACGCGAGAATCAAGCACTTCTTACTAACTTAATGGAAATTCTTTAAGGAAAGTAATCCTTCCAAAGCGAAAACTTTTAAAACGAAGTATATCCAATCAATCAAATGACCTACCATGCACCTAAGAGAAAAGACTTCCTGAATCAAGTTCACTAAGAGAACGAAGCAATGGCTAGAAGAATCGTGGACCAGAAGGGTTCTATAAATTTTGGTAAGCTAGAAAAAGATTTTAAGAGAAGTAGAGACTATCTTAAATATAGTTCTAAGCTAGGTTTAGTGAAGGAAAAAGTAAGAGGCCCAATGAAAGATCATTGAGTATAAAAAAGATCACAAGTAATCTCTTATTTAGAGCCACTCAAGAGCTTAACGATCAAGAAATGCAAATTTGCCATCACTACAATAAAATTAGACTTTACGTTAAGAAATATCATTTACAAGCTAAAAAAATGCCAAATACAACTCAGCGAGAGATTTAGTGGGGTAGCTAGATAAAACAATGGACGATTAAATGTTTCTGAACACTTAGAATAAAACGATGATAGATTATAATTATATGGACCAGAATGTTGATTTTGACAAATAATAACTGATTGTAATTAGCGAAATACAAAAAATGTAAAATTAAATTGATTAGCATACTGAAAGAGAAGCTCAGTTATGAAATTAGAAGGAGCTAGATACTTAATAAAATCTAGAAGAATAGTAAAGTAACATATAATAGGCTTAGACTAAGGATTTAAATAATAAAACTGAAACTGCTACTTAAAAGAAAGAATAAATAGAAAAATCCCATGAAAAATAAGAAAAAGAAAAATAAGGAAAATAAGAATAGTAATAATAAAATAGTGAAAATCCTATAAATAATAAAGAAGAAGAGGGAAAGTAAAATTAGAAAAATGAGCAAGAGATAGCCAAATAGACAAATAAATAAGAAGATTCCATTAAAAAGAGCAGTTAAGAAGAGAAAAAAAGCATAAATCCAGAAACTAAAAATCTTCAAGAGGAAAAAGTATTAAAAAATGAAGAATAAAAGAAATAAACTAGTGAATAAGATCCTAAATCACTTGCAGAAGTAAAAATAAATGAGACTAAAGACGATAAAGAAAAATAATAAATTAATGAAACTTAAAACCAATAAAATTAAGAAACTATTAAAAATCAAGTAGAACCAGAAACCAATAAAGTTCATGAATAGTAGAACAAAAGCGAGAATATTTAATAAATATAAAAGTAACCTGGAGATATTTAAAAGATTACCAACTAAGAAAAAGATGTACCAAATGATATAAAACAGTAAGCAAAAAAGTCAGTCATTTAAGAAAATAGCTAAACTTTAAGCAAAGATAAAATTAAATAAGAATAATAAAAAGGTTTGTTGAAAAGTAAAACTTATAGAGAATCATAAGCCAAAAAAGGAAAAAAACAAGTTGATTAGAAAAGTTAAAAAACTAATGAAGTTTAGTCATAATAATAAAAGTAACTGATCAGAAATAGGAAGTAATCATTAAATGCAAGCATACCGAAAATGGAAAGCCAAGAAAAAATTAGCAGCTAAAATTAGACGATTAAAGAAAAAAAATCGGCAAGATTGACAACTAGCCAGCTCTGATTTGATTATCCATTTTGAACATTTAATATATTTACACTTAAAACATTAGCTGGAAACTTACTATGAGAATTTTATTAATATCAATGAGTATTTAAGTTTAAATATAAAGAGCAAATTTGAAAGTTTTTTATTAAATATTTACTATAAGAGAAAGCATCAAAATCTTTTGATTATATTATCATTTTCCCAGTTTGCTTCAACAAATCTTCCATCTCTTTTGTACATAATTCCGTAGCCATTTTTTTTACTATTTTTAAATTCTCCTTCATATCTCATTCCATTATGAAATTAATAAATACCATCTCCATTAAATAAGTCATTTTGCCACTATCCAAAGTATCAATCTCCATCAGGACTGAGTCAAACTCCTTTTCCTTATAGTTTGTCGTTTTGGAAAAAGCCAACAATGGCACATTGCTTAGATTTCCTTAGTCCAAAACCCTGCAATCCATTTTAATCTAATTATCCTACTAATGTATATTCAATTCCCTGATTAATTTTAGTTGTGCAATTATACTCTTTGTTTTAATTCGAAAAAATGCTGATTGATTTAGAGGAAACTTATGATTTAGACGATTATATAGAGGGTGACATACCATTAGTACTACCTTCTATCTAGTTTTTGCTTATTTTTGATAGTTACTCCTATAGTTCATTACACTTTTATTCTAATTATTTGCTTACTTCTATCAGTTAACTATTTTAATCCTTCTAAGATAAGAGTTCTTACTTTAAAGCTTTATTTTCTTCTTCTAGTTGCTAGACTTTAATTAGGCATGCTTCATATTAGTTTCTTTATATGCATTCGCTTTATTAATGAATTTAAAGGCGTTCTAATGTAGTTACAAATGAACATATTTAGCATCTTATTTTATAATCATTTAGAATACCTAAAACTATTTTAACAGGAGGCAATAAACTTGGCTCTATTTTCCTACAGTTCGGACAATGCTGCTACTTTTAACTCGATAGTCATGATTTAATGCACTCATTGCAAAACAATGATTCACATTGGCTGCATTGTAAAGGTTATTAAACAACATCTTAACAAATCGAGCAAACAAATTAAGAAGCTATTTTATCAACAAATTACTCTTTAGAATATCCCATTATTATGTTTCTTATTCAATGTAATTAAATGAATGTGCCTCTAATTAAAGAAAACTCATTTATTGCTATTTTAACTCTTAATATCCTAGTACTTTTACATTCTTAATTTAAGTACTATTTCTATACTTAAACTACCTGCATTATTCCTATATTCCACTAAAATCTTTCAGTAGTATAGTAACTTCAAGTTACCTGCTGTATTCTGCTCAAATTTAGTTTTAAGATAGTTGAATACACGTTAATATGAAAAGCAAGCAGTACTATTAATTTAGCAATTTAAAGCATTGCAATCATAGCATTTAGTTAGAAAGATTGGTTATAACTATAATTTCTAACCCTAATATAAATAGATTTGATATGCTCAAATACTTCATTCTTCTATATAAAGTCTAATTGTATATCTGTTAATTTAAATTAGAGCTAGACTAATATAATTAAATTAGCAGTTAATTCATATTTATTTAATTAGTTATCTCATTTTATTTCGCTTACAATTTTAAGAGTTTTTCAAGATAATAAAATAAAAGTATACAGGTAGAATTTATTGTAAGTTTAGCTTTTTAAAAGAAGGATAAAAGCAGTCAAAATTAATAAAATAAGCTGGTTCATTAATTGATTTTACTAATAATTTCACATACTAGATTCTGGGTTTCATGCATAAAATAGTTTTAGCTTAAGTTTCCAATATCTATGTCTCTCTTTAATAATCTTTTTATTAAAATGAGTTAAAAATATAAGAATAAAGTTATTATGATACATTTATAAGTAAATAAATCCTATAGCTATATATTTATTTTTTAAACAATCGATTGTGATAATAAATTATTTCTTTTAATTCCTGACTATTTCTTAATAAAATAGCAAGCTAGAATATTTTAATTATTGCTAATAAACTAAAAAGAAATATAAGTATTAATACTAAAAGTTAATCTGAAAGTTATTTTAGGTAAATAATAGAGACACTTCAAATAAGCAGAATTAAAAAAAGGATTTATAATTTATAAATTTAGCTTTACTTCATGATTGTTACTTATGATATGTTGCTTTATTAAACTTGCTTATTTTATTAAAAATAATAATTTCCTTATTTGCTTGTGATTTTATTTTATTTATTAGGTTTCTTTATTTATAGAATCGTGCTAGTAAGAATCAAAAGAGCTGTTTACTAAGATGTATTATAATTAACTTAAATAAATTAGTTATACTTATTAGTAAACTTGAAGAATAGAAGCTAAATTTTAATCTTGAACTTTGATTCCCAAAAATTAAATAAGATTCCTCTCTTGTAGCTTGAAATTTAGTAAAGATATCTTTTTTTAATAATTATCTTAATTGACTTTTTGATGAGCAATTCATTATTAGTTTTATCACTATTATAGATTTTAATTTTAGAAGTTATTTAATAGTAAAGAAAAGCTCAAAAGATAGGTATAAAAATGAGTATTATTTATAGTGAATGAAACAGGAGTAGCTTTAATCTACTCTTACTCTCAAATTTTAATCCATATAAGAGATCTTGTTTTGTACCTATAATTATCTTTCATTTTAAAGTGCTTTTCTAAATTCTTAGCTGATTTAGAATCAATTTCCTACTTTATTGCTAGATCTATTCCTCTTTATTTTTCCTTTCTATTAATATCATAAATAAAAAATCTAAGCAGTCTTACTGTATTAAATATTAAGCAATTATATCAAAATAGTAAGAAGGCCAAGTAAATACTTAATATTAAGTAAGGGAATAAATACAATAGTACTAGTAGAAATTATAGTTCTTTAGTTGCTTTATTTGAGTTATAAATATTAGTTTGATTATATATATAAAGAGAGATTTATTTATTAAGTTGTTTCTTCTTTCTTAATAAAGAATAAAGTTTGAATTCTCTTAACTTCATATTCTTTCTCTTTATTACCGATTATGTAAGTTTGAGTTAAAGCTACTATTTTATTCTTGATGCTTAGAAGGTTAATAATAAGTTTTTTAATTATGGCTTATAGAAAAGCTATGATTTATTTAACTTTAAGTATAAAAAATAGAGAAAGAGAACGTTAAAAGATTATAGATAAGTCTTTTATTTACGTAGTAAGGCCTAAATAGAATAATGTCTAAAAATAGTTTTAGACACTATTTCTTTAAGAGATTATGTTTGAATTGCTAGTTAAATTTTTAAATAAACTAAATGCTAATAGACTTAGATTTTTAGTTTCTTTCATTTTATTAAAATTAATTTGATAAATTTTACACTTAAATCATAGAAAAAGTAATTTGAAAGTATATTCTTAGAGGTAAAAGGGCTGATAGTTATGAAATATAAAGCTAGTTTAATTATCTTATTCTATTTATAATTTCATTTTTAACATTCTATCATACCTTCATGTATGAATTAGCTCTAATTGTTTTAAAAGGGTTAAGTAAACAAATGATTAGCTTGATACTGCTAAATTGAATAAATTTAGAATTTAAAGGTTTATTTATTAAAATAGCATTCATATTTAAATTCTTGCTAGACATGTTTATTTAAGTGTTTTGTGGTTTAATTTGCATTTAAATTGCTGGGAAATACTTTTTTTATAATATTAATATGAGAGCTGCTAGAAAATTCTCTATTCTTAAAAGCTATCTTATATGATGAGATAGCCCTTCTTCTTATATAAGTTGAAGAAAAAGTCAAAGCTGCTGCTGAATTTACTTATTACTATTTTCGTATTTTTGTGCTTAAACTTTATCTCAGGATATTTTTAATCTTTCATAGCAAGACTTTTAAAAAAGCATTCTTTTTAGATTTAAAGCATGCAATTTTTAATTAAAAATAAATGCATTTTTTTTTGTTTCTTATCTTAGACAAACACAAATTGATAAATAACTTATAAAAGAGAGAGATTATTTAAAAAAGTACTAAAGAAATATAACTTTAACATGCTTAAAATTTGAAATCAAACATAAGCAAGCAACTTAGAATTTATCCATACTTTTTTGAATAATCAGCAAAGATAAATCTTTGCCAGTTAATATAAATTTCTAAAATGCATTATATCTAAAATAGATGAAACAAAGCTAATTATCCTTTCAATAAACTTATTAAACTGATTTTCTAAAAATTTTATAGATATAATTTTTCTTTTTTGACTGGCTTTAGACTATAAAATATAAAGAACAGAAGCTAATAAAATTAATTTAAAACTAAGATTTAGCCTAATTTAATGCACACTCATGGCAACTATATCATTATCTTTAGCATATTAATCCTTTCTAACCTGTTAAACTATATTTCTAGAAAGAATGTCTTCAGTTAATTAAACTTTAGAATTAAGAAATTTTTTTTAATAAAACGTCAATTAAATAATTTGATGGATAACTTAGTGAACATTTTTCTTTAACGCAATTTCAATTAAAAATATGGAAAAATGCAAGTAACATCTAATAAATCTAAAATATTCCTTACTAACTAAATTAGCTAATTTCCTCTGTAAATCTTTATTTTTACAATTTATTTACACCAAAAGTCAATTTATAAGAACAGCTTAAAATGCTTACTTCTATTTATAAAGAAGATATCACTCTTTAAGTTCTATATTAATATAAGGAATAGTAAATGTGTTTTAAGTAATCTTCTTTATTTAATTTATCATAAATGCTATAAGTGTACGGTTTTATTTGCCCTTGTATATACTGCATTATTAATGTTGCTTAGCAAGATATAATTATATTTCAGTGCTATAAAAAAGTAACTCATTCAAGGATAATATGAGCCTTAAATTTATTAGCATCATAATTTATTATTTTGAAGGCTTAATGCGAAATAATTTTTATTAGTACTAAAGAATGAAAATAATCCAATAGCAGCACAAGAGCTAATTAATTTGTCAGAGACTAAGAACAATTTCAAAAGGATAAATCTAAGTAAAAAGGTTAAGAACTCATTAACTAAATAAGATTGAAGCTTCTTTTTAATAAAGATCAAAAAGCTTAAATTTTCTATTAAACGAGCTATATCAAGTAGAAAAATATGGATTGTTAATAAATATAAGGGTAATATTGTAGAAGTAATTATAGATTTATTAAGCATTCTGAGCTAGTAACATACTATTTAGTGATCAAGCAGGCATTTAGCAATAGCATATTAATATTAATTAAGAGGTATAGTAAATAATCATTATAGATTAATACAAAAGCAGTTGATTATTAGTATAGCACTAATAATTAGTAACTTTTATAAGGACTTTAATGTAAGGAAGGATAAATAGTTAAGTAGTAAAATAGAAATAATCATTGAGATTTTAAACTGCATTAACGATATAAAATAAGAGTTAATGAAAAAGCTTTAAAACCATAACCAAGGGTAATTTTATATTTTAAATTAAAGAATTCATAATCATTCCAATATTGGAGTATAATACTAACTAGCATAAAGCTAAGTTAAATAAAATATATAAATAAATGATACAATGTGAATAATTAAAAAAATAGAAGCTTAAAAATGTTAAAGATAGTAAGTTTAAAGGTTAATTAGATTTGTTTATTTAACCGTATTAAATAGATTTCAAATGAATGGGGAGTAAATAAGCATTAAAATAGCATCGCAAAAGTTTATTCTTATATATTATGTAAGAATTTATAATGGTTAGATAATAGCAAGGATTGGATATTTAAGCAATATACGCTCTTGATATGTAATATGTACTAAATTTTCTTTTAGATAGTAATTAGCTATAAAGCTTTCCTGCTTAAATATTCTGATGTATTTTGAAAATTATTATTAATTACATATTTCAAGATGTCTAGTGAGAAGTTGGAAATTGAAAAAATCTAAACTTCTTCTTAGAAATAAGCTTGATTAACTGAGGAAGATTAGATCATTTTACAATTCTACAACTAAAACTACTGCAGTTCTTAGAAAAAATTGCCTTGATAGTAAATAGCTAACAAGCTGAATGAGGTATTTTATAATAATAAGAAAGTGAGAAATTGCCATAAGGTAAGAGAACGTTTTAACAACCACTTAAATCCTAACCTTAATAAAGGAGATTGGATTCAAGAAGAAGATGAAATTATATTACTAAAAAAATTCATTAAGAACTAGTAATGAGGAGAGATCAACAGAAAGCTACAAGGGAGAACAAATCACTAAGTTAAGAATAGATTCTACTAATTGGTGAATCTCTTTTTAAAGAGTGATTACAGAACTAAGGTAGTTTTTAAAAAAGTTCTTTAAATAAAAAATAAAATTGAATTTATATAAAAATACAGTCAGTGTAAAGATAAACGACTCAAAAGTAATTTAAACAGCTTCGTAAAAAAAAGAAAGAATTAAAAATAAAATTAGACTTTATAGATCCCATCTTTTCTACATCTTAAACTAGTAAAGAAAAAGAAAATAGTTTAAAATTAATCCTTAACATAATAAATCGGTACCAAATAAGGATCAAGCAAAATAATAAGTTCAATGAAGTAAAATTTAATAAATAAACCGCAATGATTTCCTTAATAAGAAGTTCTAGAATTTTGGATAGTTGATTAAGCTTAAAATCTTATATTTTAGTAGTCTAATTTTAGTACAATAAATTAGAATCCTAATTTAGTTTTAGTCTCTTAGCTATTTAACTAAATTATCTACATTTAGACGAAGCATTACTACGATTGCCAATGAGAAACTCTTTATGCTTAATCATTTATAAACTATCATCCTCTTAGATATATTTCTAATTGTAATGATAAAAGTAATTATCCCTTAAATACTTAAATTTATTAGTATACTTAATACAGTTCATTTTACGCATTAATAATATAAAGGTATTTTACATATAATTTGCTTATTTTATTAATTAAAATGTTCATACTGAAGCTGATGGGTTATTCTATGACTAAATATCGATTTATAAGCTTTTTAATAAATTTATAGTTTTAAAGCTCTATTCAAAATTTATATTAAAATATCTCTCTAATAGAACTTTTAAGGTTTAATTGATACAATAAAATGCCTAAATATGGTATAAAGCATTTTTATCTTTACGTTTGAAATTCAAAGTAAAACTTCTTTTCTGTATATAAACTTAAATCTTACTTTTTCATCCTATCTCATATTTTAGATTTGCCTTATGATGCTTAAAGTATTTAGTGATAGTGTATAGCACTCTAAGTGGATAATAAATGACTTAATAGCCTTTCTTTTTCATTCTATCTTATAAATATCTAATAGTAAAATGGAATTTTTGTTTTAAACTAATTAAAGAATAATACATCCTTATATTGATATGCTTACTATTACTCTAATAGTAATCATTTACTTAGAAAACAGCTCTCAAAACTCAAGATATTAGTTAATTAAATAACTTAGATTTAACATCCTTAGCTCATTTTGAAGATTTTATTTTGAGCAGATATAGACAAATAGTTCTAAGAAAAGGAGATATTATACTATCTTTACATACCCTTCTTAAATTTTTAATCTTAGCTAGAAAAAAAAGCAATTAAGTAATTGATTTTAGGTTAATAATAATAACTTCTGCATAATATAAAGGGGATATAAGCATATAATAGAGAGAAAGCTAAAAGGTTCTATAATTATCGAACTAAAAATTAATAAACATTAATAAGATAAGTCTATTAAGTAAGGAAGTAAAGATATCTTAATAATAATTCTTTAAGCTAGAGAAAAATCGAAATAATATAGTAAAATTTAAATAAAAGCAAGCGTTACTTGAAATTCTTAATGTTTTATTTAATTATAACAATAAATGGATAATCAAGAAAAGGAATAAAATTAAAATGACAAATTATAAAGTAATTTGTAAGATGCTTCTACACCACCTTCTGATAGATAAAATAAAAAGTTTGACAAGAAAAAAACATTCGCTGAAACTGTTCAAATATCTGATTTAGTTCCGAAAAAAAAGAAAGAGAATAAAAGAGATTGACTTGGTGCTCTTTTTAGTTTGGTTGATGTTCTCATGCTTATCGTTTCTTCTTTGTTTGCTGGAGTTAGAGTTTTTGAGTATTAAGAATCCTCTTGTATTGTTGATAAAGATGATATCGTTCAATAATTTGAATAAAAAACCGAATACAGCGAAGAAGTAATTTAAGAGTAATACGATCAAGAATACATAGACAATAAAATAGAAATTAATGAATATATCTGAGAAGATGATTTTATTGCTGACATTGGACCAGCACTAGTAATAGCTTTTGTGTTTATTATAATAACTAGAGTAATAATTCTACTTTCTCCATGGTTAGTTAAACGGTCTAGGAAAATTAACACCTTCAATAGAACTATTGTCAACTTAATTGCCAGCTTATTCTATACGTCACATTTACTCCCAGCTATTATTTACCAATATGAAGACTGTAATTTTAGAAATTAGATAGACGACGTAGGTAACTTTTCAAGTGTATGGACTATTATCCTGTTGTGCTTTTGGTTTATCCTTGTGGTTGGAATATTGTGCATTTGTATTTGCAAGTTAAGAAAAGCCATTACAGTTTAACAGCTTTAAAAGAGCAAGCACTTTATAAGAATAACTTTCGGTTTGTATTTGACATTTTTCTTTGGAATTGATTTAGTAGCTCTGATTTTCATCTTCGCCCAATTTAACGAGGGACCTACTCTAATTTACGTAGAATTTTCCTTTTTTGTTTACTACCTAATCCTAGCAACTTTCTAGTATTTCAATCATAAGAAATTATAGAAAAAAGTATGTAAGGTTTAATAGCAATCTCCAAAGAGTTAATAGAATTAGTCTTAGCTAAAAAACTTATAGGAGACACAGCTAGATCAAGCTTAGCTTTGAGTAGATAACTAAACATTATCCCAATAGACTTCCTATATTTTTATATTATTCTGTATATTTATTTCTATCTGATATTCATCTTACTTATTCCTTATTTTTAACTCTTAGTCATCATATATTCAAGCTACAAATTAATAAAACCGTAAATAGATATAAACAAGAGAATTATTTATAACTTTCTTTTACTGCAGAGATAAATATAAGAGAAATGAAATGCTTCTAGTTATAAAGGCTCACAGATTGATAGTATTTAGATATGATATTCTAATGGAAATTATTTTACTAAATGTACCTTAAATTAGAACTCATACCAAGTGAAAAATGCTAGTACTTTAAGTATTCTTAAGAAACTGTCTAAAACAATGAAAATAATTTTGCTAGATCATTTCATTATTTAAAGTAATTAACTCCTTCAGCTTAAGAAATAATAAAGCAAGCTGCTTAGTAATTTTTATATAGAGTACATATAAATTAAAAATAGTCTCAAACATTCAATAATTAAGCAAATAGCTCCATTAATACTTTATAAAGGAATATCTTTACTAGAACTTATTTTTATTTTTTACTTTATTTTACTAAAAATTAGTAAGTTGCTAATCTTAGATCTTTAGTAGAAGTTTATTTTAAAGGTATATAATAGATTAACAATGACTAACCTTTTAACTTATAATATAAGCATTCTTTAATGCTACCATTAAGAATTTTACTTATTTTTCTTAGATTGTTAATTAATCTTATTTCTCTAGATTTAAGGAATTTTTTAATCTTAAAGCGAGTTGTTAAGTCTACAATATAGACTAGAAAATTAGAATATTCTCTTAGATGTTTAAAGCAATAGGGATAAATAAGCTGCTATTAGTCTATTTAAATTAAGCTTTAGGTAAAATTAGAAGCTATTTTAGTATTTTTAAGCTTAAATAATAATAGAAAGCTAACTAAAGACTTTAAAGCTTTTTAAAGAATAACTAAATCTAAAAATGACTCAATAGAGTATATTTCATAAATTTATATAATATCTGCACTATTTCATTATAATTTCAGTCTCAGCTATCTTTTTCCATACAGATTTTCTTATGAAAAATAAAGAAAATATTTTTATGGTGATATCTAAAAAATTAAATAAGGAAAATAGGATTTTATATAATACCTCGTCTACGAAAGAAATAACTTACGTATAGAAAAAAATTAGGTATTGCTACTATTTTTATTAAGTTGCTTAATTAAGAAATCACATTTATTGCTTCTCATAAAGAAAAGATCATGCACTAAGTAAAATACATCTATATAACTATTTAGTTTAAAAAGATAAACTTAATATTATATGCTATTTAAAGTTATAAATTGAATGCAGAGTATTTATATTTTTATTTTAGCAAATTTAGTAAGTGGAATATTACGAAATGGTTAATTAGAAAATATATTGTTTATATGATATTTAAAAAAGGCATGAATAAAAGTGATGTCAAATTTAATGTTTAAAGATAATTAAAATTCTGAAAATGTTTAAATTGCTATAAGATCTGAACTTTTAATTCTCAGATATAAGAATTTTAAAGTGTATTTCTAATATTAGTTTAATAATAAAAGCAACTAGAAGTAATTTAAATAAGGAGAAGTATTATCCTTAGTCATTTATCAATAATATGCCTTTTATTTTCTTATTTTCATTTATTTTAGTCAATTTGAGCTGGTAAAGTCAATGTCCTTTATGAATATGTTCTAATAATGTCCCTCCTAACTATTGCTTCGACTGATAGAATAAAAGTGTTTTACTTGGTCCTCATTGTACTAGCGAAGATTATAATTGCAATCTATTAGACTTCTACAAAGGTTAAAGAAAATTATTGTGCAACGCTAAAATTTCTTAAATTTTATCTTCTAAATGGACACAAAATGAAAAATAAAGCAAATAGAATAACAAAAAATTAAGCAAAGTAACTTGAATTTCTGATCCTATTGAGAACTAGTATTGCAAAGAGAAGGATTGAAGGTAATATTTGAGATGTAATTAATACTGTAAAGAATACTTAAATCCAAGTACATCATTATATGAATTTGATTGCTAATGGTCTTAGTTCTAAATAGACTAAAATTAAAGCTAAAATAGAATAATTGATTGAGGAGAATGTGATTAAGACAGTTAATGTGCTTCAAATGTATGTGAGTGTACACCTTCTGTGAATGGAAGAGGAAGATGCAAAACAAGTGTATATGACACTAATAATGGATATTATTATTTTTTTAATCATGTTTGTGCATTATAGATAATAGAGGTACAATGAGAAATTGATGCTTGTGCTTATTTTCTTAATGTTGAGATAGGAAACATTATTTATTCTATTTTTAGCTTGCAGAATTAACTTCCATGCCTTAAAAACTTCTCTGACTTTTAAAATTTATCTCAAATAGATTTCGAAATTTATGACACCTGAATATTATCTACAATCTACTTAATCTTAGCAATGACATTCTTTTTCGTATGCTCAGTAAATTGCGACTATTTTATATATAAAATCTAGAACTAAGACTAAATTTAGGAACTATATGACTATAGACTAATGCAAGACTAGTGATTATGTTAAATAAATTTTAAAACAATTAGGCTTTGCTTTATCATAATTCTCTTTAGCTTTGTATTAATTCTTAAAACTCTTATCAACAAGTTGACTTAAGATGTTCAATGCAATTCCTAATTCTCTTAAATTAATCAGCATTTTAATATCCCTTTTCTTATTTACTTCTATCCACTACTATCTTTCAATGGTTTTTACTATATTTCACCAAATTACTATATAAAGTAAAAAGCTTAAAACTCAATAGAGATTAGTCAGAAATATAACATTTATAGAATACCTACTATACTATGAAATCTTTAGCATTTACCTATAATACTAAATATAAGCTAATTATATAACTGACTAAGTCAAACCTATCTAAATCAAAATAATAAAGGAAAGCTTAATATTAAATATAATAACTGAGGTATAATTTAGCTTTCTATGATTGAAGGTATAATACTTATAGATTATTTAAGCTAGTTTAATATTGTACCCTTACTAGAAAGCTATAAAGTTTAAGATAGACTTTTATTATCTCTTTCTTAAATGAGAGAAAGATTAATGCTTCAAAGATTTTTGCTGATATATGGATGCTAATTTTTTGATTGTATAAGCAAATTCTTTTAAACGAAGATTTTAGTTCATATTAACTAATCATTTTTATGCTTCTGCCATAAATTTATCCTTGTTCTATCATAATTTCATTTTAGTAGTCACTTAACTTTTATATAGTGACAAATAGCACATAGTAACAGAGTATAATAAAAAGCAGTATTATAAAAGAGCTAAAATAAAACAAGTTTATACTAAGTAATAGAATTAAGAGTACAAGTTTTCCTTTAGAGTCTGAATATCCTAATTAGATAGAAAAAACTTATAAAGGAAATAAAAAGTAGACAGTAAAAAAATTAGCGTTTTAGTCATTTTAGAGTTACCAAATTGTAGATCAATTTTAGCTGATATAATTAATTTTAAATATCTAATATAATAATCAGCATAACTTCATAATCTCCACTAGCTCACATCTTTATACTTGTACCTAGCAATAAAAAATAAAAATATAAAGGATTCTTACCTTAAAAGATGCTAATCTTAAGATTAAACAAAAGTTCTAATTCCTTCAAAAACTCTATAATTTTGCTTAATAAAGAATAGAGAACTTCTCCTTAGCATTATGAACAAACAAAATTAAATAAAGGTATAATTTGTGAGATTTCATAATACTTTATCAGACAATGAGGAATCTAATGATAATATAGATAATTAAGAGTTAGATTGATAATTAGATTATAAAATAAAGTGGGTTTAGCTGTTTTTAAGTGTTAAACAATAAATTCTGTTTAATGAAATTAAATTTTAATGTAACCTTAATAGAAAAAGCTCAGCTCGTCTAATCCTACCTTGTAATAAAAATTTCAAAGTGTAAGGGAAAGAAATGATGAACTAAACTAAGCAATATTTTCATTGGAAAAGAATCTCGATACACCTAAATAATCAGATCAATTTCTTAAAACCTAAAAAAGAGAGAAAGTTATATAAAAGCAGCAAAAGCTTATAGAGAAGCTACAGTCTTAGAAATATACTTTGAGAAATTAAATAAAAGAGCTAAAGTAAGAAATGCAAAGTCTTCTCTATTTTGTGTAAAATCCTGGATTACATTATGATAAAAACACTCCTTCTTCCTTTTTCTAGGAAACCTTGCTTTATTAAGGTTAGTTCTCAGATGTTGGTAGGATAAATCCTAGATGACCCCTTTATGAGATTTATAAAGAAAATCCAACGGAAAATGTGAAATAATAAATAGAGTAACTGTCAGCTAAATTTGACATGTGAAGGAAAGTAAGAGGAGATGGAAACTGCTATTATAGAGCAGTCGGGTTTGCGTATTTGGAAAATTTAATAAGACCCAACGCACCAATAAAGCTAATTGAAAATTTAATTAATTAAGTGTAACAAGGAAAAGGAATATGGAAAGTAAACTTAGACAAGAATCCGTTAAGAGTTAGTTTTACGAATATATTATAAGAAATCTACTAAAACAGAAAGCAAGGGAAAGAATTCCAAATTTCTATGGATACTTTATATTAAAAAATGAGGAGCAACTATGAATTTGCAGATGAAGCTATTGTCTGAGAAATGAGAAACTGCATTGCGAATTATTTGATAGAAAATGAAAGTAAATTTCAAGCTTTCGCCGATTAACCAATCTAAACAATAATTTAAAATGAGATTTTATAAATGTATAAAGAAGCTGAATAGTTAATAGTAGAATTGCTTCCTAAAGCCCTAAACTTAACTGTAATAACCTACATCTTATATATTGAATAAGGAAATTTAATTAATGTTGAACGAGGAAATTCAGTAAGTTCCTCTCAACATGTTTAGCTTATGTAAAGCTAAGAAAAAATTGGAAAATAAGACTTAATGACTGTTAACATTTTACTTAAACCTGGACATTACGATATACTTTATCTGAAAGAAGCTACATAACAAGATAAGGTTGACTCTTAAACTGGAGAATGAATAAATTTTTCCTCTTGAGTTTCAGAAAAAAGTTTTAGGTAAATAACTCATGAAGAGTAAGTTTAGAATTAGTAAGTTTGAGATTTTAACAGCAACTAAAATAAGAAACTAATAGAAGTTATAAGTAATCAGGATGCTTAATGCCTTCTTTGCCATAGTTATTTGCCTTTTAATCAAATAATAACAATTATATGCTTCCATACTTTCTGTAGGCAATGCTTGAAGAAATACATCATGGAAAGAACTTAAGGAAAAATAGTCTTGCTAGAAGAAGATTAAGGTTCTTAAACTTTGAAATGTCCAAAATGTAAATAGCTTTTAAACTATCAAGAAATCGAAGATGCTGTTGGAAAAGAAGATTATGAGCAAGCTTCATTTAAAGCAGCGAAAAGAATGGAATAGAAACTTCAAAATGAAGTAAATTAAAATAAAAAAACTGAATATATAAGCTAGAATTAATAACTTTAAGAGTCATTCTAAAAGCAAATTATTTGTCCAAATTGCTCAAATTCTTAGTAAGTTAGTATGCTCGATCAATTCCACGAATGTGTTTTATGTGGAGAAAAAGTATGTAAAATCTGTAAAAAATAGAAAAAATACTGTGCTTGCAAATTGAATAGCTGAGCTTTTAATAACTTAGTAATCTTTATTTAATACCATTCATATAAGAATAAAAGTATGCCAATCCCATAAATTAAATATAAAATTCTCGCTATATATTAAAAAGACTTAAATTACTTTTATTGTTATATTTCAATTTTTATATGTAACATTCTATTTCTTTTGATTTCTCATAGAACAAAAAATTTGAAGCTTATTATATATACTAGGTACTTTTAATATAAATATATTAAACTTAATTCTTTTATTTAAATTAAATCTAAAAGGGCCTGAATGCTTTTTTCTTTCATCTGAGAAATATTATAAATTTAGGAGTTTTACTATAAATAATTAAATCCTTATCTGCTTTATTATCTTTTACTATGAGGTTCTTCAAAGAGAAAAAAGTTAGTTTGATATATTTTAGCCTGATAAAATTAGAACTCTTTATAAGGAAATTCTAAATTATTACTAATTAGAAGACAAATGATCTAGAACTACGAAGAGATAACAAGAGATACTTGTAATAGTATTTATTAAACTTCACTCCTAGATTTATTTCCTTATTTGTTGTATATACTAAAAAAATAATTAACTTATATCAAAAAAGCTATATCCTATGTTTTATTTTTACATCTAGTTCAACTATTTTTTCACTATTTGTGAAGATATAAAAAATTAAAATTCTATCAGTATCAAATGGAAGAGCCAATTGAAATTGACCATGAATTTAAAGATTAAATAATAAATAACTAACAGGATAGCTTTCTTTAATTTCTTTCATATCTCATTGAAGTCAAAAGATTAAAACTCTAATTAATGTTTTCAAATTTATGCTTATGGAAAAGATATAAATTCTAGCTATAATAAATAATTTTAAATGCTTATAGTATAATAAATTTAGACAACTATAGATCTCTCTATCTTCAAATAATACTTCGAGCAAATATCAAATTTTATATTTCTACTATAATTAAAATAACGTAACTTTAAAAATCAACTATCTAATTTCAGGGGAAATCTATTTCTTAGAGCTACTAGTTTCAAAACTAACTAACCTATTTTTTTAAATAAGCAAAGTTTTAAGTAATAATTTTGAACAAAAAATAGTAAAGTTTATTAAAATAAAGTATTATAGCACCATATTATAAAGTTGTGTTCAGTCTAGTAATTAAATTGCATTTCCATCTTTAATAGGCAAATTTATAGTAAATTAATTAAAAATGTTAGATATTATTTCATATTATGTATAATTGAAAAAAATCAATTTACAAGTAAACTAGATGGATTTCCTTTCAATCAAGTTCTTAAACTTTAATTTACTTTTACTAAATTAACTCTAATTTAGTTGTTTATGATTGATTAGAAAATAATTAATATAACTTTTGCTACTTTTAGGCTTTCTTATTCATGCTAATGATATTTTGCTTTATATTTTCGATCAATTTTTAATAATAAAGTGATTAGGTTTAGATAATTATAATCAAGTAAAGATTGTTAACTAATTTGTACCATTTTATATTGTTCACTGCTGATATTTGGAGGAAAAGTTTAATTGCCTAGTGTCCAATCTATTGGCTAATATTTTTTTATCTTTTCTTATATTTCGGTTACTCTCTTTAAAGCTTCTTTTGTGCTTTTAATTTTATTATCAACCATAAAAGCTGCTGAAACACCAGATGCAGTTCCTGAAGCTCACTCAACAGGATGACTTCTTGTGGCTGCATTAGCTTGGAAAGTTTGAGCCATAGTTTTTCCTCCCATCAGCAAATTTTTGAAATATTTATTTGTAAGAGCTCTATAAGGTAAGAAAAAAGGGGCTGTTTAGGTTTTGTTAAGAAGAAAAGAAGGATAAGTGCAGACAGTAAGAAAATGAAAATCAGCTGGATAGGATCCAATAGCTACTCGATCTCAAAATTAATTTCCAGTAACTTCTTCATAAGATGAATTCACTAAATCAGAAAATTGTAAAACGAAATTATCTAGCCCGATACTTCTTCGAGTATCTCTTATATAAGGAAGTTTTGAAAGTCCAGTAAAGGTATCATAAGTTTCATTCGACAAACTAATTTGATCAGAATCAATTTAAACTATTTTTGATTAATTCTTGAAATAATAATATCATCCAAGAGCATGTTTTTCCGATTCTGAAAGTGTATTTATATTTACTCCTCCTTTTCAATCATTAATCTATTCTTTAGTCTAATTTTTATTTAATAGTAGATATTGATATGGATAGTCATTTCCTGATTCTCAATTTTACATTGATATATCACCTTCATGAGCTCTAAAAATCGAGTTGCTTTTTATCCGTCTGTATCTTCAAACTTAATCTCATGTATAAAAACCTTTTGGTGTATTAATATTATAAAACTCAGGATGAGGTACAGGGTAAGGATTTGGTTTTTCTTTGTTAGTAAAATTATTGAATTTAGAAGAAAAAGCATATATAATTGACTAACCACAAGTATCATTAAATGTTTCTAAAGATCCATCGAAATTCTCTACTCCCTAAAGTCATTCTGCTCCAGAAAGTACTAAAATTTCTCCATACTCTGTTGCATCTATGAAAACAGTTCCAGTAAAGTTTATAACCTGCTTTGTAAAATATTTACTTTTCTTAAGAGAATATCATTCTTCAATGTATTGAGAATAGAACTTTTCATAACCTGTACTGTTGTATCTTGGTTTCCTTTTTATTGCCTAAAGTGATGTTATTTAATCAGCTTATACTTTTACAGATTTTACTACTGTATTCAAATAAATATGAAGAGTACTCAAATTTTTGATGGTAGGGATTATGAAGTTATTAAGAAAAGGCTTAGGCTCATAGCATTTATTTGAAACTCAGCATTATCCAGGATTTCCTTATATTCCATTAACAATTCATTAGTAAAATATAATCTCTAAATTTTCTTTCCTCATTGATTCTTTTCCCATATTGTATTCGCGCCAATTAAAATAGGAAAAATCAATAGCACTAACACCTGAACTTGTAAGTTAACCTCCAGGTCAATCTGTAGGCTCCAACAGACAAGTAACTTTTTTTTCTCTAGCTGATGCTAAAGCTGCTGCAAGAGCAGCAGTAGACCCACCTGCTATAACTACATCGCAGTTCTTCTAGATCATCCTTGAACTGACTTACACAATTAGAATCAGAAATATTTCCCTTAAAATCTTCATTAATAACTAACTTCCTTTATTAAAAAATGATAATAAATGGTATTAAAATATGGTCAATTTATATAAGCTATTTTTATATGCTTAAACATTTCTTATAAACTTTAATTTTACTTAATAAAGTAAAAATACTAGGTAACATAGATAACTTCCTATTTAATTATAAAGCACTTTATCTATTGCTTACTTACTTTATTATATTAGAGATTTATACTTTAATTTTAACCTTTTTATTCTTTCAACTATTTTATTGAAATGTTTCATATAAATTAATTATCTCCACTTAAGGTTATTAGTATAGTCATCTTACTCAGAATTAATATCAATAGTGATCTTAACTTAATGATCAAATTACCCTTCAGATAAAAAGCATATCATACTATAAATATAATGATTTAAGATATTCAGTTCTTATTTAATCAGCTAAATATCGTTTACATTATAACGCAAGATGATTACTAATTATTACCCTTTACTCTCTTAAAGCCTTAAGAAATTTTACTTTCTGTATTTATTACCAAGCTTCTAAAACTAAAGCACTGAAAGAAACTTAGTATTTATAGAATTACAAAGCAAAGCTAGATATTTTTATTTAGATAAACTATATCCATTTATAATATGATAAACCTACATACTTTTGATGATTTTATCTTATGCACAAGCATGATAAAAATAAATGGAAGACATTTTTAAAGTAAGTAAAGAGTTTCTACTAAAAGCTTTTGAATCTCTCTTATATGAATTAATAGTAAGTAAATAGTTATCACTATCATCTTATAATATTAAGTAACATCAAATGCTTTATCTCTATTATTTCCTATATTTTCAAAGCTAAATACCTTCTTTAGAGACTGGTATGTATAGATCAGTAATTAAAACTCTTTATTTTTCTTCTCGTAATGATAATCTTTGATTTCTACATGCACTAGGAAAAATTGAGATAGGTATTTATGCAAAAAGAGAAAAAGCAGAATGAATAATTTAAAGGCTGATTCAAAGTACAAAGAGTAATATAAGAATAAAGAGCGTAATATTTTAAAGTGAGCATAATATTCAAGAAATAAAACAGAAAATTTTATATTCTAAAGTATTAAAGTGAACTAGATTTATCCCTAAAAATTAAATAGAAATGTCAAAATTAACTCATGAATTATTTTTAAACTCATAAAACGTAGAGTTCCATATCGAAAGAACATAAGAGATCAATGGACATATCGATTATGAACTAATTGTTAAGATTGGAAATCTGGAAAGATTTGTTTATAAGAGATTTAATGAAATTTATGAATTTAATCACAGCTTAGCTGGAATGCTTCCTTAGATCTAACTTCCTTACTTTCCTAGTAAGTTCCAAGTTCTTAATAAAGTCGAGACTAGAAAAGAGAAATTGTATACCTATTTCAATAAGTTAATAGAAATAGCCAATCAAAAGGCATTTGAGGATATAGGGTAAACTATAAAAATGAAGTTAGCTGAATTTTTGAGACTTGATACAGCTTAAAGGAAATCATCTGTTATTTCAGGACTGGGTGATAAATCCACGTTTCATCAAGCATCAATTTAGTCGCAAGTAGAAGTAAAAATGCCTCATGAATAAATATGAAAGCAATTCTTTGCTGTTCTTTAGAATGGAGTTATCTACCTTTATCCAGCTGAAAATGATAGACAATTCATCTACTATATATATGTTGATAACTGTTCTCTTCGCCAAGGAGCATTTTTAAATAACCAAGCATTTATATGTAAATACTAGTGTGCAAAACATTCGTTTCGAATGTCTCCACTAAAAGATTTTAATGAATGGAACGACTAATTGCAAGAGATAAGTGGAGATGGAGCAGCAGTTGGCCTAGTAAAAATAGATATAATCTAAGTAATAAATATGCCAGCTGAGCACCTAAAGAAGGACTCTTTATTCTAAATAAAAATAGTGCTAGACAATATAGAACATAAGACTAATTTCAATAGTTTCCAGGCATGAAATCAAACTTTTATTATTCCTATACCTAGAAGATTTGTTATAATCAAAATTCAACTAATCCAAAAAACTACTGAAGGATGACTTTCTAAAAAAGAAAATTCTAAGTTACTATATTAAATTGAAATTCCAGCTTCATATCTGAATTGGCCTTAATACAAGTAAAAGCCAATCTAATTTCCTCTTCAAGCTGCTTCAGACAACTTAGAATAAATTCCAACTCTAGAATTTCAAATTTAAGATCTGTCAGCTTTCACTAAGCATATAGCTTCTATTAGAGAGATTTATCATCCTGTTTCAGAGTGATAAGCAATGAGTAACATAAAATTAGAATTTAGAAGAGTGAAAAGAATGATTTATTTGTTCAAAAGGAGTAAAGCTAAGATAGACTACTGCTTCAATTTTATCTACCCTAGATTTTCAAAACTTTGTCTTGTTATAATAGTGCTTCTTGTGCTTTTCTGAGATGCTAACTACATAGTTCATCTCAATATTATGATCTTATTGTTTATTATTATGATCAACTGTCCTAAAGTTCAGACCAGTAGACTCTATAAAAATTTCACTCACTATTTTTTTGCCGAGCAAATGCGAAAAGGTTTCTCACCAAATGTTATTAACTTAAAGAGATGAAAATAGGACTAAATAATTGATTTCTCTTTTACAAGTCAGAAGTTAAAGCCAGAGGAATAAGAGGGTTTGGGGACGAAATGAAGGCTATTTAAAAAAGGATTAAATGATGCAGTCAAGTTTTTTAAAAGACTAGCAGAATATAGTGAAAAAATCCATGTTCTAATAATGTGAGAAGACTATGAAAAAACAATGATTTTCGTTATAGCTCTTACACTCATTCTTATTCTTATCACTATTGTTCCCTACAGATTCTGGCTGCTATGTTACTTTTTAAGAAGATTTTATCGTTGTAAGAAGAAAGCTGAAAGGAAAATGAAGCATAATTGATATCACACTTAAAAGTTTCTTAAGGAAATTTTTGATGAATATCTTCCTTAGTTTAGCATTCATTATCTGAGTTCCAATCAATGGCCTAAAGAAGTACGTTGCGATAAGCAAATTCAAAGGAAAATTGTAGAGGCTATTAGAAACAAGCTAGCTCTAAATGTGAATCTGGATGTCTTCAAAGAATGCACGACGCCACAAAAGCTGTTTCTAAAACTAAGTTCTTGCGAAGACTGGATAGAAGTTTACAACAATTAGGGAGAAAAAATAGTTAAGCATATCAAAAATAAGAATGATCTTAAAAAATTCCTATACAACATCCCAAGCGAGTATTATATGTACAAACACAATAGCCTTATTTGAATCCTTTTGTTTCTATTAGAACTTTAAGATATAATTACCAGTTTGTTTATAATAATCTTACAT
This sequence comes from Loxodes magnus, assembly GCA_946699065.1. Taxonomy (NCBI): domain Eukaryota; phylum Ciliophora; class Karyorelictea; order Loxodida; family Loxodidae; genus Loxodes; species Loxodes magnus. Next base: position 1,489,444 of record CAMPDV010000020.1, on the reverse strand, counting down.
TAAATTAATAAAAGTGACTCTAACCTTACTAATTTCCTTCTTTAAGGTGAAGGATTCTACTAAATTTAAGATTTAAACTAAAGAAAATAAAAACTTTGAGTCACTAAAAGAGAGGTTATCTAGATATTATATATGCAATTACTCTTTTATTTTAATTATCTTTATATGATTATTTAATTATTTCCATTGTTTGCCTATTTATGGAATTTTTTTTTTTTTTTTTAATTGCTTCCATTTTATTTGTTGCCAAAATAGCTTATACGCTTGAAAATTTGTCTAATACAAAAATATCCAGAAACAAGTGCAGAATTTAGTTATTCAAGCTATTAGCAAGTTTTTATGAATGCTAGTAAAACAGCAGTCTGTATATAAAAATAAAGCATTTAATGTTGCTATTGAAGTTAATTCTATAAAATATCTAGTCAAATTACATGTTGAACTCTTAAGATCTAACTTTTATCTTTTTCGTTTTATACTTATAATAAGATTTAATATCCTTGGTGCAATTAAGTTACTTTAAATCAATTTAGTAGAAAAATATCTTCAATTTTGACTATATCATTAATCATTTCCAATACTTAGCTATAGCTTTCTTTAACTTATTTAAATGTCAAAAAACTAGTTGGTACAAATAAAATAACTACCCTAGGAACTACTAGTAGTAATATATTGCATAAAATAAGCTACCTTAATGAAACATAGCTTTGCTTAGAAACATTCTAACCAGAATTAACTGAAATATTAATATCCTATTAATCCAATCAGTTTATAGTAGTAATAACAAACTTTACTAAGCTACTCTTCCTCCTTTTTTAATTTTTACAAAGCGTAATTTCTAGATCAGATTAATTTAGAATTTGGATAAAATAAATTCCACATTAAAAGTTTAAACAAATAATAGAAATTAATTTATAAAATCTTAATCTTGAGTTATCCAATAGATATTAATTAAATAGAAAAGGTATAAGATAATTAGTTTATTTTCATCTTTATAACTATAATATCTTTTAATAGTTCCTATCTAATTAACTAAGCTTAAATTGATTAAGTAGAAATAGAAATAATAGAAGATATAATTATAACACTAGATTTATATTTTAAAACTAAGCATTAAGTTTAAAAAATAAAGAGTTTAAATATAATTTAAAATGCTTTTGCTGTTTAATTTGCTTATATTCTAACTATCTTACTAATATTAAAAGTTGCTTGCTAAATAGTAGAAAAGATTGTAATATAAATTTATTAGTTGTGTAAATATTCCTAAATAGTGATGTTTTAACTTGATACAAGCCTTATATTGAATTATCTTAAATGATGCATCTTTGATTGCAAATATCTATAGGTAGTAATAGAATTTATATATTGTTATGTGCATGCATTAAATACTTATTAGCTTAATACTGCCCCATGCACTTTAACTTGAAGTAATTTTTAATATTTTGTATCCAAAAATAAAATTTAATGCTAGCATATATATTATAAAGATAGATAATCTAAATATATCTATTTTGCTTATATCGTTCTTAAATAAAATAAACTTTATCCTAAAACAAACTAGCAAAAGCTTTTAAGAAGGAAGTATAAAATATTTAAAAAGAAAAGTGCTGATAATCTTGATATTTTCTAGAGAGATAGTTTTACAGACAAATAGTATAAAGAATAAACTTAAAAATAAATGTATACAGCTATATTAAATAAGCATCTAAGTTATTATGATTATTTATACAATTCAAATCAAAATTTAATATAGATGTGATAGTCTTTCATATCTTAACAAATGTCTATTAATTGCTCTTTAGAATTATTCCTCTCTATAAAATGACTATTTTATTAGTGATATTCCTTACCTCTATGAAACTTATTTTTATTACTAAATTTTAACTTTTTCTTATATGATAATTAAATAACTTATAATGATTAGATAAGCAAAAAAAGAGCATAAAGAAAGTAAAGAAAGCTTCTGCACAAGAATAATTTATCTTAGAAAGATCATAAAGCATACTAATAACTCCTAGCTATCAGCAGTTTTGGCTAGAATTCCTATTTTACTTACAAAATATGAAATAATTCCTAATTTATGCTATCGTTATTTACTTAACTACATTACTATTGATCAAGCTAGCAGATCATTTCTTTTTTATAGTTTCAAAGATAGACAAATTAGAAAATCTCAACTCATTTTATAGAGCTGAAGTTATGAATCCTTCCTTAATTAGTGCTCTAATTCTTGTTTTATTGGAACATAAAAGTAAACTCTATATTTGCTTGAAGGAAATTAGAATAAAGTTAATCTTAGCTATTAATTCACTCTTAAAACTTAATTTTTACATCACTCAACTTGCTTTGATTAAAAAAATAAGCTTTTATTCATTGCTGGAGAGTAATTAAACCCATCTAACTATAATGAAATATTCGATTTGAAAACTAAAAAATCTAAGAGTTTTTCTTAAATGCCTCATCCTACTAGAAGTGTTGGAAATTCTTTGCATAACCTAAATTTATTCATATTTGGAAATTACTAGTATTAGCATCCTTAATTTCAGGCAAGAGTTCAGCAATATGATTACTTAAAAGATAGCTGATAAGTTTATGACGACATGCTTCCTAGATAAACACATATAACTTAAAGTATTTATATAAAAGATCTAAATGGCATTTTGCTATTTGATGTTTATAATTATTTAGATGCCACTTATCTATATGACTTTACGAAAGTGTAAAAACATGGAGCTGATTTTATCGCCAAGGCAAATTAATACGTTTAGACATAACCAATCCTTTAGCTATAATTGATATATACTTATATAATTGGAAGAAAATTTGACAATGAAGAGCATTAAATCTATTTTTATAATTTGAAAAATACCGAATGGAACTTGCTGATTTCTGGATGATATTACTTTTTAATTTTTCTAACTAACCAAATCTAATTAATATTATACCTCCTTTAATTATCCCAGTTCCTTCTACTTATTATAGCATATATCATTGTATAAAATACGGATATTTACTATCTTTTATTTGTTTCTATATAATCAATATTTAGCTTATATAACTATTGAAAAATATTATCTTATTTTAATGGAAGTCTTTGCTTTATTGTTATAATCTGAAAATAAAAATTTAATAATTGCAAATAAAAGGAATTTCCCTTTGCTAAAATAGTTAGATTACTTATAGAAAAATAAATGCGTTTATTGAAAATTTTTGATAGATTTAATCTAAATATTTTGAATCAAAACTTGCATAAGTTTATAAAATGAACAGATAGATAAGTATTACTATATGATAACAATGAGATTTAATTACTATGTAGTAAATAAGGAAGATAATTAAAGGAATAGTGTTGCTAATATATATACTACAAAAATGTAAAAATATCATAATAATATTAGAGAAATATTCTATATACTCAGATAGAATTTCTATCATGCCAAAATAATAAATCATACTTTCAATTTACAGAAAAGAGTTTGGGATTAACAGAAAACAAAGGATCTATTAATGTTTTTTTACTTTATATATAATCAATTTTATCTCTAGATTAAAGTAATTATTTTAGGCATCAGTATACATAATCAAAGCATCATTAATTATTTCTTAGATAAGGTAGCAAATTTAAGCAATATTGTCATTTATTTTGAATGGTAATAAGTTGAGACTTATTACATTTCTACTAGAAGCAGATTAACTTAGATAAACTATCCTATAAAGTACTATTAGTACTATATAATAATTTAGTTGAAGTTCATAAATATAAATGTCTATATAGCCAAGGTGTTTATCAAGCAGCAAAGATATTATAAAAGTTCTTTTAATTGGAAACAGTTCAGTTGGAAAAACTTCTCTCACTTATAGAATTTGTAATAATTAGTTTCTCTTTTCACCTTTATTAACAGCTGGAGTTGATTTTACATCAACTGAGGTAAAATTGCAAAAAGAAAGTTATAAACTTTAGTTTTGAGACACAGCAGGATAAGAAAAATTCAAAAGCTTTACAAGGAGTTATTATAGAGGTTCAGATGCTGTTCTATTAGTCTATGACGTTACTAACAAGCAATCTTTTAGTGATTTAGAGTATTGATCAAGTGAAATAAAAGAACTTGGCGAAGAACACCTTTTCATTATTATTGTTGCAAACAAAGTTGATCTTAATCATGCGGTCACTAAGGAAGAAGGAATTAAATTCGCTCAAAAAACTAATTTAGACTACATAGAAGTGAGTGCTAAAGAAGGAAATAACATCTAGTAGCTTCTAAGCCTAATTATATAAGGAGTAAATGATATTCGTAAATATACTTTTATAACCAGATCTCAAAACTTAAGTTTACTTCAACACTAGAAGAAGAGTGGAACTGAGAAAAAATCATGCTGCAAAAATTAATTTATTATTATCTTGTTTCTCTTCTAAATTCTGCTTTTTCTAATTTTTATGCTGGCTTGTAAAATTAAGCAAGACCAATAATATAAAATTAAGAAATTTTATTAGTAATGACATATAAAAAAATTAAAATGAATAAATACGAAGCAAATTTGTTCACTGTTTCGTTGAATCATCATCTTTCTACAATTAAGCTGTTTAATTATCTTCTTCTATTGTTTCGTTTAAAGTATAATCAACTATTTCGAATTTCTATATAGAAATTGTTACCTTTTGCGATTTGATTACTTATTGATTCTTCTATTTTTTAGCTTTTAAGAATCTTTGCTAAAAATTTTAATATCACTTTTTAATAGACTTCTCATTCTGAATTAATGAATTACTTTGTTCATTGTTGCTGTTCTCAACCTTTAAAGAATATTGAAATTGCAATTGAGTCCTCGTTATAATATCTATTCGTTATTATTTTTTGAATCTATTTCTTCTTTTATTGCTTGCTCTATTTGATCCCTTGTCATTTCTTAATCATTAAGTTAATTTTGTAATGTTTCGATTTCTTTTGTACTTAAGCAATCATAAAACTGTTTTTTACTAAGGTATAAAACTTCTACTTTTGTAATACAGTAAATCTATTTGTTCCTTGGAGAATTATCTACAACTTCTTTAAGTCCAAACATTGATTTTTCGGATAGAATTTTCATGGTATATAGAAAATCATACTACACTATTTTCTTTTCTCTTTTTCTTTCTTAAATAGGTCACGTATTAGTTTTTTCTATCTAAACTATTTTTTAAAGAGCTACTTAACCTTATTTCAGAAAATAAAAAAATTAAGGAGGATCATTTTCCCTATAAATTATCTAACCCTTATCATACTTCTTAAGCGTTACGAGATTTCCAATTAGAACTTTTTTTATTTTTGATATGCTTGATAACATAGGAATTTGGTTTAAGAAGCTAGTAAATGTATCTTTTTCTTTCTTCTTAGCAATAAAATGAACTTCTAAATATGCCTCTCTTTCCATGTATAAAGCATCAACTTATGTTATTGCAATACATGATGCATTTCTTTTGTCTCTATTTTTAAGGGCAGACTCTCCTAATACATCTTTTGGGCCAAGTTCAACTAATTTTTTATTACATTTTTCTGCTTCTAAATACTTATAAACTCCAACTCTTCCTTTAGTTATAATATACATTTCATTACCAACAGTTCCTTCTTATATGATAACTTCTCCTGGTTAGAAGCTAATATACTTGAAACTTTCGCATGCAAGTTTATTTTGAATTTAGCTTAAGTTATTGAAAGGATAAATCTATTAGACATAATCCTCAAATACCTTTATTTCCAGTTTATTTCTCTTTAAAGGATCTTTTTTAATAACCTTCGCAGGGTTCTATTTAATCTTTTAGATCTGCTTCTACGAATATTTTAGTATATTTCTATGGGATTTTATGCGAAGTATGCTGCTTTCTGAAGAGTTACTTGAATTATCTAAATTTTTTAATTTTTAGACTATCTTTTTATTTTGAGCTAGAGGTATTAGTTTCTAAATGGTTCAAATAGATAATTTTATTATCTGCTTTTCCTTTTCTACCTACTTTTGCTATTTTTTTCTTCACTTTTAAACTATAGTGTCAATCAAATCTGTATCATTGTCATCACTTTCATCACTTGAATCTTCAAATTTATTTTTTAATACTTTCTGAGAGTTGGCATTTTTAAGTGATTTAGGAGAAGTAAAATTTATTACATATCTAGATGGAATGCCTTTTCTAGTTGTTTTGGATTTGGTTGAATGAATAGGTAAAAGGTGTTATAAGTTAGATTCAATTCTATCAGCTTAACTTTATTCAGTTTAGTGATGAAAATAGAGAGAATTGGTCTACTGCTAAGAATCTTCCTACTTACTTGAATTTTTAAGAGTCAGCTTAGGAAGATTACTTTTCTTTTGAAGGTCAATTGTATTTTAATCGTCGTCATTAAGATTATTTCCGAAATTAAGCTGCTCATCTTAAATTGAAGAAGTCCTTATGTTTTCTAAATGTTTACTTTTGCTTTTCGTTCAATTAGTTTTGATCAAATCTATAAAGCTCTTTTTCTAATTTTCTTTAAGATTACTAGGCAAAGGGTTTTATAAACTCTTTATTTTAGGCGACTTTGTGTTTTTTGAAGAGACACAAGTATCTTGAGTAGCAAAATCATCTGTTTAATTACTAAGATTAGTTATTATTTTTAACTTACGAGGAGATGAAGAGTTATTAGTCTAGCTTATATTAGGAAGCTGAGATGTTGTCTAGACTTAAATCTATTAATAGCCTCCCTTCTACTTATTTAAAGGACTCAAACTCTCTAAAACATCTTGCTATTCTTTTTAATATTCAAGATTCTTAAGGATAACTCACTGTGAAAACTTAGTTTTTTTGTTACTAGTTCGTAAATCAGATTGAGCCATTACAAGTTCAAATAATAAAAAATATGTCTAGTATTTTTCATGGTAAATATAAATTGACATATATGAAGACTAGTAGACCTAATATGACTGTATGGTATTATAGCTATAATGTTATAGTGTTATTTTAGTTTTATTTAAAAGGTACAATTTTATTATGTTCCATCATTCACTTTAAATATTATCTAATTCATTACCCTTCTTTATTACAAATCCCTCCTCTCTCTTAATCTTTAGAAATTGATACTAATTCGCTAGCTTGGTATATCATTTTTTATATGCATTTTATACAATAGATCTTGCTTTTAAGCTTTATCTGCTAGCTAATAAATCGCAAGAGAGTTGAGAAGAGAAAGAGCTATAATAAAGGGAGCTAAAGGAAAGGTTTAAAGCTAACAAAATAGTAAAAGTTATCAATGAGAAGAGGTAGATTATTATAAGAAAAGGTATCTCGATAGTAGTTTGTAAAGGTAAATAAGTAAAGAAAGGAAGATGTATTTTGGTTAAATAGTAGGATATTATAAATAGCTAAAGCAAGGAATTTAACAAGCTTGTTTTAATTAACTATGGTAAATACTCACAATAATTGCTAAATATTTATAAGGTTTAAAGGAAAAATGGGGAATTGAGGAAAAAAAACATAGTGCTTTGTTTTTGCCTTTTTTTTAATGGTTTTAGTACAGATAGCTCTTTTGATCTACTTTGTTAAGCTAATTCAGGATGGCGATAGTTAATAATATAAGGATTAACCAAAAGAAGGAAAAATATAAAAATTTGGGATAGATTTAAAGAATCATTAAGAGAAGAGATTTACTTAGGTAACTAGTTAAGATAGGGATGTAGATTTTAAATTTTCATAATTTAGATAAAAGTCAAAATTTTAGAGAGATCAATCATAAGATTAAGAAGCTAACGAAACCTGAGACTATCCTTCTAACTAGAGATGGAAGTATAAAATAAAAGAATTAGAAAGTATAATAGTTCCTCAAAAATATCATGTATACTGAATAATTCACTCTGATGAAAAATCGAAAATACTGAAGAAGTATAGAGTAGGAATAGAATCCATTTTTAAGCATAATCCAAATTCAACAGTATTCTTCTTGACGTATAAAATAAAACCAAAATAATTTAAGAATATAATCTAAGCGGGATATGACTTATAGTTATTCTATATAGATGAAGAATTTCTTTTCAAAGATACTCCTTTAGATTTGTGATGAAAAACTGCCTAGGACCGCATTGTCAGTTCCATTAATCTGTCAAATACACTCAGATTGGCTATTTTATTTAAATATGGAGGAATTTATCTGGACTTTGATATAATTTTTCTAAAAGAAATGAATATTCAATTTCCTTTTATTTCATCTCAATTAAATAAGAGCGAATTAAATTTAGTGCAGAAATTGACTGCTGATAATAGTAGTGAACTTTGAAAAAACTACACAGCATAGAATGATATTTGCTATATGTCCCCTGTCAGAATAATGTATAAACCTAATAATTGCTTCATGGGATTTCAAGCTAAAGATTCTTTTCTCTGGAATGTAATGTCTCTTGTAGAAAAAACATACGATTTCAATTATAGAGTATGCAAAAATGGAGTTGATATTTGAAATAGAGCTTTCAATATATGGACTGATAAGCATCCAGCTTTACTAAGTAGAGAATAAATAAATTTCTTTGCTTTGCCTGGAATGAGAGAAAAGCTATTTTAAGAAAGCGATGAAACTTTAAAAGAATATGTTTATAAAGAATCAATAGCAGTTCACTTCAATAACTAGAGAACAAAAGAACTAAACTTAACAAAAGGAAGCTTGCTAGATTAGTTCCTTAAAGAGAATGCCTTATTTAATTGCACCTTCAGCTGATAAAGAATAAATCACAATTAATATAAATTAATAAAATCATTAACCTAATTTAATACTTCCTTTCCTACCTTCTTGCGTTACATTCTAAAACCCCTGTTTTCTATTTTAGCTATAAAATTCTAGTTATATTAATAGTAAAACACTAAGTAGTTAAAAAGCAATCTACAAGCTCTTTCTAAATCTCAAATAAATTTCTATTTTATAAAAGCCAAAAAGCAAGAAAAGTATAAAATTAAGAAAAAGAGGGAGAAAATAGGAAATAAGGTATAGTAGTAAAGATAGACTACGTTACATAGATAGAATAAAACTAGATTAGAAAGATAAAAAAGATTATTTAAGTGTCATTTACTGAATATTTTGAATCTTTTAAAAATGGGATGTGTTGATAGCCATAATTTATCTAAAAATAATGAATAGGCTATTATCAACCGTTCTCTTATAACCGGAAACTCTGTTTTTATCAACATTGATCAAAAACATGAAAAATGCGTCTCTGAAGCAACGAATCTTACTAAATTATATAGGCTTAGTTAGGTTTTTATGCTAAATTTAGTGCTAGGCAAAATACTAAAAATGAAGAAAATTAGTAAAAGAATGAAAAAGAGGATTTGGAAAGCTATATTCGCATTGAATAAAAAATATTCAAAAAGAAATGCAAAAATAGTGAGAAAACTACTTAAGTAAGATTAATTAACTTAATCTTAATAATCAAGAACTTTAAAATGAAATACAGGTTTATATAAAGGATATCATCAGATTAAGAGAAGAAAACGAAAAAATTAAACTTTCTTTCCCAGATTCTAAAAACAAGAAAACAATGCTTATTGAATCCTTTGATTCATTGGGAACTAAAACAAATAGCTATATAAAAGATGATTTGGTAAATAAACTATAAAAAGAAAAGATTGCGAATATGAGCTAGATTAAAGAACTCTAATACCAAGTAGAATAAAATACCTAGAAAAATGTTCTTTATCAATAAATTTAAGAGGAAAATGAGATAAACAAAGGATATATTAAATAATACTCAGAAGCTCTTGAAAAAAAATAAGAAGAAATTAACAAATAAAAGGAAAATTTACAAACATCTACTAAAGAAAATTATTAATCTAAAAAATATTTTGCAAAACTCTTAACTACAAGTTGAAAATATAACATCATAAAACAATAGCTAACTTTAAAAATTATTAGATGAAAACTCTAGATTATAGAAAATTTTATTAGAAATTAAACAAAAGAAAAAAGAACATAAAAAATAATCATTGCTTACTTAAGAGTTATAAGAAGAGATAAAGGTAGAAAAAGATACCATAAGAGAATAGTATGAAAAAGAATAAAAGTAAAAAAATTAATTGCTAGAGTTAAAAGGTTAGTTACAACATTCATTGAGTTAAAAAGAGTTGTAAATAACGAGCTAAACAAGTTAACTTTTAGATAAAGAAGAAATAAAAGGTTTGAATAAAGAGAAGGAGAAACTATAAATATAAAAAAAAGAACTGAAACTGTAAATTGATTCAGTTTAAAAAGAAATTGAAAGCAGAAAAGAACAAATAAAAAATAACAATATCAAACTGGAAGAGTTATAAACGAAAATTCTTCATTGCAATCTTAAAATTAGCTTCTACTGTAATAGAACAAAAAGTGTTACTAAGGAAAAAGAAGAATAGATAAGTGAAATTTAAAACTAGAAATTAAATTACTCATAAGTAATACAAGAATTGAAGTAAAAAATAAAGAGATCAAAAATTAATAACAACTAACTCTAGAAGGACACGAAAAAATAAAAATTGAAAAATAACATTTAAAGGAACAATATGAAAGTGAACCTAAGTAAAAAAAATAATTACTAAAACAGAAAGGAAAATTACAGCAGATATTAAGTCAGGAAGAATAAAAATTGTCTAATCTAATTAATTAGCTGTAGGAGAAGTAATAGAATTTAGTAGATCTTTAAAGTTAAATCTAAAAATATGTAACATAAAATTAAGATTTATAATAGAAAACAAACTAAATTCAAAAAGAAGTCTAATAGAAATAAAGCGAGTTAAAAGAGTTAACTGAGAAGTTTGAGTCATAAAAAGAACAAATAAAGTAGCTTAATGATTAAGTTGTAATTCGAATAGAAGAAAGCAGTAACATTTAAAAGAAGTTAGAATATTCACACTAATAGAGTCAAAGTTCCATTTAATAGAAAGAAGAATAAATAAAGATATTGTAAGAAGATATTTAAAAAGTACAGAAACTGTTAAAAGACTTAAAACTTAAGAAAAAGGAACATAAAGAATAATCTAAATTGAAATAAGATTTATATGAAAAGGTAAAATTAGAGAAAGAACTTTTAAAAGAATAACTAGATCAAGAAATAAAGTAAAAGAATTAATTGCTTGAACAAAAGGATAATTGATATAATAATTAACTCATTAATAGTAATTAATTGGGAAACTTAACAAAAATATAACAGAAAAGTAGCAAATTAATCTACTCTCTAGGTAGAATAAGAAAAAAGGATAAACTAAATCAGAGAGCTAGAAAAAAAGATAAGTTGGTCTTAAAATGATTTAGATCAAAACGCCTAAAAGACATAAGATTATTATTAGAAGAATGAAGATCAATAAGAAGTAATTAAATAAAACAATTAGAAGCTTCAAGAATATTAGTAAGAAATTAGTAACCTTTAAATAGAATTAGAAAATGCTTTAATTAAAGAGAAAACATAGATATACAAAAAAGGAGAATAAACAAATAAACTTTAAAAGGAGATCTAAAACTATTAAAATTTAATAATTTATTTAAAATAAAAGAAGAAAAAGCAAAAATCGCAGGCAAAGATAAACTAAGATTAATATGAAAAAACTAAACTAGAAAAAGAAAATCTAAAAGTTCTTTATAAAAGTGAATTAACTTAAAAAAGTCAGCTGTTAGAAATAAAAGGATAACTTAGCATTAACTTAATCATAAGGAAAAATAAATTGAAAAAAGGGATGTTTAAATATAGGAAAAAGAATAACTTATAAAATAAGAAAATGAAAAGTGAAAAAGTTAAATGAACGATTTGTAGAAATCAATTAATAAACTGCAAAAGGAAAACGAGACTAATAAAATCACAATTTAGGAAAATACTTAAAAACTAGAATCTCAGGAGGAAATAATGAAGCAAATAATTAATAACTTGAAACTAGTTAGAATAAGTTAAGTTGTCTTAGGAAACAGTTTGAAAATTTGCAGCTTTAAAATATCACATAAATTTAAGAGAAGGACCAACAACTGATATCTTTAAAAGAATAAATTCAAAAAATTTAACGTCTTTATAAGAGTTAAAATAAAAGAAAAAAGAGTACAAGTAATTGCACAAATCGATTTATGAAATAAATGAAAAGATAAAAATTGAAAAGGAGCATTTAAAAGATTAGTTTGAAAACGAATAGAAGAAAAAAATTAACTATTAGAATAGAAAGGATAATTATAGTTATAATTAAATTAGTAAGAATATTAAATAACAAGCATAAAGACTATTTTCTAACAGAAAGAATAGTAAATAGTTGATTTAGTTAAGGAAAAATAAAATCTATAAAACTTAAATAAGTCACTAAACCAAAATACTAAACTAAATTAATAAGAAATAGAAAGAAGTAAAAATTAAATTAAAGAATTTAAAAAAGATATAAGGAATTATAAAAAGAATAAATAAAAAAAGTTGAAACTTTTGAAGTATCATAAAAAACAATAAGGGACTTGCAGAAACAACTAGAAAATTTATAGTTATTATCTAAAAATCAGGATAAAAAAAAGTAGTCTCAAAATGAAATTTTAAAAGAAGAAAATTTAAAATATCAATAATAGACGCAATGACTTAAATAAAACTAAAAGGATAATAAGAAATAATTTGAGGTGATCTAGGAGTCTTTAGAAAAATTAAATTTTGAAAAATAAAACTTGAAATAACTTTATGAAAGTGAATAAAAACAAAAAATCAACTATTTGAAATTAAAGGATAATCACAATAAGCTTTGAACTAAAAGGAACTATTAAATAAGAATTTAAGTAATACTATTTAGGAAAAAGAATAGCTTTTGGTAGTTTTGAAGGCCGAAAAAGAAAAAAGCAGCACAGAAATTAAAGAATTAATGCTAAAAGCAAATTATTTTTAGAAAGAAATAGAACATAAAAGCAATTAAAACTAAGAATTAATAGCCAAGATTCAAACATAGTAAGATAATATAAAAGAAGACAGTGATAATTTGATATAAAGCTAAAAATAAATTTAAAACTTATAAAGTTAATTGCAAATTCTGTAATCACAAACTAATAATTCAATCTCAGAAAAAAAACGAGTAAATAAAAAAAATTAAAGAGGAAAATCAAATTAAAGATTAAGAAATTAATGATCTTAGGTAAAAGTAAAAAGAGATAAAATAACAGCAAAAATAATTCTAGGAAATATAAGAAAAACTCAGGTTTGAAAAAGAATAATTAAAGCAACTTTATGAAACTGAATAAAATTAAAGGAACTAATTATTAGAATAGAAAAGCCAACTATCATAAGCTTTGTCTTAGAAAGGGCAATTACTTTAAGATTATAAGAATTCAATTTTGAAAAAAGAATAATTGAAGGTCGAATTGGAGAAGGAAAAGGAGAAGTATTTACTATAAGTTTAAGAGATATAATAAAAGTTCGATAAAAAGGAAAAGTAAGTGAAGAAACTTTAAGATTAAGTGAATTAGATTAAAAATGAAATAGATATTATAAAATAATAGCACGAAGTAGATCTAAAAATAAAAAATGAAGCAGTAAATTGAAAAATTAGCTGCAAGAGTAATTAATTTTAAAAGATTAATAGATTTAATAGCAAGCTAATACTTTTCAAAACAAAATATAAGAAGAACAAAATTAGTTTAAAAAATAGCTAGATGAAAGTGATTCTAAAATAAAGCAGCTTCTAAGTGAATAGGAATAGTTGATTTAGTAGATAAATTAAAGACATGAAAAAGAAATGAAATAAATCCAAGAAAAATACGAAAAATCTCTCTAGTAGAAGCAAGAAACAGATATAGATTAATACAAGAAGCAATACGAAAATAAAATTAATTAATATGAACAAAAAAATTTATCTTAGATTTTGTAACATAAAGAGAATATTAGATAACAGACAAATTAAATAGAAAACTACAAAAAATAAAATAAAGATTTATGAGAAAAAATTTCTAAAATGGAAAACGAACTTTCTTATAATAATAATGCAATACAAACCATGAAAAAATATTAATAAAAGTAAATTTAAGAGTTGCAAGAATAAAATATAAATCTAGAAAAGCAGTTAGAGTAAATTCATAATTAGGCCAGAGAAAGTGTTTGGAAATTAAAAATTGAAATAACTTAAAAGCCAGAAGGTCCTGTTATGTTGTCAGAAGAAAACGACGAAATGGAATCTTTAACAGGCAGTGAACATAGTCATTAAACAGGAAGTTCTGACAAAAGAGACAGTTAGAGTAATGATTTTGCAAAGGAAGAAATATGATGATGAGTTACTCTTATTTTCTGATAATTTAATAAAATATTATGAATCACTATAAAATGCTTTGATTAACTAAATAATCTTATTAAATCCTTTATATCATTAATATTTCAAATACCTATAGTTTAAGACTTTTTAAGTAAATAATTAAATCAACTAACTTAAGAACATAAATTTAAATATTAAGATTATTATTTACCTATCTGAAAGCTTCTTAATGATTAAATAGTTTATAACAAATTACTTATTTAAAGGGTTTAGTTACAATTGAATATTGCAAATATATAAAATTTATAAAATTGTAAATAATTTAGACTATTAAAAACGATTATTAATCAAGAGAAATATAATTAGTTTACTTCAGAGGATGGCAGGTTTCTATTAATTTTAATGATTTAGGAATACCCTTTTTTATGGATTTTACTCTTCATTGTTGAATTAGTGTTTTTATTATTCCATATTCTTGTTTTTCTTTTTCTTGGTCATTAGAATTTTGAATATTCTTCTGAATTTTCTGTGACAGGATGAATACTAACTGCAATACCCAAGATATCATTTTCATCTTTCGATCTTTATGTTACATGTCTTGATTCTCTATTTGATCCAGAAATAATAGTTTCTTTTGACGAGGATTGCGTCTTACGTTTGATTTCTTGAAGGAAAAACTATTACTGATCAAATTTTATTTTTTAAGTCTTTTTCCTTTTTTACTATTTCCCCATTTTATTGTTTTAATGCTCTATAACCTAAGAGTGATCAGTGTGATCCTCTTACACTTTACTTTAACCAAGAGTAATAGAATCTTGGTAGTTTTCTTCCAGTTTTGGAAGGCGTTCTCTACTTTCCGGTTACACTCTACTGTTCATAACTTAATTTCTCTACACATTATCTTTGCAAAAGCAGCATAAAACAAGTCGGTTCATTAAAGTCTGAGCAATCATCTACATTTGAATTAAGTAAATTCTAAAAAATGATAAGAAATTACATATCTATCAAATTTATCTAGATTATCCCTAAATTAAACCCTTAAACTATTTCTTTTATACACTTTTATTATATTTAAGTATATCATCTACGTTTAATTTTCATTATATTATACTCATATCCTACTATTTCACTTGCTAGTGCTGTCTATTATACTTAAACTTATATTAGCAAGTATGCAAGGCTTTATAAGCAATCTCCTATGTAATTCTGTAAATTAAGTCTAATTTTTTCTATGAGAAAGGTAAAAAATGGAGGATTAAGATGAGCAAAAGAAATAATTTTCTATAGAAAAAGAGGAAATTTGATATGAAGTAAATAGTAGAAATATATAATCTTTTGTTTTAAAGCGAACTAAGACAATATTCTAGCCTTCTCTCCTGCTATCTCTCCATAAATCATCTAAAGTTTATTTAATTACCTTTTTAGATATTTATTTGTACATTAACTTGACATGTTTGCTTTAAAAAAGCGAAATATAGATATATAAGCATTTAAATATAATTAGGCAAACTTATAAAGATGAAAGAAGCAAAATAATTAGATTGTATGAGAGTTAAATTAAATAGTGATAAGCTTAATTTTTGAGTTATTAAGAAATAAAGCATTCCATCATAATTAAATTAAGTTGCATATTTATCTAATCTTAAGGGTTAGAAACTAATTATTTAATAATAAAAGCTAACTTAATTTATAAACTTCTATAACGCTCAAGTGTAATTAAATATTATAATCCTATTAAATATACAAATATGTAATAAATTAAAGCTATTAGAACTAATTATATTTGCAGAAAGATAAAGAGAGATTTTTATAGATTGAATATTATAAGAATATGATAAATAAAGCATTAAAAAGGATATTTGTTCTAATAAATTAAAATAAAGAGCTATTAATTTAATAACTATGAAGATATCCCTCTAGATAGATAGTCACAACTAATTTGAATTGATGATTTAAGATTATTTAATACGATATTAATATCCTAAGATAATAAATAGAAGTATAGATATTTGGTAGATATTTATTCAATCTGGAAATAATATAATCAGTAATGTAGAATCTTATAAGGTAGTAATAAGAAGAGGAATAATTAAAAAAAGAAACATAAGAGCTGTACTTGAAAGAAATAAACAGTAACCTTACAAATAGATTAATATAAATGTAATAATAAATGAAATAATTACAGTTAGAAATAGCAAAGGAATTAAACAGATAATAAATCATTTTGGATACAAACAATACTTTTCTATTAGGTAAACTTTCTAAGCTACAATAATTAAATTCCGAGTTGATTCAAAAAAGAGAAAATTTCTTAAATCGAATTTCAAACTTAAAAAGAGAAATTGAAGAAATCTAAAAATCAAATCTTACAAAAATGAACGAAAAGCAATAGGTAAAGAATAGTCTTTTGGAAAAGTTGTTTAATATTAAGAATAATAACTTGCAATTAAAAATTAAGCATAATTTAGACTTCCAGTAGAAAATATCTTGCTCTTTCGTTCCATAATCTTATTCGCAAGAACTAGAAGAATTTGAATAATAAAATCTTATTTAATAGTGAAAAAACAAATTTTTAAGGATAATTTCAAAATTATTATATTTCCCTCTTTGAAATTAAATAATCAATACAATCCTAGTTCTAAATTAAACTAGGATGGAATTAAATTATCTCTCTTATATATTTAAGGCTTATATAACGCTTTTTTAAGATTACCTTTTATTTGATTTGATATTTTTTAAATATATAAGAATCTAGTAAAAGTAAATGATAAGATGTCTGATAAATTTATGCTTAAATATTGATCAAGCATTTCTAAGTCAAAATTAAGAAATTAACTTCCTTAAAGGGAGTAACTATAGTTAAATAATTTTTAGCATTATCCAGTTAATCAGATTCTATCTATATATCATTTTATGAAGCTAAAGCTAATTTTATTATACTTGATAACTAGTCAATTAATAAAGCTTGTATTTACCAATAAATTTTTTTCCATCATAAAATTAACTGATAATGAATTGCTATTTAATCAGTCAATTTATTAAATTATGTATAATTTAATAATGAGAATAAGTTTTAAATGCCTAAAATTGCCTTTATTTCAAGGCATATTCTACTGCTATAAGATTGATAAGCAGAATGTTTGCTTATCAAATACAAATAATTTTTTTAATTTTTGAATAGAGTATAATAGACTTAGCTCTTAATTATTTAATTAACTTGTCTTTTAAATATCTCTATCATAACTGGTATAATGTAACCATAATCGTATGCTTAATTTATATTATTTATTTTAATTCTTTATCTAAATAAAACTTTATGATGTAACTATTACACTGACTAAAATAAATTGCATTTTGCTTGCCTATATAATAAGATAATAATTTCCCTTTCTTTTTTATATTATCAAGTTTAACTTTTTACTATGTGTTAAATAAATTAAAATTAGCATTTATCTTTATAAGTTATACTATTTAATGCATACATCTATAAAGCAGTCTGTATTATTCTTCACTTTTAAATCTTTAAAAATAGGTATAATTTTTAAATTTTATAGTGGAACTTTATTTATAATTTATTGCTTGCATGTTAAATTATATTCCTTATATAAATGAAAGTACCTAATTAAATATTTGCTTGCTTCTTTTTTTTAATTAAGGAGTAATTCAACAAAGCATATATGAAATAAAGCTAAAAAATTCTAGATATATATTCAAAAATAATGAATTAGCTCAGCTTCTGAGAAGATTAAAGTATAAAATTTAATTATTTTAAAACTTTTCCCTTTGAGTTTGAAAGTTAGTGACTTAGAGTTTTGTATAAATATAATATAATATGCTTGCATAATTTTATTATATCGATTGAATAGTTATAATTCTAAAGCCTTTTATGAGAACTTTCAAAGCAAAAAAAATCTAAAATCTATTTATTTAAATAACAAAGCAGTTAATAAATATACCCTTTTATATTTAATAAATAAACAGGCTAGTTAATAAGGGAAACTTCTAATTAATTAGAAATAAAAGCTTCTAAATGTAAGATTTTATAGATAATACATTTCCTAAACAGATTATCTTAATTAAGACTGGTTAATGTATTGATGAGGTAGAGGAGGTGGTTGGAAATATGGATAAGCATGTAAAAAGATTAAACCTTTTAGTTTTTTAAATAAAAATATTAGTTTTGCACAAATAGTATTCTCTTTTTGCCTAATTTTATTAATTTTTTAGTCAAGTTTATTATTCTTTGCCATATTAATAAAGCTGATTTATTATATATGAAAGTATATGGAAGAAGAGTAATTTGATTTGCTCTTTAAATTAAGAAACAATTATAAAATAAATAAGCCCAAAATTTGATAAATAGGAAAATCTAATAAATATCTAAGCTTACTTTTATCATAATAGTAAGGCTTTTTAATTTTAATTAAATGTCACTTTTATTATTCCAAAAGCTGTGATCTCTTGCTAGCTTCTACTCCCTCAATTTTTTCTACTCATTTTATATTTTGATTAATTTTTTCCAAATAATAACATAAAATTTAGTAAGTTTTCAAGTAAGCGCTGTAAGGGAGTAATATTGATTAAAATTAGAGTTTCTTTTTGGTAGTATAAGGAAAGGTGCTATTATTTAAAGATATTAGATTAAGTTTAGCGTTTTAATAATTTAATGAAGACACTTCATAAAAAATATGCCACAGCTCCTTCTTCTCTTAATAGTTCCTTTTAGTCAACTTCTATACCCAAAAAGCAAAACTTAGGATAACTTAAATTTGAAGTTACTAAACTCTTCCTGCTAAATGAGAATAGCGAAAAAATAAAAGGACTAAACAAAGAAAATCTTAAGTGAAGCTCATTAAGGAGAAATCAATTCTTTCAGGGCTTTAAATAAAGTCTTAAGGATAGTATTGATATTTACTTACATCAATGTCGTGCTAAGAAGCAATTAAAGATGAAATGAGAATTCGATCTTTAAGAACTTGTATTAGAGTGTCTTGGGAAAGAATAAAAGAAAATAAAAAAGAATGATACAGAAAAAATGATTGAATCATTCATATTAGGAAAAAAAGGTTCCTTTTAAAATGAAAAGCAAATTGCATTGATAAAAAAACAAATGAGAGTCAAAAAATTTTTTCGACTTGAGAAAATAAAAAAAAAATAAAAAACAGAAATAAAAGATTCTAGTAATAACCTCAGTGATTATCAGTAATAGGATAATAGAATAGGCTCTACTAAGTAAACCAAGAGTTAAGATATTCAATTTAGTAAATATTTTAACTCTTTCGACGAAAAGCATGAAAAACCTAATCTAACTTAAAATTAATTTTATGATAAGAGTAAAGCGTAAAAATTTATTTAAAAATTTGTAATAAAATAAGTTTAGAAGTTACCAAGGCTTCCGTTTGGAATGCATATGACTTATAATGAAATAGATAATTTTGTACCAAAACATTTTGTGAATAAAGAACTAAAAGAAAAACAAGATTACTGCAATTAATTGAATTCTAAAATTAATAAGAGCTAAGCTAACTTGAAAATGATTAACCTAAGTAGCAAACTTAAAAATTAAGATAAATGAGATAAACCTAAAAGCTTAGATAGCAGCTTATTATCACCAAATTTTTTCAAAAAATTAGATAAAGAGAAAGAAAACATATAAAAGAATATCCTCATGAAATAATTAAATAAGCAGAATCTTTATAAACTAAAACACAACATCTCAAAGAATTAACACAAAAAAGCAACTATTTAATATAAGGCTTAATAATTGGCAACAGGTTTAGATTCATTACTAGGTTTCTTTAATTAAAAAAAGAATTCAATAATGCTTAATCAATCAGAGATAAGGAGAAGAGGTATATAAATAGATAGTTACTAATAAGTTTTGGAGTTAACTTAAAAGTAGTTAAAAGCCATTTCTATTTACTAAAAATAATCGTAGTAGATTTTAACTTGATGACCAACCAGATTAATTTACTTGTATTTTCATTTGTTTTAAATATTAAAAATTTACTTCTTCTATTAAATTAGGGAGGACTTTTTGAATAGCTACTTCTTCTTAAAACAATTCGATTTTTATAATTAATGATGCTTAATTTCTTAATTAAAAGGCTTTTAGGTACTTACCTAATTTAGTCCATTTAGGATTTATTTATAAAAACTCGTTAAAATTAGTAAAAATATTATCTTAGTTTTATAAATAGCAAATATGATACTTAAATTATCATAGAGGTGTAATAAGTGGACCATTTGCAATTTTAAATAAGAACGGATATTATTAAATTAATAAAAAACTAAAACTAAATCATTCAACAGGTTGATAATCTGCTTTGCAAATTGGACAATTTTTTTTCCTACTTAGCCAATCATCAATACAGTTTATATGAAATTTGTGTAAACACCATAAGATTTTAATTTCTTCCTCTTCGTTAAATTCTTAGATGCATATATGGCACTGAGTTAATTCTTCGTTTTAGTTATTCTTATATACCATGGTAGGGAGTTGCTAAATTAAATTGTCATCAAGTCCTTTCCCTTTTTCAAACATATCTTCATCTAGTTTTAATAATTACTACAATTAAAATATTACCTCATAACTATTTAAGTCTTCATAACTATTTAGGTTCAAATTGTTTTAAATTTAGTTTAAATTAAATCTATTTTTCATTTGGGCTCTGTAGAATTAGGCTTCTAACCTTTCAAGATCAGCAAATTATTAATGTGCTTATCTCTATCTACTCTTGTTTTGAGAAGGGATTAAATTTTTTCTTTCAGCCGTCGTACATAAATGTTTTGATGCATATTTAGGCTGCTGTTGGTAATTTAATAAATTTTAACCCCTATTCATTTAGTTTAAATTCTAGTTTTAGTTGCTTCCTTCATTTTCATTTAGGTTATTTAAATTTTGATTTTATAACTAATTAGCATGACTCAATTCAAAATGATTTACTAGTTCAATGGTAGTAAATTGGCGACCACAATATTAGCAAACAACAAGAGATTCATTTCTTTGCAAATTATCTAGATAAGATAGTTCCTCAAAATCGAATTTCTCCTCTTCTTACTGTAATTATTCAAACAACTTCCCTTCACAGCCTTATTACTAATATAAAGGCTCTTATTCCTTTTTGAAAGGCACTCCTTTACATCTTAACTAATGAAGATCTAGATTCATTACTGGAATTAATTGTTTGCATTTATCACAGGGTTTCTCTTCTACTTCAACCATTTCTTTCTATTTCTAAACTTACAATAGAAGAGAATTTAAATGATATAAAATAATATGGGGTAATCCTTTTGAAGTCTGAAGCTTATCTTAATTTAAATTTCAGGAATTGTTAAATTTTATAATAAGCATAAAAATAAAAATTCTAAAGCTGCTTTTAGTAAAAATAAATAGAATTTCTAATATAATGGAAGCTAAAATTAAAATAAGATACTTACTTTATGTATTCATATAGTACTTAATCATAACAAGCAAAATTTAGAATTAGTATCTGACAATAATTAAAAAAAGGACTAGAAAATTTTATAATAAAAGTAGCTTTAGAGTATAACTAAATAAAAATAGATTTTAATAATAAATAAAGTATTAATTTAAATAAGACGCTTATATTTAGACATGAAGCTTATATTTTTTCAAAACTAGGGATAATTTATTTGTTGACTTAATTTTGTCAACTATTAATTTAGCATATATAAAAGGCACAATCCAAATAATATATACTTATCAGAGTCTTAGAGTTTGATTTATATTTTGAAACTTTAGATAGAAAGCTTTATGCATCTTCTATATTAATTTTGTTTTTAAGTTTTTTCAGATTTTTTTAATTTTTATCTTGAATTACTTGAGTTTAATATGTATGATAAATAAATCTGGAAGCAAAGTTTTAATTTAATGCTTATTTAAATTCTAATAAAAAGCAACTATTATTTTATGACTAAAGCTAGTGTCCTAAACTAATTTTCATATAATACTTCTTACCTTGCATATGATTACGAAAAACTAAATCCTAAGCTCAAATTCGAAAATATTAAAATATTTTGTTTTAAATTTAATTTTATTATTAGCGCAAATAAATAGCAATCAGTCAAATATAAAGGAAGCTAAAATAATCTATTCTGCTAAGAGCAAGTTTGCATATAGAGTAAAAATGAAATATCTTTTACTAAGAGACAAAAAGCATGATAAAATCTTCCTTTATAATAAGATAAAAAAGTATAAGCATTGCTTATTAAATAAATTATAATAGTCATTAAAAAAATGTAATAAACTGAAATTATAAATACGATAGTAAAATTATAAAGGATAATTTTATTTTTAAGGATAAAGCTATAACTAGCATTTAAAGTAGTTTTATGTATTTTTTATTTAAATTTTAGCTAATTTTTGTACATAACTTAAAATTACTTTCTTCATTAGTTATTTCAAAAAATTATTGCGTAAGCAAACTTAATTACTATAAAATGAAGCTGCTCTCTTATTTTTTCATATACAACTATTTTAAAAATATCTAAACTCACTAAAATTTATAACTTTAGCTTATTTAATTTGTTCTATCTTGAATAAAAGTTCTATTACCTTTGGCTAATAAACTTATATACTTGGTAGACAATACTTATAAATATATATTTAATAAAGTTAGAAACTGAGAATAGAAGCTAATTAGATATTAATATAATATATCAAATTTCTAACTAATATAGAAGCTATTTATTAGATATCCAATAATTAAATAACTTTACCTTATATTTTAATTTACTTTACCATTTATAACTTTTATCTTCATGCTTTCGTCATTTTATATAGAATAGGCCAGGAAATAATTATCCAGTATAGTGCTTTATGTGAATTTTACTAAAGCTAAATTATTTAATAGAATGAAAATGAGTGATTAACTCAAGGAAATTGTTGCATCTATTGAAAAGAGAATATTTATAAACTATATATAGGATAATTAATTAAGATTGGTAATTGTCTATTTATAGTTATTTACATTTCATCAAAATGAAGCTTTAATTAGATCTTAGCAAAGTAAAATCTCTTTCTAGTGCTTAAGAAGATATTAAGAAACATAGTAAAAAAGAGAAGGAAGAATGAAATTTTAGGTTGAAGTAGAATTCTGAAAGAGGCATTACCTAAAATGAAAAGATGTATTCTTTGGTCTAGAAAAGATCTTAAAATATCTAATCTGTCTTAAAAAATTTAGAACTGTTTGTGAGCTCATCTAGGCAGCGAGAAGAGTAGCTTATAGATGGTTTTGACAATTGCTTAAATGATATTCCTATTTCACCTACTTAATCCCTTTCGCGTTCTCAAGCAAGTCCTAAATCTTTGCTATGAAGAACAATTACATAAAAAACTAACGTTGTAAATCCCGTATCTTTACAACGTCGAAACACTCTTAACCCGAATTAACCAAATCCACAAGAATAAAAAGTTAAAAAATCCGAAGAATAAAGAAACAAAAAAAAAAAAAAATAACCTAGGAAATTGACAGGAGACGATAAGCATAGCTCAATTGCTTAGTACTAAACTAATATTTTTTAAGTTGAAAATAATTAAAAAGTAAGAAGTGGATACATTTCAACTCTTTAGACTAACATCAAGAGATAAGAAAATTTTTTAAGTAAAATTTCCGAAGAATATTAGAGTAGAATTTGCCATAAAGAATAGTAAAAAAATAGACAATCATTATAGAAAGTAGATGAAAAGCAAAAGTGCTATTAGTTTTTTCGAACTCTAAGTTTACTTCTTTATCAAAAATTCAAAGGCTAGCTCCTTAACTAGCTTATAGCACTCGTTTATATAGCCAAAAATTTAAATTTTTAAGCATTTTATCTTATTTAAATTTAATGTTCGTTTAAAAATAATCAATACAATCTATTTTACTCTTTATCTTGGAACAAAACTTAGCAAAAGCAAATTAGTAGCATGTAAAAGTAAAATTCTAGATTTATTCCCTTTAAAATAGCTTACTATAATAATAAAAACCTTGTAAGTTTATCTTAGTTCTAGTTAAAAGTTAATCTTTATAAAATAAGCAAATTAACTTAAAGATAAATAAAATAATAGCTTTTTCAGTTAAAATACTTTAATATATTTTATTATTTACTTCATAGTTAAATTTAATAAATTAATATCATCAGTTTTGTGCTTTACTTTTTAGGAAATTATTTAAGGTATTTATAAATTGCTATGATTGTTTAATCATAATACTGGAGTAAGCAATAAAGTATTTGATTACTTATTTATTTAGTGCTATTGTGTAAATTTGATTGTATTTTTATTTTCTCATGATGTTTGATTAGTATGTAGACTAATAATATCTTAGAATACTAGTCAATCAATTTAAATATTTCTAAGATAATCAAATTTATGTGATAAATTCCTAAGCATTTAAGCATCTCTAAATCTCAATACTATAAGAGCATAGGATAGCTGGGTATTAATTAGATATAGAGGTAGATAATTATAACAATATTCAAAGATAGTATAAGCTACTTATTTTAAGTTAGAAATCCCTACAACTCACTTATTATTACAAGTTAAGTTCCTTTTTGATGCTAGTTATATCAAAATTTGTTAACCTTCTAAATTAATTTATTAACATACTTATTTTTTCTTTACTTTCTATTACCTTTAATCATATAGCAAGTAATAATTCAAACTATACAACTAAATTCAATCTTATCTAGATAAATTAATAATAAAATTTGATATAATAGAGATAGCTGTCTATGGTAAAAATAAGATAGACTAGATAGAATAAAAATAGGTATCTATTACTATTTAAATTATACAGCTAATTCTAAATGTCTAATAGATTAATCAAACCAATTACCTCATATAAGAAAAGCAAATTTAACAAATCTGTAATATCTTAGAGTAACAAAATGGGCTATTTTGCTAAAAGACTAAATAGATATAAAGTTTAATTCTTAGTAATGATAGGTAATCTAAAGGCTAAAGTTTAATAGTTAAAAGTAACTTAATAAAGATAACCATAATGTAAGACTTTAAAAACTTCTATTTAACTAAAGATTTATTCATCAAAAATCCTGAAGTATATGCAGAGGCATTAGAGAAAGACTACTAGAGCATGTGTAAAAATTTTTAGCATTATGTGATATAATATAAATCTCTACTTACTGAATTTACATTTCTTAAACAATCACTACAAAAAGAATTAAATGAACATTGTATGGATTTAGAGTAAGCTTTCGAATAAATCTAGCTATTGGGAAATGAAAATTAAACCTTAAGGTAATATGTTGAAGAAAAAGAATTACGTAGTTAGTAGGGATTAATTTAGTAAAAAGAGCAATTTGAGATGCTGATAGAAGATTTAACTAATAAATATCATGAACTAGTTGAAAGAAATCATAACGATGAAACTAAAATCTATGAGAATGAATAGTTAATAGGTGAACTCCAACTAGATTCGAAAAACTATAGAGATAAAATATAGAATCTTAGTAGCTAATTAGATTAACTATAAGCTAAATATAAAAAGCTTTAAACCAAGAAAAATTAACTGGCCAACTAAAACTAGGAGTATAGCACAAATATTCAATAGTTAGTCAAGCAGAATGACAATATATAAAAATCCACTCTCACAAAAGCATCTAATCAAAATATTAAAATAAATTCCCTTAAGAAATAATTGCAAAATTGTTAGTTGCAACTGTAGAAATATTAGCAATAAAGCGAAAAATCAAGTAAAGTTTAGTAGCTACTTCAGACAAGAATAATGAAATGCAGCAAATTATAGTTAGCAAATTAAAGCTTATAAGCTGAAAATGATAGTCTTAAAGCCTAGTTATATTCGATGCAAAAAGCTTATGAATTAGTTATTTAAAATCCAGAGTACCAAAATTAATCTGCATTACTAAAACTAATTGTCAATGAAATAAACCAATAAACGTTTCCTATTTTAGAGAGCAATAAAAAGCTAGCAAATGAAGTATCAAAGTAAATTTTTATTTTTAGAAAATAAATTGAAA
Organism: Loxodes magnus; assembly: GCA_946699065.1. NCBI lineage: Eukaryota > Ciliophora > Karyorelictea > Loxodida > Loxodidae > Loxodes > Loxodes magnus. The sequence continues at coordinate 1,463,235 of CAMPDV010000020.1, read as the reverse complement.
TTCAATCTTATAGAAAATAGATAGAAGATGGTTAAAATAAAATTTCATAACAGTATGAATAAATTTTAGAGCTCTAATCCTTATTGGATATGAAACCTTTGTAAGATAATAGAATAGGAGAAAATGAAGAGGTCTAGGATACATTTGAAGTTTTCTAAGAAGTTCTTGAAAATGAAAAACAAACAATCAAGCAGTTAAGAAGTGAATCAGAGCAAGCAGTTAGCACAGGAAATTAGCTGCTAAATTTTCTACATAGCGAAAATTTTTAAATAAATTAATAATATTAGATACCTTCTTTATTATAATCGCTATCTAATCCATTAAATGCTCCTCTTTTTCTAATAATTTAAATAATTCAATTTTCTTTTATTTTTTAAATAGTGAAATTAATTCAAAATAATCGAACAAAATATTTTAATTTCGTTAAGTAAGTATATAAAATTTAAATCTCTTAACACCATATAATTAAATAAGATAAGCCATAAAATAAAAGAAATAAGGATTAAATAATAATCTACAATGATAAGCAATAATATATTGCTTTATATTTATAAACCCTTTATTTATTAATAAATTAGTATGCTTTAAACTTAGAATTTTTATATAAAATTAATTGGTATGTTTTAATGCAAATTGCTATGAATCAATAAACTAATATTTACTTATAAAAGAAAATTTAAGGAATACTTTCAGGTGATATGATATTTATTTCTGATGTATATTAATAAAAAGTATTATATATTGCAGGCTAGCTTCTTTTTTATATTGATTTTTAATATTTTAGAGTTATTTAATGGTTATATAATGAAATCGCTCTTATTTTGATGCTTAGAGAGAAAAAAGATATATTAGATAAAGATTATGATTAGTACACAAATAGATTAATAAAAATCTTTGTACATTTCAAATGTGATCTATCAAAGCATTACTATTATTCTAGCAATTTCTGTACTAAGTAATACTTGAATAAAATGGAACTTATTAATTCTTCATTGGAGCTATTTTATATCCTCTAGGCTAAATTTCTTCGTCCTCTTCTACAGGATTATTAAACTGCATCACTTTTACCTTTGACTCAACTCTAACAGTTTTAGGCATATGTGAATATGTTTCTTCAAAGTTTTATGGTGTTATTTCCATTTATTCTAAATCCTTTTTTGTTTCTGCAAGCATTTTAACAAACTCATTCATTGAAACTAGATTCTCAGGCTCTTTTATTAAAAAATTTTCTTCTTACTTAGACGTCAAATTCTAAGGAAAATCTTACTTATTAAACATTTAAACTTCAGGTTCTTTCATTTACATGGTGTATTAATTTTGCCGATTACTTTTGAATTCAAATTCTTAATTGTTTTATTCTTTAATCTAAGCAAATGATTATGGCTAATAAGTTTAATAAGCCTAATTATTTTATCCCTCTTTTAGATTTAGCAGGTCAAAATCTTAAATTTGTCTATTATTACTGGAATTAGGTTTGTTATATTAGTTAATTAAATTAGCGTAGTAATTTAATTCTTTTATTCTTTTATCAGAATTAAACATGTCAGACTCTTCATTTTACTAAAACTGATTATATTTGTTCTGATTATTTTATTTTTCTTTCTACTTCTGTTAGTAAGAGTCTTCATTGTTTCTCAGTATTGATTCTTTTATTACTTCATTTTCAAATTATAGTTTTAAAAATTCGTTGACATCTTCATCAGATATATCTTTATTAGAGCTAAATATATTTTATTATGCTTATTTTAACTATGGCTGAGTAATGTTTGATTGCTTTTACTCTTATTGGATTGTTTCTTATCTTTTTTCATACTTTTTAATTTCTGGAAATTCAGCAAACTTTATTTCAGAAAACTCTTCTTGAGAGTTATTACTTAATTCCTCTTCAATTATATTATTTTGTTTATAATGCTATTTGTTCTATTTCTATGTTTGAATACTTTATTAGGAGCTTTCGATTTCTGATAAATCAAACATGGATAGATCGGAAAGCTCAGATTCTACCAAAGTTGTCTTTGATTTATTTAGATTTTATTCGAACATTCGCATTGCTTAAGCAAGTGGATCGATTAATTCCTCATTAGAAACAAACTATTCTTCAGAAGTTTATTTAGTGAAAGTTTTCTAATAAGTTTACTTCTAAGGAGATTTTAGTTTTGTTGTAGTTAGTTTTCCTTAAACAGGTTACAGTAACCTAATTCCAGCTTCATTATTTACATACTTTACTGCATATTAAGGCTAAGCTTATTACTGTTGTTGCTAAAATGCATTTCGTCACTCTCTTCCATACTTTTTAATAATAGCTTCCTATTTTTACTTTTACTTTGGTAATATTTATTACATTTCTTTAGGGATTTTTCCTGCTTTTATGAGTTCCTATTTTTATTATCATTGTACTCTTGCTTGCTCTTTGTTCTTTGAAACTGTCGCTATTTTCCGTTACAATCTTTCAGCTTCTGAAATTTTATATTAGTTCAAATCGCTAACAGTACTATCTCATTAAGGGCGAGGTTTTGCTGATTACGCTCTCATTTTTATTTAGAATTTAAGAAAAAGAAGCTTTTAAAATAGATAAAGATGAACTTAGAAAATTCACTAATAATATTGAATAGTTTTTTTTCATTGTCACTCACTTCTTCTTCCTTGCACTCCTTTTTGCTCCCTTTTTCTTACCTTTTCCTTATTTCTGCAAACTCTATATTTCCTCAAATAGTTATTTATCCATTCTCTCAGATAGCTAAATTTAAGGCGGATTTTCAGTTTTTTCCAGTAAAGCTTTAATTTTCATACCTCCCTCATCAAAAATAGCGTTTAATCTTAAGTCATATTGTCTAATAATAGGATTACTTTAGACTACTTTTACAAATGAATCTATAGCTTCTTCTGTAAATTTGTTATCCGAAACGTTTAATTATTCTAGCTTCTTAGTTATTTAAAGTCCAAAAAATAACTAATTTATGCCTTCATCTTAGAGATTGTTCCCCTATAGAGAGAATGTACAAAGTTAACTTTTGTGGAAAATTAGAATTTGCATTAGTGCTTTACCTGCTTCTGGACCTATTTAGCAAAAGTTTAAATACATATTTGTAAGAATTGAGTTTAGACTCAAGCCTTGTGATAGGTTTATTATTCCTTAGCTTCCTAAAGGGTTATAATCTAGTCTTAAATGAGTTAGCGTTTAGTTTCCTTGAGGACCAAGCAATTAAGATAGAAATTCGCAAGCTAAATCTTGAATACCGCAATTAACTAATTCCAAAAGCCTAACAGAGGTATTAGTTTCTAGATAAGAACATATTTTTCTAACACCTTCATTTTGAATATCTGCCCCTCATAGTCTAATCATTCTCAAATGTTAATATTTTAATTCTGCCAAACTGTTCGCAAGTGCCGTCATTCCAATAGTTCCAACAGGTTCAAATAAATTAACAGCAGTTAAATCTTCAGGATTCTTTTCATCTCTACATTCTGCAAATCTAGCTTCAAGCTTTTTAGGCATAGAAACTCCTGCTTCGTTTAATTACTTTCTATATGATCTATAAAGCAAATCTGTTGACTTATCCTCACTTTTTTCTTTAGCAGGTTTTTTATTTTTAGCCATGATTATAACTGAAAATTAAAGAGTGTAAATAAATAATATCTTCCCTTTTATTATAAACTGATTAAGTCTCTTCTAAATTATATATACTCAATCATTAGTACATCCAAAACTAAACATATTCATCTACTTCTCTATATATTAGCCCATTCAATTCTCTGCTGTCCTTACTTTAGAATACTATTGATTATTACATTGCTTTGCTACTATAATTAATTTCCCTTGCTGTAACTAATATAAAGCATTTAATTTATAAACTAGAAATTAGCTTTAGAATCCTTTTAATCTCTATTTATATAGTTGCTATTAAATTAGTTCAGAATAATATCTAAATAGCAAGTTAACAATCTTTAGCTACCTCTTTAAAGTTTACTATATAACTTAAGGTATGAAATATCAGGAAATCTTACAGATGATTAAGAGATTAATAGCTATTAGATTTAAACAATTAGCTGCTTTATCAATATTAATAAACCATAATCCAATCTAAAAAGCCCTAAATATTTAATTTGCTTAATAATAACTTACTAACTAACTAATGAGGTAAAAATACCTATAAAATCAAAAGAGCTATAATTAAGCTATCTTCTATAGCTTATTATTAGAGTTTTTCCTACTTATTTTACAACTATTATTTGAGATAAATCTCATTAGCTTAATATTAATATTTTATGTTCAAAGCTAGTTGATTAAAAGCAATTTGATAGCATTTACTTAATATAAATCTAAGGAAGGAGTTTAATTAAGAATTATAATTAAATGGGGCTGGTTTATTTAAAATAATCTAAAAGCCCTGAATCACTCTAGTGCTATTAACTTATTCATACTAGATATTAATTTATTGATCTTAGAAGCAATTTGTTAGTACTTAAATTAAGAGATAATACTCTAAACCTTCCTATCAAATAATCAGCAATTCTTTATTGATAACTATAATTATCTATTACAGCCTTATTCAAACTACCTTCAGCATTATATACTCTCTATATAATAAGATAAATTATCTAATGGCTTAGACTTTAAAATTGTAATAAAAGTAGAATAAAGCTTATCGAAAGCATTAATATTGCATATTCAAATCCATAACTTAGATAAAAGCTGAAAGTAGGTATAAAGCTAATAAGTAAGTAGATATAATGATTTTAATAGCTAGTTAAGATTAGCAATCTATAATATAGAAGCTTATTTACTTTTATGCTACTTACTATAACTCATGCTTTATATACTACCTTTAAATACATAAATTCCCACTATCTATTTTCTAGTGAATTGAATAATTTACTAATACGAATGCCTTATATGAAGACATTATATTAAATTAGAACTAAATATTAAGATAAATAGTTCAATAGATAATAAGAAGTTAAGGAAGACTTAGACTATCAGCTTACCTAAGTTAGTAATAATACTTTATTAATCCTTAAGGTTAGAAAAGATGTAAATAGTAGCTTTCTATTTAATACTTAGTTTAATAGTTTGAATATCTATTTTAAATAGGAGCTAATAGGTTTAAAATGGATATCTAATTATAAGATAAATTGAGGAAAGCTATAAGATATGGAAGAATTTTTGAGTTTAAGACTTTATTAAATCAGCAAAAAGAATCAGATCCAATTAATTTTACAGATAATTAGGGCTATAACTGTAAGATGTATTTTAATATTCAGTACTTCATGAAATAGGCTACTCTCCAGCTTCAGATTCTGTTCAATTAGAGTTTTTTAGAGAGTTGTTCGAATGCTATGTAAAACTTTAATTCAGCTTAATAAATATTAAAGAGATTTAGAAAAGACAAAGCAAGTATTTCAGAAATCATTATAATAAGTATGCTATTAGGATAAGAAAACTCCTGTTCATATTGTAGCTGAACATGACAGAAGACTTTTGCTAAAAAAATTCTTAGAATTGGGAATTAGTATTTATACTAGGGACGTTAATGGAAATACTCCTCTACATTTATCAGCTATAAATGGACACTATATAATAATAGCCATACTCTTAGATGCTGAAAAAAGAAATATTACATAAACTTATAATAAAGATGATAATATTTTGAACTGTAAGGATAGAACTGGAAAAAATGCCTTACATTTGTCGGCAAAATAAGCTCAAGAAACAAGCTGCTTAATTTTGATTCCTCGGTATGATTTTATAGATATCTAAGATGATGAAGGGAATACACCTCTACATTACGCTATTTTTTCTTAGAATATAAGAATTTCAAGAGCACTATTACTAAGAGGAGCAAATAGATTGATTCAAAACAGCTAAAATGAAACTGCTTGGGATATTGCTGAGTATCTAAAAAATGAAGACTTCAAAAGTATATTAGAAGAAAAAGGAGATTGCTTAGAAGAATTCAATCCATGTAAAGTACCTCTTAAACCAATTAAGTCTTCTAAGAAGGGACTATATTTTATATGATTTAGCATATTTTTCAGATTCTTCGTGCATATGCTATTCATATTTCCATTCAGAAATCTAAAATATATTATATTCGTTATAATAGAGCTAACTTTAAGCATAACTACTATGTTTTTTCTCTTATTAAGCGAATGCAAAGATCCTGGCTATATCAAAGTATCTAAAGAAATAACATTATTGAATTTAGTTGAAAAGTATAATCCAGAATTTGTATGTCCGATTTGTGTAACTAGAAGGCCTCATAGAGCAAGACATTGTAATATCTGTAACAAATGTGTGAGAAAATTTGACCATCACTGCCCTTTTATATACAACTGTGTAGGCTAGAATAACTATTACTCTTTTATAGGATTTTTGATTTTATGTTTTATGAGTTGCCTATGAAGTCTGGTAATTGCAATTTTAAGTAAGTTACTTAATTTAGACTTGGCTGATGTAATTCATTTAGATGAAGCTATTATAAAAATAAAAGCGCTAGAATATATTTTTGTAACACTAAACTTAATACTAGACTCAAATATTTGATTATCTCTCTTGTCACTATTGATTATTCATGCTGGTAATATATATTTTGATCTTACTACTCATGAAAGATATAATAAAAAAGGTAAGAAAAAAGAAACATCTAATAAAAGTCAAAGCCAATCCTTAAAAATACGAAAGTCTACCTTGCAAAGTCAATTTTCAGATACACAAAGTATGTTTTTAGATGAATAAAGCTATTAGAGTATTAGTGAGGAAATTAGAATCTTTACTTAATAAGAAAAAGATTCTTCTCAAGAAGATTTTCAAAAAATAGGCCAGTAAGAAAGTTAAGAAATAATAAGAAATTCATTTTGAGATACTATTCTATGTAGAAATAAATCATGCTGCAATCAAGATTAATCTTACTCCTCTCCTAGAATAGATGAAAGCAAAATGCAAGAAATTATTTCAAGCGAATTTTTACATCAACAGAAAATGGAGTTATTAAAAGAAGAAAATAAGTATTGAGTATAGAATACAGAACTTTCTTCAATTTGATTTTGTTATAATACTTCATCATTTAATATACCCAATAATTATATCCTTCCATCTTAAATCTTTATAAACTTATGAGTTGTAATAAAAGCCTACGATTAAGTTTAAATTAGTATTCTTTATTTTTCAGTCAAAAGTTAAAATAAAATGAAATAATATAAGTTTAAAGGCTATTTAATTATATCATTTCTTTTCCATTTGATTGAAACTCTCAAATTAGTAAAATCTATTTTAATAATTAGCTAATAACTAGCAAAGTACTATTTTATCATATAGGCAATTATATTTATTAACTAGCTTTATAAACTATTAATAAAGGAATTTTGCTTTATATACTCTTATCTCTAATTGAGCTTATGTTTGGATACAAAGTTATAAAAGTAAGTATTAAATAATTAACTAATCAAAATAGCTTAGCTTAAGATTAACAGCCTTTTTTTAGCATAATTGATTTGCTTTTTTACCTCTAATTTATTTATTAAAATAAATAAAAATAATATTTCTATGTAAATTTAGCTTACTAACTATCAACAAAGCTATTCTCAAAAAAAATTTAGTTATTAGAAATGGAGAAAGTAAAAAAGGAAAAGTTAAAGCGTAAGAAAAAAGCAAATGCAATTGAAAAATGAGAAAATCAAGAAGATATTTAGAAATTATTTAAAAAGCATTTCCAAACGTATATAATTGAAGGAAGCGATTTTTGCAATTAAAGACGTATATTTTTTTTTTAATTTAAAATTAATTAATTAAAAAGGTTATTTTTTCATAATGATAAAGCACTATAATCATAATATATAAGCTCAAACTATCTTTATTTTCCATAATTTTATCTCTTCAGCCAATTTATTGAGATAAAGTTGTAAATGATAAACTAATGATTATTCTTTATAATACTTTATTAAATTATTAGTGTAGTTAAATAATAAAATATTTAATAGAACTAATTAATAAAAGGGAAAGTCACCACACCCTCTATTCGTTTTAAGTATCATCTTCTTATTTATATAAGCATATTGCTACTTATAAATAAAGTATCTCTCTATAAGATAATCAGATCTGCTCTATTTTATAGATAGAAGTAGATAAATAACAAGTAAGCTATCAGTTAATTAATTTTTAAATTCCCTTTAAATAAATATCATTTAACTGAAGTTAATTATAATTGTATCAAGTCTAAATACTAATTAATCATTTCACCATCCTATTTACTTTAATTATTTTAACTTGTGAATCAGATTATCTACTATATAATCTTAATAGCCAGCATTCAATATTAAAAACTCCTAATTTATTTTACTTGATATATAGAATACTAAACATTAATAATAAAATGCTAGATATATTATATCTTTATTAGTAAGCATTAATTTATAGATGTCTTATATTATGTATTATGCTAGATAAATAGACTGATAGTTCTAAGTAGTTAAAGATATTATAAAGTTACTTTCTTTCTAAATCAGTTTAATTTTCAATACTTGGTACTTTCTATGATTTACTGATATTTTGATTATTATATAGAGAGTATTATCTCATTTATTAATGGAAGTTGTAGATTTAAATAAATATCCAATAGTTTAGCTTGATCAAATTCTAACAGCTAATACAGAAGCAATAGAGAAATTTAAATAGTAATTGAGTAAGTAAGGCTGGTGCTTAGTAAATTTGCCTAAGGATTTAGTTTTAAAAGCTAATTAAGCAGTTGAAGCCTTTAAGAAATTTTTGAGTACTGATGATTATATAAAATATCAATATCATTATCCTCCTAGATATGGATATATTAAAACATAATTCAAAGAAGCATTTAGACTTCTAACAGGTTAGATGATTGATTAAATGGAAATACCATCTGAATTTTAAAATAAAGAAGAATCAGTTTTGAAGGATATAAGCATTAATATGGATAACATTGCTAAGCAGATTATAAATAACTGCTAAGAATAAGTTTTTGAAGTTAATTTTAAAGAAATTTAAGAGTGGAACTTACCTTTAATAAATGAAAGGCAATGCTAGTTTGCTAATTAAAAAGGATATGGAATGCTTGATATTGTCTAATATTGTGCTTAATAATAAACTAACTAAGCTGAAGATATAGTTTCTGCCCATGGTGACCCAGGCTTATTTGCTCTCAGTCTGATAAGTACTGAAGAAGGATTGTAAATGTTTGACCCAGATACTTAGTAATGAATAATTCCACCTAAAATCGAAAATCCTAATTTGGGACTTATCTGGTGTGGAAGTACAGCCTCGGAAATAACAGATAATAAAATAAAGGTAGGATGGCATAGAGTTGTTAAATAGTCCTAAAATAGAATTACTATGTGATATGAAGTTTGTAATTTAGACTAAATACCTGAGAATTACTAAAAGTATGGAATGATAAAAGGAGAAATGAGTTAAATTCAATTATTTGGAGGTATGCAAGTATTTGTCAAAACTCTCACAGGAAAAAATATTACAATTGAAATAGAACCTTCTGATTCTATAGAAGTCTTGAAATAAAAAATATAGGATAAAGAAGGAATTCCTCCTGACAAAATGAGACTAATATTTGCAGGGAAATAGCTTGATAGCTGTCGAACTATTTCAGATTATGGAATATAGAAAGAATCTACAATACATATGGTTCTATCCTTAAGATGATCTATAGATAAAATCTAACTTATTTAATAATTTATCTATTTGTTATTATTCAGAAACAATTAAAAGTTTACTGTTTTATGTCCAAGAATCAATTTAAATTTGTTCACAAAAATGCTTCAATTTTACTTGCTTATTATGGAATAAATCCTTTTATTGCTTTAAATTGAATACAATTAAAAATTAAAAGATATTAAGTATTTATTATAAATTTAATTATCTCAATCCCTTTTATCATTCAGCATAATTAAAAACAGTAGCATTTTTGCAATCTGTTTAGTTATTTTGCTAATTTATTGTAGATATATATGTAAATTTAATCATGACTTATGCTTTTAAAACAACTATAAAATTTGATAAAAATTTGAATTTTTACAAGTATAATATATTTATGAAATAGTCTCAGAATGCATAGATTGGATCTCTTTTAAATTTATACAAATTGTCATAAGTAAGATAAAATGTATTAATGAAATTAAAGTTCAAATAGTTGTATTACATCACCTAAATTTATAAAAAAGGAATTACTCTTGTTAAATCAATGGTCCTGATTTTTTATTGAACAATTTGCTTTGTCTTCTTTGCTTTTACGCTTCTGGATTGTAATATTGATCCATATACTTTTTATTCAAATATTTCTCAATCCATTATGACCACTATATAAATAGTTAACTTACATTTTAATACGAAATTTACTCTTAGCAGCATTGCATATACATTTGATCAGTATTAGTTGCACATATACTATCCATATAAGGACTATTCATTTTCACAGCTTAAGCTAATAAATGAAAATATTCCTCTAAAGGAGGTTTTCTTGGCTTTATAAATTGTCTTGCTTTTCCTCTTCTTCTTCTTTCCGGCATGATATTGTGAAGTTAACCATCCATGATATGAATTACTTCTATCAACTAAGCTGTAAGAAGTGGTTTTAACTCAAACTTTTAAGTACTATGTTTTGGAGTAAATTGTATTTTGTTAGAAGGAGTAGCTTTAGCTGATGGAATGTTATTTTCCTCAACAAGTTCTTCAATTGCTGTTAATTCAAATTACTTTATAAAACTTCCACGATGCATATCTTATCCTCCCATTTCCGCTAAAAGATTACCGTTCTTATTAGTTTCTACTACTTCAACTTCACCAGTAGATTCTCTTCGACTGCCGAAACTTGCTTAAGAAAGCATAGGACCTGAAATACTTCTTCTTCTTTGCTCCATTTCCAATTATTGTTGAACATTATTCTTTTCTTGTAATAGCTTTTCATTTTCTCTATCAACTTCATCTAATTAGCTTTATATAGATTAGTTTTCATTTTCTAATTACTCAATTTTTTTAATTTAATCATGTAGTTTTTCCTTAATTTCTATTAATTCTTCTTAGCTTTTTAATGCTTGCTATTACCACTAACTTTCTAGTTTCCTTGATTCTTTTAAAGATTTTTCAAGTTACTGAATTTCTTTTTGAAAGCTTTATACTTAAAACTCAAGGATTTTCTTTTAATCGGTTAGCTAAATTTATTCCCTTAGCAAAATTGAAGTTCTTGGCTAGTTCTATTTCTTTTAATCTTTTTCATTTTATATTTGTACAAATTGACTGTATAAATTTTCATGTTCTTGCTTTAGTTCTTCAATACAATCCTGATACTCCTTCAGTTTTGACTCTCTATCATCAAGTTCCGTTTTATAAAGAGTCTTTTTCCTATTTTTTTAAACTAATTTTTCTTACATTTAGTCTAGGACTTCGAATTTATCTTTAAGTTACTATTACATTTCTTTATTTTACTCTTACGAATTATTATAATTATCTGTTAAAGTTTCGTTCTTTTCTATTAAGTATAAAGCTATTCCAGCCACAGCCATGCAAGCCTACTCCCTCTAGTTTAATTCCTAAATTACATGAATTAGTTCTTCTTTAGGATCATTGTACTCAACTTATCTTCTCATAGTATAAGAAACTTAAAACTCTTACTATAAATTTTCCAAATGTAGTCTTAATTCATTTTGGTTCTGATCACCAAACATTTCTCCCTCTTCTTCCATTATTCTAGTTATTGTTATAATTTTTATAAATTTACTTATTTCAAGATTTAAATTTAAATAAGGTATTTGAAAATAACTTAAGTCATTAGTTAAGAGAAACCAAACATTTAATAAGAATTTTATTTTTCTTTTTAAAAGCTTTTCTTAAATTACTTCAATTACTTGTAATATTTATCCGATACTGCAAATACTCTTATAAGTATAGCTACTGCTGATAACTTTTATTTTATTAGCCATATATGAGGTATTTATTTAGTTGACTCTTTTATTTAAATCTTTAATTATTAATGATTACTAATTATTGAGGAGCTAGGGAACTTAATAGAATGCTTATTCACTTGCATTAAACAGTCATTTAATGGCTTTCAGTCTTGTTTATTAGTATAGTATTACTTAACAGTATTTGATCCTTTTAATGAATTAAAGTAAGTCTCTATTTTACTTAACCAAGAACTCTCCTCTTATTAGACTTATAACTACATTTTGCTAGTTTAAATCAAAGCCTTTAGTTATTTATTTCTAAATATAACGTAATTACCTTAGAGCTACAAATGAATAAGCAAAATAGATTTATTTTATATCTTAGAGACAGTTTTCAATTATACTTTTAATAGAGAAAGCTATATAAATTAGCTTTAATTTTATACGTTCTAAAAAATTAGTTGATCAATCTTTTTAATTAAATTCATGCTATTTTAGGATTATTTCCTAAATGAATAATTACTAAACGCTACTAATAAATAGATATAATTAATTAAACTTACTATTTACTAAGTAATTTGAATATTGTACATATAAGTCACTTCATATATTTAAGTTATATAAAATATGAGTGCTTCTTATGAAATCAAAAATAAACTTATTTTAGAATGTTTTAGTATTTTTTCTTCTATAAATTGAAAGTCTATATAAGCAGTGTGAGTTATCATATAGATAAATTCTTCTGATATTCTGTATTATAATTTATTTTTAAATCATTATATCTTCTTATTTTATTCATATATCCTTTTTCTATCTTTATTTTAGTAGCCTAAAATAATGGTATAATATAAAAAAGGTATCTTTGCTTTTAAATATTTGATTGCTAATAAAATTCTAGATTATTTATGTAAAAGTTGCTTATAGTTCTACTATTTACTTATATCTCTTATTATAATAAACGAAACTTAGTAACTTAAAGCTAATTATTTGGTTCTTTAATTTACTATCTTTAAATTACCACTAAAACTAATAGCAAAACTATGATTATTTAATATTTTCCCTATATAAATAAGTGTCTTTTATCTTATTTATTTTGCAAATTAAAACTAGCTGATTTATTATTTCAATATCTATTTTTATTACTTAAAATGTAATTTATATCATGCTTTTTTATTTATACAACCTTTATCATTCACTATTTTAACTGTCTCAAAAAGATTTATAGCTAATTAATTTTTAAAAGCTAGACTATTTTTAATTTCTTTTAAAGCAAAAGTATTTGAAGCTTAAGTTATACTATGCTTAATAGAATTAGTAATTAGTTGAGAGTTCTATTAATATTAATTACTTCATTAAATATGAAATCATTTCTATCTTTCTATCAATTTCCTGGAATTGAACCTTTTAATAAACTATATAAATAGCTAGATCCTTTTATTTAAATACAAGTATTCTAATTTAAAAGCTTAACATTTCATTATTTAATTTGACTATCTAAGTGTTATTACCTTTAACTACTTATCGCACTCTTTTAGTTTCATCTTCCAGTTTTTTGTTTAATTTTTAATACTATTAAAGAATGAATTTATAAGGTACTGAGATTAAAAATCCTAAGCATTAAAGAGAGCAGCTAGTATGTAAATTTGATTAATTGATATCACTTTATTTGGTTTATCTAAGTTAGTAAAATATTAGCTACTTGTACTTTGTTTTAATTTAGTATAGATTATTTTGGATTTAGTTATAAATGTAAGTAGCTGCTAGATTAATATTAATATTTTAATTTAAATAAATTTTAATAGTTATATTCCTAAAGCAACTATAAAACCACTACTTTAATAAATTATTTTCTAGTATATTAATCAAATGAAACATTAATATATCTGAATCCTTTGTAAATATATCTCTTTCTTTAGTTTACGATTAAGCTTTATGAAAAGGGTTTTATAAATGATTGATAAGAAATTAAATATCCTTTGCCTTAGTTTATACCAGTTAACTTTGCTAGTTATTTTTAAGTATATTCAATGTAGACTAAATTACTAATACTGCTTGTATTTATTGATAGAGTTGATTTTACTCTTTTGTTAGATAAACTATAATCTAAAGAGAATAAAATGATAATATGAAGCTATATAAATAATATGGAAAATGCTAACTCTAACTTAAGCAATGCCTATCAATTTAAATATTAGGCTTCATCAATAAATTGAAATTGTAATACTAATAAATCTATTCAACACTATTTTAGTACGATATAAATTAATTATACTCAACTTAAATAAATCAACCAAGCTTATTTCCTTTATTTTAGATAATTTTATTTTAAATAGGTATAGATAACAAAATGATAGATAATAGTCATTACTTAAAAGAGTTACAGCATTAAATCAATAATAGCCAAAGAAATAAAGTTCTTTCATAGAGAAGCTTAATATTTATTAGATAAATAAATAAGAAAGCTAATATGATACTCATTTAATATTTCAAATTTATCAAGAGTTAGAGTATAAAATGTAGTAATATTGAATAGAAGATATAAAGCATACTCTTATTAATCCTAATAAACAAATATTTCATATAATCTAATAAATATTCTAATTTAATTAATTAATTTCTAATCCTCTTCTGTAAAGAAAGTTCAAACTAAATGACTTAATACTAATTTTTATTTATTAATAATAAACTTTAAATATTAATTAAAGTTAAGAACTCTCAAATGAGTCTACTGCAATATTTCAATGATATGTCTAAATGTCTTTTAATAGATTTCTATATTCTATTCAATTAAGTTATTGTAAGCTATTAGTTAATAATTAAAATAGTTGCTAAAGTTAATTATTTAAATAAGTGATAAATATTTACTAGTTTATTCAAATTTTCGAGTTTATCATATATCAATATAAAGAGGCAAAATAATCTACCTTTATTAACTTTTAGCTTAAATATCTTTATGATTAATTGTAAGCATTGTCCTATTAATTTCTTTATATCTTTTTTATTTAATTAAAAAATTTTATATTAAGTATACGAAATTTTAAGTTAACTTCAATATTTTTATTTAATAACTTTTTGTATTTCTTTACTAGTAAGTTAGCTAGATCTAATTCACTCGTTCCCGTCTAGCCATTATTTTATTGCTTTCTGCATTATCATATTTTCCATTTATTATCTTTACTTTAATAAAATCCCTAATTTTGGCAATGTTTCAATTTTATTTATCTTAAAAATGAAACTTTTAACAAAATTTTTCCTTAAAGATGCTTATTCTTTGATATGTAGAAGGATCCTAAATTAGCTAGATCTTTATAGAAGTGATGCATTATTAAATATAAGATAATACAAAGAATATAATGTTTAGAAATAGAACTAAGAATAGACTATTCTATAATAAGCAAATACTATTATATAAAACTAAGTTTTACTCACTAGATTTTTAAAGAAATCTTTAGTTTAGTAATCAGAATCTCTCAGTTCTCTTTAAATCGCTATTTTTTAATTGGACTCTTAAGGACCCCACTTTAAATTACAGCTAGTTTATAGCCTTAATCAGATTTCTAAGATACTATTAAGAGTCATTTGATAAAAGAGTCTATTAAAAGGCTTAAAGATGTAATATAAGACAGCTTTATAACTTTGCGATATGAAAGTCTCTAATAAGAAATGAAAGGTTAGAGATACTTTTAGAAATAAAGTGAATGAGAGTATTAAATGATAGTGTATTAAAGAGATAAATAAATAAAATATATAAAAAATGGATCAAAGTTCTATCAGTATCATGATCAGAGAAATGGGATTTCCATAACATGTTATTTAAAATGTGCTAGAAACAAACACTTTTGAAACTTATGAAGAAGCTCTTGACTTTTTCTTAGCTTTATAAGCATAGTAAGTTTTAATTCAGAGATTAAATTGAATCAAGTATGCCATAAACTGGGTAATAATAGATTTGAATATAGTAATAGAGTCAAAATTAATAGTAAAGCTAAAGTATATATAAAAAAAGTGAGATGGACTAAATCGAACTTTATGAAAAACTGCTTAAAGAATTTGACTTAAAGTAAGTAGAAGATGCTTTGAAATAAAATCATTTTAATTCAATTGAATAAGCAAGAATACATATTATAAAATAGTAAGAATAGAAAATGTAAGTTTTTATATTTAGACCTGTTTTAAAAGCTATGGAAAGTTCAACTAGTGTAAAGTGAAATTAAGATTATTCTGGAAATGAAAGTCAGGAAGAAAACGAAGAAGAAAAAAGAAAGGAAAGGGAAAATTACAAACTTTAAGCTTTAAGAGATTACTATGCCACTAAATAATAGAACTTAAATGCTGAACATATTAGACTAAGAGTTATTGATGTTGACGACATTTTTACACAAGAAAAGTTAATTCTTGAAATAAACAATTAGATTCAAGAGTTAGTAGATTTAATGGAACTTCCTCAAAGTGTAGTACTTTAGTTGCTGCAGAAATTTAATTTTAATAAAGATAAGCTAATGGAGAAATTCTGAGATAATAGTGAGAAATTCCTTTCAGAGTTCTAACTTGGACATAAAGAAAAAACAGTTCCTTATGAAACTTAAAGCTCAAATTTCATGTGTCCAATATGTTGTACGGGAAGACTATCATCCAAAGATATATATGCATTGAATTGTGGGCATTGGTTTTGCAAGAATTGCTGAACTAATCATATTGAAAGTTTTTTACATACCGGATAGGTTATGAGTATTAGATGTATGTAGCAAACCTGTACTGAAATAATGGCATCATAAGATGTTAAGCATTTTCTTAACTAAAATAAATATAATAGATACATTAAGTACTTAACCTAAATATATGCTGACACTCATCCTTTGTGGAAAAGATGTCCTTCATCTGAATGTTCTCTCTACTGCAAACGCGATTCGGGAAAGATGATGTTGCATTGCTTATGTGGATTTTCTATGTGTCCTTATTGCTCATTGGAATCTCATATTCCAGCTACTTGTCAAGAAATGAAAAAGTGAGAAGAAAAATCTAAAAGTGATGCTGAAACATATAATTGGATGAAAGTTAATACTTAAGATTGTCCTAAATGCAAAAATCCAATTGAGAAGAATGGAGGCTGCAATCATATGGTTTGTGCTAAGTGTAAGCATTAATTTTGCTGGTAATGCCTTGGAGACAAATGTGGCCATTTTGACTGTGTAGTTTACAAAAGAGGTATAAATTCAGAAATAAATATGGGAGAAAAGGCTAATGCTAAAGAAAGCTTGGATAAATATCTTCATTATTTCCATAGATTCAACAATCATGAATAAAGCAAGAAATTTGAGGGAAAATTAAGGTAAAAAGCTTTAGAAAAGATGCAGCTAATGATTGAAACAGGTGAGCATATTCCTAAAATTCAATTAATTGATGAAAGCACTGAAAACTTAATTGAATGTAGAAGAATTCTAAAATATACCTATGTTAGATCATTCTATATGAAAGAAGGTAATGAGTATGATATCTTCAAATTTTTGTAAGCAGAACTTGAACAGAAAACTGAAGCTTTATCTTTTACACTTGAGTAAGAAGAAGAATATGAAATAGAAAAATTAAGAACTTTAAGCAACAATGCAGCTAAAAGACTTTAGAAACTCTTAGAAGGATGTATGGAAGGCTTTACTGGAAATCACTTCTTTAAAGGAAATCCAAACACATTATGAGATAATTACATACTTTTAGTTAAAACTAATTCAAAAGCATAAACTTATGTTCCTTATTAAAAGCACCTTAACGTTTATTCTTCTAATATTATTTAGTAGATTTACTGCTTTTATTATTAGATCAAATTAGCAAGCAACTTTAATAATAATAATGCAATTTTTTAGCTTCTTTACTACTATTAAACATTAAGATTTACAAAGGATAAAGCAAAATGATTAATCTTTTATTTAAAAGTTGTGAGTTAGCAATTAAAAGCAAAAGCAATGGATTTTCTTAGAGTAAGCTTAACTTATTCTATGTATTATAATATTAATACTAGAACTTCCTAATAAATAGAATTGAAAATAGAAATTAGATTAAAGGCTATATATATTTCAAATTAAAACTAAAACTATTAGCTATTTGTATTATAATCTATATAATTGCCATACTTAAGAGAGAATAAATAATCAGAATTGGATGTAGTTAACTATAATCTAGAAGGTATACAGAATAATCACAATTATCTTCTAGAAGAAACTATCTTTCATAGGGTTTTTCTTATCTATAACATAAGCTATAATATCAATAATTCAATCTAATTAAATCAATTATAGTTAGATAGCTTATTTAAATAATATCACTAATAAATAACAAAATTTACATGATTTAGAAGTAGTTTCACCTAAAAGAATATTAAGAAGAGATAAAGTTAAACTTTAAATCTAAAATGCAAATCCTTTCAATATTAAGAATTATAAAGTTTAGCTTAAATCTTATTTTCTCTGAAATACAAAACTATGAACTGTAATATATTAAAGTTTATTACTTTCAAGCTATTAAATTTAAATTATGAAACATCACTTAACTACTATTCTTTTGCATTCACCATTTAAATAATTAATAGCAACGAATGAATAAGTATAATTTCTTTTATTTTACTATATTATATCTATTAATTAAATTTCAACAGATACTAGGATAGATTTTATAAAGCTATGTTTGCTATTTAAAATAACTATGCATCTATTTAAAATCCATTATATAATGAAAATAGTTCTTTCTATTTACTATATGGTTTATAGAGTGAAATTACTCTTACAAAGGGTTTATTACTTATAATTATTTTCAGTATTGCATTACTTAATTTATTATATAATTTAAGTTTGAAACTTGAAAATAATCAGCTTCTTTATTATGAGATTAAAAATCTAAAATAAAAAGGTAAAAAAATTATATTATAAAGTAAGAAATACACTAGTGTAAATTATTATTATACTGTAAATTTCTTATATCATTCAAATTTAAATTAAAGGTATGTTAATCTCATATCTTTGCCTTATAGTTCCTTAGTTGAAAATATTTACTTATTAAGGTATCTCTTCTATTGTTTATAATGATCTTCCCAAAAGATTGATAACTAATTTAAGTAATAAAAATTTATAATCTGTCAATTAAACTTTAGTAATTTAGATAGGCTAATTTGAGTAGCTAAGAAATTGACGATCCAGGAGATAATAGAAATACCAGGCTTTATTAAATTTTTTAAATAAGTCATTAGTTTGTAGCAATTAGATGTAATCTACTAAAAATTTTAATCAACTAATTAAGTATAGGAGTATAATCTATATGGAAAAGGAAACTACTAGTAGTTTAGTTGATACTTAATAGAATGCTTGAAGCTTAAGTTATAAAAAGAAGATTCAGTGTGGAATTATTCTTAAGTTAATGGCATTATTCTATAGCTTTTTACATTCTTCCATGCATTTAATAAGCAAAGATACACATAAAATCATATAAACTCATAATTTATTACTAGCTTATTTAAAAACTTTCACTGTTCTAGTCTGTTCCATTACATAAATATAATTTATTTTCCAAAAAAAGCAGCAGCATTCCATTAGAGTCTCTTTAATTATTGGAGCATATACACTAGGGTAGGATACTAAATATTAAAAATGGCTTGTAAAAAATAAAGAATAAAGGCATAACTTTATCATTTAAATAAGCTTTAGCTTCTTATTAAATTTGTTTCTATTTATAACTAAAGCACCTTAAAATAATAAATCTATGAAGGTACATATAACATAAAGATATGCATTAGTAATTATCTTCTTGATTATTATGTTATTCATAATTGAAAGCTAAATTAAGATATAGAACTAAGTTAGTATCATAATGATAGAATAATCTTAGGTATGGATACTAGAAATGAATGGGTGTAAGTATTAAGTTATAACGATTATTTCATATTTATTTTAGTTTTCAAATATAATCTCTAATGGAATAGTAAAACTAGCAGGGACCTGTTTATGTATTCTTCGGAAAGAATAAAAAACCTTTAGTTATTGGTGCCATCGTCTTGCTAGCTTTTCTATGAATTATCAGCCTCATTATTTCTATTGGCAAGATAAATAGTCAGCATGAAGAATGAAATTAAAAAATTCAAAGTAGATACAATTAGTTTGTAGCTAAAAATCAATAGTAGAAAAATGAATTGGATACTTTAAAGCTAGAAATAAGACTAAAGAAATAGAATTACGAAGATATTAAAAGGTAAATTATATCTGAGTAAGAATATCATGAACTTGAAAATTCTTTAAATCATTCCATTGAAAATCATCTTACTGAATGGGAAAAAGATTTTGAAGATAATGAGAAAGTTTGGAACACTTAAGTTAAGAATTTAGTGCAAGAGTGGGAAAAAAAATAAGCGTAATAAAACGAAACTTGCAAAAGTCAGAATCAGTTAGAAATGGAAAAATGGGACAATGAATTAAAAAATTTCATATCTACATGAAACGAAGAAGTTAAAGTAAAGGAAAATTTCTATACGGAATAATAAAAAAACTTATCTGACTAATGGTTAAACAAATAAAATTAAACTGAAATGGAATTAGGTGAGGATTTTAAGGAGTTCAACTAAACAATCTATTAAAGCTTAGATTAAAAGAAATAAAAAATTGCTAATTTTTCAAAATCCGTTAACAAAACTATAGAAGATAAGAAAGCTTTATAAGCTAAGAATGAATGGCTTACAAGATTAGAATTTTTAATCTCCTTGAAACCATTTTTCGACAAAAATTTAAGCAATAAGCATTTAAATTTCATATCATATAGATAAGTAAAAAGCTCAACTGATGGAGAATTAAATGTTCTCTTAAATTCTCCAATTAAAAAAACCAACAAAACCTAAGTTTTTAAATTTAAAGTTAGCTTTACAGGATAATCCTCTTAGTTGTAAATAGGTTTAACTTTGAACAATTAGAATTGGACTACATTAAATGCATCTTTTTCCAAATAAAACTTGTCATATGCTCTTAATTTGGCTAATGGAGAAAAAATTGAAAATGGAGTAAGTACAGCTTAAGAATTTCCCGTTCTTTAGTCAGGTGATCGTCTTTCAATACAAGTAAACTCTTAAGAAGGAACCCTTTCATTTGCAGTGAATGACAGTGAGTAAAAATTATTAGCCAGTCAATTAGACTTCGAAGCAAATAAATTTTATCCAGCTGTTTGCTTTTTAGCTGCTGAAAACGAAATATAGTTATTATAGGAAGGAGCTGAGTCATAATGAACTTAATCAACTCTATATTAAATTTAAAAATACACAAAATTCACTTTTATCTTAAACTCCATAATTACTATTAACTTTTTCTTGCTAAAAGTTGCCTTTTAAGTTAATTTGAAAGTTAGAAAATAAGCCATCGCAACAAATTTAAGCTTTAATTAAATTGGCTTAAGCTGATATCAATTTAAGATAAACTATATAATTCTTTTACTTATTAGCATAAATGAAGCAGCTTTAGAAATCCAGTGCTTAAATTAAAATTTTAAACATAACTAGATTTTTAAATCAGGTAGATTAGCTTAACTTTGTTAAGCAAGCTTTAGATACATATCTATTTGCAAAACCTATAATCAGATTTTATTTAAGAAAACCTAAAAAAGTATAATGAATTAAGCTTCTTAAAGATTAGTAAATAAATTGAGTAGAAAAATAGAGAAAAAGCTAAGACTAATAATTATAATAGAGAGCCAAACATTATTTAGCATTTATAGTGACGTTAAAATACATTACTACTAACTCAGTCTATTTATTATATAGCCTATATAATAAAAATATATCTCTAGACTTACCATTTGCTGCTTAAAGCTTGCTGATAGACTATTAAAAGTGATAATTTTAATGTAAAAATGTACTTATATGAAAAAGCTTAAGATTATTAACTTTATGAATACTTAGTCCATAACAGATCTCTAAGCAATAGCTATACAACTCAAACTATAATTAAAGAGCATATATCTCATAATTTTCAAATTAGTGATAAACTTCTTATAGAAGTAATTCGTATCATAGCAGCATTTAATAGGAAGAATTACTATGAATGCTGCATATTATAAGTTAAGAACTATAAATAGAATAGTAATCTAAAGAAATCAGATAATCTAGAATATTAACTTAAGTTATATCAAATAATAGCTAATATCATTTCAAATCATTTTAGCCAATCTTTCTTTAAAAGCTTAACAATTTTTATTAAATACATCTATATGCTAAAGCTGATGAGATTTATATTTCAGTCAATTTATAATAGTCCTATTGAACTAAACTAGTATATCTAAAAGATATAATTAAACTTTAATAATCAACTAATTAAGAGATTCTAATAGTTGCTGTATTAAATAATTAAAGCACTATTATAATTGAAAAGCTTTAACTTAATTTATATTAAAAATACAAGTAAAATAAATCATTTGCATAAGTGTGAGTATTAGATGATAATTTCTATTTTAAAAACAATCAAAATAAGGGCTTCTTTAGCATAAAGTTAGCTAATCATTGGCAACAAATAAAAATTATTTTGATTGCTTTAATAAAAAGAAAATATCTATTACGAAAATATCATTCTTAGTTATTAGAAAATTGCTACTAGAAGTGAAATAAAGTGATTTTAGTAAATTAGTAATTTAATTTATTATCTAAATATATAATTCACTGAATATTTAAGTCAGAAGCAGTTTAGAAATAATTACGCTAAATTTTATTTGAAAGTTAAGCAATAAATCTATATATTTATTACCTTAAGATTTAAAATTAAGTAGTTTTCTATTAATAATTCCCCTTAATTTTAAGACTATTTTTTAAAAGCTTATTTAGAACTTCAAAGTGATTAATTATTTAATAAATTATATTGCTTTAATTGAATATAATAAGAGTTTAAAAATATTTTCTCACTTTCACTTCTTTAAATCCTTTTCCGTTATAGGAGCGAGAGATATTAAATCCTCTAAACTTAGTTTTCTATCTTTTGTAATAAGATTATATACTGTTTTCCAGGGCTGAATACAAGATGAAATAAACTTACTTTAAACTTTTGTTTCATTTTTTTAATGAAAGTAGCCTATCTTTGGGCTAATGAATCAGAAGTTCATCCTTTCTATCATCCATACCAATCTCTTTGGTCAAAGGTATTAATAAAGTCTTAAAATTAATAATTTAAATTTGCTGCTGAAGCTTCTAATATTTCATCAGATTCTAAAGATTAAGAAATAAAAGCTATTTGAATATCATAAATTTCAGGATTCTATTCTACAAACTTTTCTAGAATAGGATCCAAAAATTTTTTAACTTAAAGTTTGATTTCTTTTTCTTTTTCTTTTTCTTTATAAAAGAAGTTGCATAAATTAACTATTTTTGTAGCATAGTTTATTAATTTATCTTACTGGTTATGACTTAAGCAATAGTGACATAAAGAACACATATAGAAGATAAATACATTCAAATTTTATTCAACCATTCAGGTAAAGGGTCTTTTTATATATTAAATAGACTTAAATCTTGCTTCGTAATTTTTAGATTGCAATATTAAAAAAATGGAATAAGCTTTTTCAAAATCTTGGTCAATCATGTTTTATACTATTTCAACTATAAATCTAGAATCATAAGTAATTTCTTTAAATTCATTTAATAGGATTTTTAGATCTTTTTTTTCTTCGTTGTTAAGTTTAAAATCTTTAATAAATGAAGGATTAGTTGAAGTAGCAAATTTCAAGAGAGTTAAATTTTGATCTTAAGGTTCTAAGCATTCAAGACTTAAATTAAAAATTTCTCTAAAGCATAAATCTAGTAATTGATATTTACCTAGGCGAAAAACTTTGTCTGTTGAAAACCTTTCAATAATTATGAATAAAGTAAAGTTTATTAATCTGTGCTATAAAGGAGTTTTAGTATAGTATTTTTTATGCTTTATTGAAACAGATAATCAGTCGTTAAGTCAATTTTATACAACCATTCATCTTTCTTAGTAGAGATCTATTAATAATTATATTTTGCTTTCGTTTTTAATTTTTTCCTAGTCTTTTTTGAATAATTTGTTTTCATTTTCAACTTAAATTTATAAGTTTTCTGGGATTAAGCTTCTGCACAAATCTTTTCAGGATTATTCTTTAAGCTAGCTTTACATTAAGCTATTAATATAAAATAAAAAGTAAGCTGAAACATTTTCTTATCCTCCAAAAGCTTCTTTAAATACCGTTTTTTCATCAACATCCTTTACATTAATATCATTATACTTCTTTCACTTTCCTTCAAAGAAATCATAAATATAGGAATAGTAGTGGCCACTTTTTGCTAACCCATCATGAATAAATATCGAATATAAATAATACTATTCCTTACGAAAATCTTCACTTTCAAAAGGTTTTTCTAGCTGCTAGTTTATTTCAATTAATTCTTATTTCAAAGCATTAAGCTTATTTTGCACTTCTTTTTGGTATTTCTCTAGATTAATAATTAATTAATCCATTTCTTGATCTTAAATCTCTACACTAACTATATAATTCTTGGCTTCCTTACTTTCATTTAATTTTTACTTTTTTATAAAAGAGGAAGTTGTTTATAAAATATTAGCAAGTGGGAGGCCTGTATTTTCGTATTTTTCAAAAGAGTCGATTACTTAAAAAATTTCTTACTTTCTTCTTAATAAGTTAGCTGTATCAGTCCTAAACTGTTCTTAAATGGTTTTATTTTGAATCATGAACCTATCAGCGTAAAATGTTTTAGGAAATTCAAACTTATCGTTAATTTTAGTTGCCTGGCTATTGCTTTTATCAAATTTATATCTTTTAAGTTGAAAAGAGAAAACAGGAGGTAAATCTGTAATTCAATAGTTTTTTTATCCTTTAGTTTTATTTCCAAGAGGTGTAGTGAAGTCATTCATTTCATCTTATAAAGAAGCATCGATAGCAGAATAAAAGTCTTACTAGTTTATATCTAAGTTAATTTATATAAAGTATTCACTTAAGGTAAAGTCAGATTTCTTTATATTTTCTTCCTAATAAAATATTTCTTATTTCCAAGTTCCGTAAAATATATTTTCTATCTCTCCTTTTTATTAATGGGGAATTGTCTTGGCTCTTGAGTTACTAAGTGTCTTCATAAGTATGTTTTGAGGATGCTTAGGACCTGTTGATTTAGATTTGGATAATTAAGGTAAAAGTTCTGGAAGTAGATTGGTATTTTCCTCAGCTAATTATTTTTCTAATTCTTAATTTTCTTATTAATCAAGGAAAAGAGAAAGGCCTTATTCTAGCATTTCAATGAATTATAAATTAAATTCTCCAATATCAGATTATTACTCTATCATTATTTTTTTCCCAAAATCATCTTTTATATTATTAATCAGTTAAGTTGGATCTATGTAGCTCTAAGCACCAAAGGCAAGTTAGGAGAAAGTCTTAGCTAGACTATTGATTAACTCAATTCTTTACCTTATTTTTTCATCAGCTATATGAACCTACTATGGATAATTGGTTATTATCTAAATAAAATTAGGAATTGAAAAATAGAACTGAATTAAAGAATTGAAATAGCAAGTATTTCCTACATTTTTTAGACCAACTTTATCATTTTCCTCTTTAATTGTTTATTCCTAACTTTCTTGCAAATAAGGAAAAGTTAAAGGCTACTCAGTCATCGTTTAACTTATGTCTTCTGTAACTAGATTTTCAGGTAATGTGTGAGAAATCTCATGGTTTTGTTCTATGTCTAAGGGAATTAAGTTGCCTTCTTAATCTTATAAAAAGATTAAATTTTGAGAAATCATCTTTATTAATATCTAATAAGCTTAGTAAATTTATCTTAAAGCTTTGAATATAATAAATTTTAATTATTTTGGTAGATTTGTTATTTATAAGAATCTCTTACTTCTCTTTATACTTAATACTTTATCATAGCATCTAACTATCTATCTGCATCATATATATAGAAGAATTTTACTTTCTGTTATTTTTTACTCTTCTGCTTAATGTAACTTGGGAATTAGGATTAAATTTATTAAAGCATGCATATAATTTAATAAATATGCTTGAGTATTTTTGCTTAATTTTACAGTTGAAGCTTCTGATATTAACTAACTATGTTTAATATGTACCACCATTAAAATTAAAATTTACTTTTTATGCTAATTGTTACTATATTACTACAAGTTAAAATATCGAATTTTTATTGTTATACTTATACTCTTCTATTTGAAGCTATTATTATTAATCCTAGCATAGCTAGCTAAGCTATAAAATTATAAAATAATAACTGCTATCAATATACATGCAATTTATATATATTTTTGTATTTTTGCATTCTAAAAACTATGATCAACCTACTAATATTTGGTATAATGCTCTTGCTAACTCTATGATTGCTATATTTAACTCTATCTTTGCTTTTTAAAATAAAGAATAATAGTAATTCTAGCTTTTAGATATTATTGTATAGTTAGACAAATAATAATTTTAATAAGAAATACTTGCTAATTGTAAGTTTACCCTTAGCTTTTACAACTTTACTTCACTATTTTCATTAAATTTAAATATGAAGCCTTTAAAATGAGCTGTAATCAATCTACTTGAATATCTCAATTTTTTAGATTAAAGAAGCTTTGTAACCTATTAAATATAAATATTCTATATTTCTTAAGCATTAGAGTTTTAATATTATTCAAGATAGAAAATTAAGCAACTCTAATAAGTAGAGTTTTCTTGATAATTATGTAAATTTTATAAATGAAGCACTAATAATAAAATTATACTTTAAACTTTAATATAAGTAGATTAAAGAAATTTACTTTAGATTATTTTCACTCACTAAATGCATTTTAATGGAGTACTTATATATTTTCATTATACTTTATAATTAATGCAGTTTTGATTTCTGTGCTTTTTATTAAATCCTCAAGAAATCTCTATTTTATCTCGATGATGATTAAATAATATTACTAACTATTTCACTTTTAAGTGTTTATTACTGCTTCATTTTTAGAGGAGTTTTAAAATTGATTTTTATGGATCTATGATGTTTAGTTGATTTAATTGAATAAAATTAGATAGGATATAGTTAAAGAGTAAATTTGGTTCAAGAGTTCACTGATTATTCGCTTAAAATTTTTATTTCGTCTCCTCTATTTATGAAAAACACAGCAGGATAAAAAGTATTTTTACTAAAATCGATATTTTGGAAGGCAGCTCCATATTTTTGATTACCAATATTAAAGCTTAATGTTCCTTTTGATGTATCGACTTCCATTTCTATGACTTCAGAGTTTTCAACTTTTCTTGCATATGTTTATTGGTAGTTATTATTATTCTTCTTTCCATTCAACAAATGAAAAGCATATCCAAACTAATTTCATCAAAATCCACCTGAAAAAGTTTTTCAGTTCTAATCATCTGGTGTTATACCTATATACATATCAGGTAAGCCTTAGAAAGCAACTTAAAATTTGATTTTATACTTATTATTTGGCTATAGTTTAGGCTCTATTAATACATTTTGCCATCCTTATGTAACTGATTTGATATGCTAGCTTGAAATAAATTAAACGTTTTAGTGTGCTTTATTCTGATTAAATGAAAATTCTTTAGTTTCTTCTTTATTAATTAAAGCTTTTAACTGTTCCAAGCTTTAGTTAAAACTAACTAATTATCTAGCCAATTTTTATATTTCTTAATTCTATGCCGTTTCCTATAATGAGTGATTAAGAACTAACTCTTAAATAGCATCTTAATATTTTTTTTCGCTATCTTTGAGACTTTGGTCCCAAATAAGCTTTTAAATATCGAATTCAGCTTTCCACAATTCCTGGAACTTCTCAAATTTAACTTCCCAAGCTGAGTTAAGTTCTCATATCTATTTTTGCTTGTGATCTTCTTACTTTGCCAATTTTATTTATCACTATTTTGCTTGAGTTTCGACTTATTCCTTAAACTTATTAATTTAATCATCTACTAAGTTTTGAATTTCCTTTCTTTATTCCTTAAATTAACCTTCCCAAAGTAAATTCTACAACTCGAATGCATTTTCCCATATTCCTTCGAAACTTTCTGGCTAGAAACCGTTTTTGGTTTCAAGTAATTAAATTTTAATGTATAGGAATGAAACAGATACAACACATACTGCAATCAGACTTAGCAAAATGACTTAATTTCTTTTGATTTTAATAATTTCTTTTTTTGAATCTTTTTGATCAGGAAGTTGGGTGAACTCAGTGAAGTTTAGATCAATCATAATTTTAATAAAAATAATATTAAAAAGTCTAATTTAAATAGCTCTACTTACTTCAATTACTTACTTCACCTTTACAATCTAAACCAATTCATTTAAAAGTTGTAGTTTGAAGTATATCAAATTGAGAATTTAGAAACTTTAAAAATTAAAATAGCTTTTCTATCAAATCCACTAGCATGAAATTCAACGTCAGGCCATTCTTGAACCTTGTACTTCTCATGTTTTCTTTAGTTTTTAAGGTAATTTTGTCAACTATATTTAATAGGCTAAAATTACTATTAACAGCTTGCTTTTATTAAAATTTAAGCTAATATAGTTGGCAATAATTTTTAGTTATTACATACCTATTTTTATTATTCCATTAATCTTCTAGCAAGCTTGCTTAAACATAATTTTATAAACTAAACAAAAGAAATTATTTTTGTTTTATATTAGAAGAGTAGTTTACATATAAGAATATATGCATAAGAGATGGATTGCTTACAGCATAAGGCTAAAAAGCTATTATTTAAAGAATTTCTAATTAGAATATATAAATTTCACTTAAAATCTTTGGTTTTTACTTCTTCCTCAACCAAAATCTAGAATGTCTTAGCTTGCAAATCAACAAAATTGTGTTCAATGGAAAATTAGCTTATTCTATCTAGTTTCTTAACAACTGAAACTAAAGTTACGACCTAGTTACATCCTCCTAAGCATATAAAAGGAGTCACTGGACTTTAAACATCACTGAAGGATTCTTAAAAAGGTTAATCATTTTTTTTAATTGAAAATTTGTTTTCTCTCATATTTATGGTAATTTCTAAAAAGTCTCCATTCTGCAAATTCATTTTATCTCTATTTTTATTAGAAACTATAGTTTTGAAATATTATTATCGTATAGGCTATTCTAAGAATTCTTAGTCTTAGTTAAAAACAACTAGTTAACTGTCTAATTCAACACCTTCGTTATCTGTTCCATCTTCTTCCTTATATTTTTCCTTCTTTTAAGTTTTATTTTACTTTAGCATAAGCGCATCTGCTTAAATATCCTTTTATTCTTCATATTAAAATAAAATAGGCTTATAAGAAAATCCTTTTTTGTCAATTGCTCACACTTTTGAATTTTCATATCCATTCATACACTCATTATAGTTCAAACTCTCATTAGGATCACTGGAACGAACACCTATAAATAACTCGGAAAGATTATCTTAACCAACTTCATTTATTTGCAAAGTGATAGTAATGAATTCTTACTATGTAATGCTTTTCAAAAAAGCACAAGCGTAATTATATGTATCATGCTTTTTTGTTATAACTTTTCCATCAGCTGACAATGAAATGCTATTATCTTTAGAGCTTATATTCCATCTAGCTGGCATATTTTAAACATACTGAGCAGGAAGAAATTACTCAATGTTTTATATTTCAAATCCTTTTTCAATTTGATTCTTTTCATAGTTTTCATTTATAGTACCTAATCTTTAACTTGAAGTTTCCACTCGATATTAAAGTGTAATTGAACTTAAATCAATTTTATTGATACTAATATTAAAGCTTGCTCCATCATACTGCTACAAGGATTTAATAAAATATTGAATGATTGAATGATAAGAATTCTTAAAATTTTCTACATTCTCTTCCACATTTTTATATGTAAAGTTACATATCTTTTACAAAGCATTATCTTAGGAGTTTAGTTATTGCTCTAACTCATTTTTTATATTAGATACTTGCTAGTTAAATTTATTTAGCTTTTCTTTAATCATTATACTTTATTCATTAATCTATTCCAAATTCTTTTGCTGTTGCTCCTTAAATTACTGCTAGAGTAGTTCAATTTTTCTTTAAAGTTCTTATAGTTGTTTCTCTACCTGGAATTACTCTTATTTTTAATGATTTTAGAAATCCGAATTTATAATTTATAAATACTGACTACATTTATTTTCCAATTCTAGCAAATGCTCTAGCTCTCCTATAAATTGCAACAACTTACTATTGTTTATTTTATTTTACTAGTTTATATCTTAATAAATACAAGGCTTGTGGGCATTCAAAACACAGTATTTGCAAATTCCTTTCTTGTGAGTATTGCATCATGCATATAACTCGGACAAATTGTGATTCTCTTCCTTACATTAATCATCAAACTGATACATTAGACTTAAATTAAAATTATAAAATTTTACCTTTTATAACTATGCTAGCTAAATTTATTATATTCATTCTAAAGCTATATAATTACCTATTATAATTCTATACCTTTAATTCATTTCCTTCATCTTCTTTCAGCATAAATAAAAGCACTCATTATCTCTATGCTGTCACACCTATTAATAGCTTCTTTTACAATTTTATTTCTTTAATATTTAATGTTTACAAGTAAGAATTATGAGTAAGCTTTCAAAAATTACTATCACCTATATTAGTAAAGATAGTTATTTGAAAATTGAGGAAGTCTCAATTATTTAAAGATTATGAAGAGGATTTAATTTTACTAAAGGAGAATGAATAGTTCTTAGTATAAACTATAAATTAATAATATCAAAACTACAAGCTATGCATTATTATAGTTAATCCCATATTTAGATATCCTATTTCTTAAATATTCATATCATTTCCTTATCTCTACTTAATGGATTTTAGTAGATTAGAGTTTACTGATTAAATAAATAGAATATCTAATGAATATTACTTTTTAAATTAAATTAATTTACTTTTGCTCTCTATATGAGCTAAAGTGTGTAGTTATAGTTAAGTTTGGCTATTGAATTATTTTATGCTCAATAGAAGTTTGTTAATTTATTCTTATTATTGCAGTGAAATACTATTAGCTAGTTAATTGAATATGTGCCTTTTTATTAATAGTAATCAATTTTATAAATAAGGATTGTATTTATTAAAGATGCTCATTAATTGTTTATTTCATCAAACTCTACGTTTTCCTATATTCTCAACGAACTAAAGTGTCCAAGTAATCTATCTGAATCATAGTTGAATTTGGACCACGATATGCTACTATTTTCTTATTAGTTTTTAGAGTAATCACTTAGATGATTTAGGTTAGAAATAGCTTAGATACTTAGTAAACGTTTACTTTTCGATAATTTTTAATGAATAGAGAAGTAATGCTACTGCATTAGCTACTGATCAATGATTAAGTTATTTTAAGAGCTTTCTATTATTTCTTGCAAACTATTTATTATACTCTCTATATTCGGTCTGTCTTCTGGTTAAAATCTGAAGCAAGAGGAAATTAAAAATCTTAGCTATCCCTTTATGCCTTAGTGGATTTAAGGAGTAACTCCACTTTTTAATTTGTTTTTAAATTCTTTTACTGGAATATCAACATCTCATGGTGACTCGTTTTAAATGATTTCTAGTAATAAACATCCAAAAGCTCAGATATCTGCTGAAAAACTGAAATCTTTTTAGTTTATTATTTCAGGAGAGCTATATAGAAGAGTGCTTCCTTTTAATTAATTTTCATTGTTCTGTTAAAATAATGAAATCCCGAAATCAGTAAGACAAGCATTAAGGCTAATATCAAGCAATACATTTTCCGGCTTCAATTTTAGAAAAGATATCTAGTTTTAATGGGTATGAAGACACCTCAAACTTTAAGCAACTTAGATAGCTATTTCTAATTTTTATTCTATTGAAAGCTTAAAAACATCTTCCGTATTATAAAGTAGACTTGAAAGAGAGAAGTCCTTTAAGCTCGTAATCAAGCAGAGTTTTTAATCAAAGCAAATTCCAAGTAACTAAACTAATTAAGAAGATTTCATATTTTTTATCATCTATAACTCTCTAAAGAATTATAGTACTTAACTTTAACTAATCGATGCTCAGTTATCTTTTTCAATTATTTTAATAGCGACATATTATCCTTTAATTTTACCTCTATAAACACTTCCAAAGTAGCCTTTACCTATTAAATCACTTTATTAGTATGATTGCTATATCTCATAAAAATTTAATATCCATATACCGCTTTAAGCCAATTGATTCAAATACTTTTCTTAGAATTCTTCATAAAATTATGATTTTTCTTCTTAATTTACATACTTAAGACTGAATTTTTTGGATTTTCTATGTCTTCTAAATACAAACCTGCATATTAAATAAAAAAGAAATATAATTAATCCCACTATAGCAACTCCTATTATTGATAGTATTACTCATTTTTTACCTTCATGCTTCTTCTATTAATTTAGAGTTATTTTCTTTCCAATTATCTGCTATTATTCTTGATCTTTAATGCTGCTTTGTTTCCAGAATAGCCAAAATGAGTTCTCAGTCCAATAAAGAATTTCCATTCATTAAACAACGCCTTCATTTACATCCAAAGTAGTTATATCTTATACCTTAAATAAAATTTAACTTTCTTGGCTATATATCCAAAGCTGAATTTAGGATACATTATTGGAAGTGTTATAAAACACCAAAGCATAATTTTAGTGAGATAAGCATTAAATAAAATATAGCTTTGAGTTAATATTATCTATTATTTTGAAAGGAGAGGATTCATCTGTTAATTTTTCTAAGTATTAAAATGTGCCTCATATTTCATATTATTGTTACTATTCTTCTACCTAGTTTAATCAAGTATAAATTACTAGTTATTAGTCATTTCAAAGGCAATTTTTAATTTCTAATTTTTTTTCTAAATCAATGATTATCTTAGCTTTGGATATATCATCTTTATAAATAAACTTAATGCATTGGAACTCTCTCACAAAGTCTTTTATTATTCAATTATAAGTAACATCAACTCCTTAAGTAGCTAATTTAGTTAGCTTAGGTTTCATTTAGCTATCAGAAATATCAATAATTAGTATATTCTATGCTAATTGGCCATCTGCATATATGATTTATGCTTTTGATATTCACTAGGAATAGTTGAATTACTAATCCCAAGCTACTATACTAGAGTCATCCAATAAAGCACTTATTTCTATTGATGAATCAGAAGGAAATTATTTTATTTAGATTTTGTCTCCTTTCACTGTCCCATTCTTGTAAAATTATTGCATCATAATTACTTTTAGACTAATAAATTAAAACTATCAAAAGAAAGTGTAACTAAGATCTGAAGAACTATAAGATAAGTATGTTGTAGGAAAATTCTAAGGATTGTTAGTTAAATAGTTTAAAACTTCTGTTTAAGAATCTCCATTATTGCTATAAATTTAGTAAGCTATATTCTATTAACCATCACTTCAAGCTATCACAAACTCATCTACTTTCATTTTCCCAACCACAGGGTTCGTTAGTCATCCCTATTGTAACATTAAATCCTTTTATTTAGCTACTATCAGCTTATACTTAGAATTTTTATACACATTTGAAAGTTCTTGCTTACTCTACAATGAATACTCCCAAAAGATATTTGAATTAAATTCTTAGAAAAAGTATGAAATACTGTGATCTATTGATATAACACCCCAAGTTATTGTTAGAAATACCAAAAATACAAAGAAAGATAATTTAAATAAAATACCCATTTTAATTTGTATCTCCAATTTATAATTCCCCTTTATTTAAAGCAGCAGCTACTAAATACTTCTATGAATTAAAATACTTTTATCTAGTATCACATTATGTATTTTAACTTATTCATCTCATTTAACTAATCTTTAAAAATAACTACTTAAGATAACTGAGATATCTTAGAATGTAGCTAGATCTAAATTTACAGGCTTAATTATTAGTATTCAAAAAAATCTTATTAAAAAAGTAAAATTTTCTCTTTAAGCTTTAATAGTTAGTTAAGTTGCCTATTACTATGATTTAAATTACATTATCTTGCTTGCAAAGTATAAAATATCTATTATTTAAGTTTAAGTTTATTAATTTTGCTTCAGTTTTTCAAGCATTAATTCTAAAATTAGTTAATTATATCCTTACAATCTAATTGTAAAACTTATGTCTATGATAGAGTATATGAGACTGTATTAAGATTATTATATCAAAGGTTTGCTTTTAAAACTAATTTTACTAAGTTTTAAAATTAGTTTCAATAGGCATCTACAACTCTTAAACTTAAGCTTCTAGCTTAAATAATTAGATTTATATATTTCTGGGTTTTTTATTTTATAGCTTATTTTGCTTTAATAATTAAACAATTCTTCTCAATCTGCTTTTATACAACTATTACTAAGTAGCAAGATGGATTAGATAAGATAGATAAATTATAGATTATCTATCTAAATCAGTATTTTTTCATTCTATTCATTGATTTATTTATTTTCTGGTTCTTAAATTACATAATTAATTTAAAGCTTTCATTACTTAGTCAAACTTTTATTTTTTTAATTTATTATAATTTGCTATAAACCTAGTATATATAATCCCTGGGAGTTTAAATCCAACTAATTTTGTTAAAGCTAAACTAAAAAAGGATGGTATCTATTAATTTATTTCTTGAAGTAGCTTGTTAATGATTGAAATAATTAACTTACTAAATTAAGAAAAGGCTAATAGGATAGTCATCATTTACTAAGCTTAAAATAGAATGCTTAATTAATTTATAACTACAAATACCAATCAATGCTATATTTTATTAAATGGATATATCAAGATAATTTTAAGTGGATAAAGCTTTAGACTAAGTAAAGTTATTACTTTAATGAAATAGTAGAAAAGGTAAGCTAAAAAAGATTTAGATAAAGGATTATTTCTTCATAGTAAGCACTAAATTAATATTTTATAAAGTATATTATAGTTATATTAGCTAATAAATAAGCTTATAACCATAGAGTAATTAACTAAAGTATAAATTTTTACTATTATGCTATATTACTTAAAAGACTTAATTAAAAACCTGTTTATCTAGGAACTTAAATTATACTAAGAATATTAACTTTAAATATCTCTAAAAATATTTAAAATTCAGTAATTAGTATTTTAGCTGCATTATTAAGAAGTATTGGTATGTTGTTTGCTTTATATAATAAAGTTAAATTTTTATTTTCATTTTTAATCAAAAATAGAAACTTTAGTTAATTAAAATATTTCCTTTAGTTAAATAATCAGCTTATATTACAAGTAATGCATTTTTAAATATTACTTATAGATTTTTGGTAGATTCTATATTTAAATAATATAAAATATAATAATGCTCGACTCTTTCATCCTTTTAAAAGACCTTGGTGCTAGTTGTAAAATAAATTTTTAAGAAATGATTAAAATATGGAATCAGCAGCAAAAATAAAACTAAAAGTAGCTTCTTTTATAAAATTATTTTTAATAAAAGTAATTTCTAAAGTGATAAGCCAAAAAGCATAGAGATTAATTTTTAGTAATCTATATAAGAAAAAAGATAAAAAGTATGAATCTAATATAGTTAATTTGAATCTAAAATATAAATTCACTTAGTCCTAAATTTTTTTGTATTTAAAATAGAAATATCTGATTTAAAATTTAATTTAATTTAATTTTAGCAAAATTTCAATTTAGAAACTTTATTTTTTTTATATCTTAAGCATTTCTAAAAATTGAGATTGCTAATTAATTAACTTCTAAAGCTTATAAGATAAATTAGTCCTTGATGGACCAAAGATTAACAAGAATAAATATAGAATAACTTATCTATGTTTAATTTGCCTAGTATAACTCTTTATGCTTTTACCTAAAAGCTAAAATTTAAATATACATTTTCCTTCATTATAAAGAACTTTAGTATTTTGAAAGATAATAAAAATCTAAACTGATAGATGTTTTGTACTAAGCATAATATTTAGTTTATCAGTTTGAAATATTCTTAAATTAAAGTTAATGATAATAATCATAAGGCTAATATAGTTTAGTAATTAATTAAATCTAAGTCTAATTGGCTATTGGCATCTCGCTAATTATTTCTTCAAATTTTTCGTTAAATTGGTTTTAAAAACAACAAAATACTATATTTTTAACTATAACATCTATAGAATCATCAGTAGACAACTTTCTTTATTGTCTTTACAAACTTATTATATCAAAAATATATAAAGAAAGAACTTATTTACATATAGTTACTAAAGTATAAAAGCTAATTTTCTAATTATTGGAATAATCAAATTACTTATAATTTGTAAAAGTTAAATTAAAATAATTTGTCCTATATAAAAGTCTCACGTTATTTAATAGTAACTTAATATTACGAAATACTAATAGAAGGGTAAATAATAGTTAGAGAAGTAAATAAGATTTTAGAATTAAATATTTATATTAATAAATTTTATTAATAATAGCTTTAAATATATTCAGTTAGCCCTTGAAAACTATTAAGAAAGAAAATAATTTAAATTGAAAATTTTAGTTATAAATTTATCTTTTCAAACTGTATCTTCTTTCTTATGGTTAATTATTTCTTCGACTAATAATAGTAATTATACAAGAGCACGCAAAATCATTTGACTTCGTTTATTCTCTACTAGCGCATATACTTCTAGTAGCAGTTTAAGATCAGTTATCTTCGAAAGTGGTAAGTTACAGACGCGTTATCAGATACTGAATTGAAGCTATAAGGTGAATAAAATCAAAAAGAGAATTAGATTTATCTGATAGCAAGATTTTATTTATCATAATGATTAAGGGAACTTACTATGATAAAATTAGAATTTACTTTAACATTTAAAGAAGAAGAACTACTTAAATATTAGGAATAATATAAATTAAAGTAACTCAAATTTTTATTAATCAGGGCTATAATTATAAAAATAACAACAATTCCATATATTAGTCATATTATAAACCATATCAGAGCAATTA
The DNA here is from genome assembly GCA_946699065.1 of Loxodes magnus. Taxonomy (NCBI): domain Eukaryota; phylum Ciliophora; class Karyorelictea; order Loxodida; family Loxodidae; genus Loxodes; species Loxodes magnus. Next base: position 1,426,343 of record CAMPDV010000020.1, on the reverse strand, counting down.
TTAATTTATTAAATCCTTAAAATTTAAATAATTAAGGAGATAGAAGAAACTAAGGAGAACCAACAAAAATAATTTTCAATTTTTAGAAAGAAATGAAAGAAGTTTCATCTATCTAAAGCCAATATATAGCATGAATTGAAAAATATCATAAAAATATATATCGCAGATCAAAAATCTTTTAAATAGAGATTATCTATTTTAGAAAGAAAAGAGTGAAAAAGTTTATTCTCTTAAGGAATCTATTTTGAAATAAGTGGTTTGAAATGTGAAGATAGATCTAAATAGCATGCAAGCATAAATTGACAACTTAAATTTATATACTAAAATGTACAGTCATTAAGAAATCACCTTAAATCAAATGCAGATGGGAATAACACTGAATTTTCTTTTTGCTTCATTTCCGTAGTGGCTGGAAAAATATTCCAAAAACGCAACGTTTCATCGCCAGCACCAGTTACTATATTGCATCCATCTGGACTCATTGATAGGTATAATACTCTCTAAAGATGACCCATCAAGGAACACATTTTTTACATTTCAGGATATTTCCAAAGAATTACTTAATTCTAGGAGTATCCATGTGTAGACACTAACTCTTATCGTGTTTTACTCCACATTAAATTGCAAACTTAACTACCAGTTCTAATATTTGAAATTAAACTATTGGTTTTTGTATTCCAAAATTTTATTGTTGTATCGCTAGTACCTCCTCCACTTGCTAAAATGCCACTTTAATGGGGTGATCACGCGATTGCTTTTACCGCAGCTTTATGCTCATTGAATTTTAACATTGGTGAACTATTGCTTAAATTCCAAATTAACAGCTTATTATCATTGCCGCCACTAGCAAGCATGTTATCACTTCACTTAATTCCACAAATCTAAAATAAAAACTGACCTCTTGCTTGTGTCCTTTGAAAACCATAACGAAATCTTCTTTATTTCTCAAATCATGATGCTGAATAGTTTGATCTCTCGACCCGGTACTTAGTTATTCGTTTGCTAGTCAACTTGAAGCTCCAACTCGTTACACATGACTCTTATAATTCCTTATTTTTTTGTTTTACTCAATATCCAGAATGGATACCTCTCCTTTACTAGAGCCAACGCTCAAATATTCACCTGTACTATTTCAACTGATGGAAGTTACTGTATCAGATCCCAAATTGCAAAGTTTGAACACACGTGAAGTTTTGGCATTTCAAATATAAACATTGCTTGTTAATCCAACTGCAAGGTAATCAGTGTTTGATCAGTCAACCAAGTTCAAATAAAAGTCATCTTAAAGCATTGGAGCATCAAGAATTTTATAGGGAGTTTTATCAATTTACCTCGTGATATATTCACCAAGTATATCATAAGAACCTAGCAATTGATTGCAGTTCTCCTTTTACATATTTTCTTTGTCGTCAAAATTACACCTAAACGCCAAAGTTTTGCTGATTTTCTAGGTTGACAATTAACTATCTATCAAAGCGGTATACGCTTAGGTAGCATTTTCGCAAGATTATTTAGGAGTGGAAGCAGAATTAAGCTGGCCAGTTAAGTTACGAGCGCATCGCAAGGGTATAAACCTATCGCTAGTTTTTTCGGAAGAGTGGGGGGTACTTATTGGAGTTCTTCTAAATGGAGATTTGACAGGCGTCTTCATTGTTAATAAAAATTTAAATAAGCTTAAATAATATCCTAAGATACTTTAAATTTTTAAATCTCTTTTTAAGAAAATTAAATTGAATTGAATTGAATTTTCTTATTTCAAACTCTATCCTTATATACTAATGTTACTTCCTTTTATATGCTCTTTACTTAAGATTTATATTAGGATGCTGGTAAATGAGTAATATCATTTACGATGCATTGAACTCTTCTGCTGCTTTGATAATAAATTTAGTCTCATAAACTTAAATTATTCTTTAGGATTTTAGAAGATTAAAGTTAGTTTAATAAGCAAAGTTAATAGCAGTATCCATATATAAAGTAAGATACTTAGGATCTATAAGAAACAGCATATTTCGTAAGCATAAAGCTTATTAGTTTTGCGTTCTTTAGTATCGTAATTTAGTTACTTTAGTAAGTATAATTAGGTAATGAAGGTTTAGATTTATAACTAAAATTGTGCTCTTAATGCTTTAAATTTCATATAAAGGTATATTATAAAATGAAAGAGTAAAAATTAGGTTTATTGGATCTTAAGCCTTCTTAACAACATGAGTTAGAGAAGTAGAAGAATTTTAGATATAATTGGAACCAGCCAGGAGTTCAAAACGCATATAGTAAATTTTAGCTTGCTTGCTAATAACGTGTGCAGAATTCTCCTGAGGCTATAAAAAAAGATCCAATAGTTCAAAAACCTGAGATTGATTAGCCAAAGATTTCTAGAAAACAAGTAGAAAGTTACATACAAAATTCTGAGTTGAGAAAAGAAACTCAAAGAGGAAGAAAACATACAGATTATAATCCTGCCATTCAGAGTTAATTATCTTAATAAGAAGAAATTTAAAAGCCTAAAGAAATAGCTATTGAAAAGCCTAAAGTAGGGACATAGAGCATTTATGAGCAGAAAAGAGGTTTAAAGATCTATAATAATAAACCAAAAAATCCTATCACATAAGGTATACTTTAAACTTTATTTAGATTACATTAAGCTTTAAGTCAAAGCTCCTAGATTTCCAGCAGAACCTTCAGCTGAAATGACAAAAAAGCTAAATAAAGCATATTTTTTAGGAGGAGGTGAATCAGCAGATTCAACGAAACTACCTCTTTAGAGTCCTACATTCAATTCTCATGTATTCAATTTTAATAAACAAAGAGTAGAAGAAATTTATCCTAAATCTTGCAAAAAAAATACTGAAAAAAGAACGGATACATTAGGAGGCATTATATCATATGATAGTGGGCCTGCATTTAAAAACACGGTAAGTATAAATTACTTAAAATATTTCTATTACAGGACATTAGTAAACCTGTAGATATCACTCCAAATTAAATGACTAAAGAATGCAGATAAATTTTATAAGAAAAGATTGAAAACAAAAATTACTGTAAGTTTTAGTCATAAATAGCTGGCTTTAAGGATAGAATGCTTAATCACCAATGGAACTTAGGATGAAATAGTCTTTCAAATTAATGTTATAAATTCTATTTATTTCTAATCTCTAAGTTATTTATTAATCAACTTTTTCAACTATCCAGTAAGTCTAGACTAGTACTAAGCTTAATAATACAAAAAACTTCAAAACTCTTTTAATTTTTTCTCTATATAAAATTCCTTTTAGGATTTCCTAATTCAAAATAGTAAATCTAATTCAAGACTTTTAAACCAGTAACCTTTATTCAATTAAATATTGATATAAAATGCCATCAATATAAAAAAGCACTTAGAATATAAAAAATGCTTAAATAGGATTACAGATAAAGATTATAAAGATAAGTATTTCTTTATTTTCTTTGGTACTAATACATAGATACAAAGAAATAAAGTTATTTTAATTTACTTTTATGCTTTATAAATATCATGCAGAGCTTTAGCATTATCAATTGATTATATTTTAGGAGAATGCCATTTTATTATTTTTGAATTTAATTACTTGAAATACTTAAGCTTATTGAAGTAAACAACTACTTTATTACTTTAGTTATAGTGATGTAGCAGGTGCTTAGAATAGGATTAAAACTAATTATTAAATTTTAGAGAAGCTTCTTAAGAGTAAATTGCTCAAATAATGTTCTCAGTATTTTGTAAGACGAAAATCTTGAAATCTGTTATAATATTATAATAGTTACCCTATTTGTACCATAGCTTGAATTAGTTATAAGAGTATAAATAATAATGTTAATAAATAGGGTAAATTATATAATACGAAGATATATTCATTTCATACGAAGGATTAGCAGAATAGAAATAAATTTAAATAGCACATAAGCTAATTAAAAGTCTATTAATATAAATTCACACTATTTTAGGTAATTTCGTTACTTGTTCTTTATATTTTGTCAATTTACTCTTTGTATTGGGGAAATTTATACTACTTTATAAACTTTTAGGACTGTCTATTGGTACGTCTTTATTTAAATTCCTTAATGACTAAGATTTCTAGTGTGAGGATAAGGAATTTTGCTTTGATTTCTAAATTTCCTGGTATATGAATTAGATACTTGGATTAATATATGGCTCAATATGCTTAAGCAGTAACTCAACTACTAATACCTTATCTTCAATAGTTCATTCCTGTTGTGGAGTTCCAATGAGTTTTTATACTTCCTCAGATGAAATTTCTGACTATGAAAAAGTTTAAAAGTTGTTTATATAATCTCTAAGTAAAGTGTTCAAATTAGTTAAAGGAGTTGCAAAAGACTCAACCTTTTGCTTAAAGAACTCTTTATCTTTATTAGATTAATTTAAGTCTTACTACAAAAGTCTTATTTAAGCTTCATAAGCTATTAGTTTCTATTCCATAGATATTGCATCTAGTGAACGTGACGAAGCATCATGTGACTCCATTACTGAGCTTTAAATAGATATTTAAATATTATTTGTCTCTTCTATTTATTTTAGTTTCGTTTGATATTTCTTAATTACCTTTTAGTAATGATGGGATCTTTTGGCTAATTCTGCCTCTACTTACTTATGAACTTCAATATCACGCTTTAGCCCTTATACTTATTCTTACAATTAAGCATTTTTGTATAGAAGCTTTTCAGTTTATTTAGATTAATATTCTAATTCTTATGTCAAGCGATGATTTTCTAGCACTGTAAGCTTTGTAGTTGAATGTAATTATTAATCATTAAGAGCCATTAATTTAGTTTTTGTCTATTTTATTTTAGCTAGCACTTCTTTTTTCAACCTATCTTCAGACTAAATTTTTTCTCTTTCTATGTTAGAAAGTTCATTATTGTGCCTTACTTTTTCATCATCTAACATCTTTTTCAGCCTTTCTATTTCACTTTCCTTTTAAGCTTTATCTTCTTTATATTAATTAAGCATTTCATAATTAGATAGCAAAGATTTATATTTTTAGTCTGCGATTTTAAGATCATTAATGTGCTAAACGTTGAGTTCCTCTATTTACTCTTCATAATTTTTTTGATTTTTATCGATTTTGTCTTTTAATTATTCAATTTCTGTTTCTAGTTGCTACTTTTCAGCTCTGGTTTCTCTTAGCTATTAATTCAATGTTTATATTTTTTACTGCTAAGTTAGATTATTTTATTCGAGGTCCTTAATAGTTTCATTAGCTTTAATCTAGAAATCTTTGAAATTATTAGTTACTCTTTCAACTCTCTCTTGCAAGGCTTTTTCAGACACTCTTGTAAGCAGAAGTTCTCTATAATTCTCTTAAGCTTGCTAATCAGGGCCTGTTAACAACTAAGTTGCATCCTGTTCCTTTTTTTCTGTTTTTTTACCTGCTTTTTTAACCATTTTATTATTGATGAAATGCTTATAAAAAAGCATCAAAATGTTATTGCTCATATCTACACTTCTTGTTAAAGATAATCTGTTTATTTACAGTCACTCCTTAGCACTATTAACTCAGTCATAGTCTATTTATATTCTCAGTCCTTTCACTCTAAACTTTATTTAAACTTCTAATTTAGTCATTTTTACTATTATAGCAAAGCTACCACTCTATATGCTATAGATTAGTTAGCTCATTCATTCCATCAATCTTTTCTCTCCACTTAAACTATTAACTAAATATAAATTTTCTTATACCTTATATGCAGTTCTACTAGCTAAGTACCAATATTTTTTTCCTTTAACAGGCCAATAATTTATCTGTATAAGCTGAAGTAATTAGAAGACGCTATGCCTAATAGATATAGAGTAGTTAGTAGAATACAAATAGCAAATTAATTAAGCATTTAACAAGCAAATAAAGGGTTTAGAGTAAAAATGAAAATATGAAGATTAGTTAAGATTTCTCTATTTTCTTTAATAATCATCATATGACTTAGGCTTTTAACTCTATGAAACCAAGAAGAAACTTTGAAATATCCTATTAGTGATATCTAATTCTATTAAATCAGAAAAATTTATAATCATACACTCCATAAGAGTAATTCAAGCAATTAAAATTAAACAGAGTAAAGGAGTGAAAAGCTGTTTTAAAGGTTGTATTAAGAAATAAAGACTTAGAAGTAGATTGATCTAATAAATTTTACTAGTAACATATGGAATGAAAGCGAAGGAAGCGAATTCGCATAATTTAAAGAATTAAAGAAGTAAAGGAAATTCCGATAGTGGAATTTACCATTTTTTGATAAAGAGGCTTTAATTTTTGGATGTGATTATGATAAAGAAGGATGATGTCACAAATTAGGAAAGTGATTGCGTACAAAATGTAAAGATTTAGAAATATTTATGCTGTATTCTCAAGTATTATACTGATAAAATTAATTACAAGATAAGTAAATTTAACTAGTACTTGATATTGGGGCTAACTATGGCTGGAATAGCATTGTAATGGGATCGCTAATTAAGAAGATCTTATAGGGTAATGAAATATAAAAGTCTGATAATATTAAGCTGATTACAGTAGAACCATAGCTTGATGTATTTTTGTATGTTCTTGCTTTACTTCAGATTAACAATTTAACGTAATTTACAATACCACTAAATCTAGGAATTTATCAAAGAACTGAAATTAAATAGTTTAATGTAGCCGTAGAAAACTCTCAGATTTCAGGACTTTTTGAGTTAGAAATTTTCAACAATTTAAGTTATGAAAACAAAAGTTAAGAAATAGTAAAATAGCACATTCCAATGGTCTCTTTAGATGATTTTATAGGACAAGTAAAATAGTTTAAAGACAGAGATAAAGAAGTAAAAATAAAGTTGCTGAAAATAGATGTGGAAGGATCTGAGTGTTATGGTATTTTAGGAGCGAAGTAATTGATAAAGCAATCATAAAATGAGATTATTATCATTTTAGAATGATTTCTTCATTTACTAAAGGAGTATAAAGTGGACTAGCAATGTCTGAATGATATGCTCGATTTCTTCCTTGAGGAGTTGGATTTTTAAATTTATACTCTAAGATCTTATGATGAAAAAATTTGCTAAAAAGCCTACATTAATAACTGATTTCAAGGAGCAAAACCAAAGCTCTTTATGAAAATAAAAAGGGCGCAATTATTTCAAGATAAAATATGGGGATAAGACGAGTCGGGCTTACTTAATTTAATAATAGGCAAGAAAGAAACTCTAAGAAAATACATTAACAAACAGTAAAACTTGATTTAATGCTATAATCTTCTGATAAATATTAAAACAAAACCTAGCTAACTTATTTACATCTTGCTTTATGCTTAAGATATAATTAGATCTAAATGTAAACTCAGTTCTTTCTAAATTTAGGATTCAATTTTGTTTTTTATATTTCAGTCTTTAATAATAAATAAATTTGATACAATCTTAAGCAAGCTTTAAGATAGTGTGATGAACAAAATTGATGTATGCTTTTTTGAAAATGAGCCTGATTTTTTTGTAATACTGAGTATTATTTTAAATAACAGAAGACAAGTTTTCTCTGTATTTATCTAGCTATGTTAAGCTATACCTATACCTAAATTATAATACTCTCTAGTTTGAACTTTCATTAAATATAGGTTTTCAATTAATAATATAATAAGCAAAGATTAACTAAAGATTAGACTAAGCAAGATTAAATATAATAGTTGGTTTGACTACATGTATAAGTATACTTAAGTTTGTAAGATCTTCAAAGAATTTCTATACTGAATATATATAAAAACAATGTCTTAATCAAAGTAAAGCTACTTAGAAAATTTAAATAGTGGTTAGTGTAAAATAGCCAATAGAATAAAGCTTATATAAAGCTACAATTTAGTTAATTCTAAATTTGATAAATTTAAAATTAAAAGACAAGAGAATCTAAAAGAGTCTTGCTCTTTTGCACTACATTTAAAAATTAGTATGATTTTATCTCTTTAATGAAGTCTTATTTTAATATTAATTCTTGCTATAATCATTTGCTTTAAAAAGTAAAATAGACAAAATTTACTTTTCTCTAGCAAGAATCAAGTACTTAATAGTAACATTTGTTCTAAATCTTACTTAGGTAAGTTATTAATTGATTTTAGAAGAAGCAATTTTTATAAGATAATAAATAAACTAACTATAAAAGTTAAAACTTTTGCAAAAATTCGTCTACTATCTTTTCAAGCTCTTTTGCAGTGATAGGCTTTGACACGAACATTGCTCCTACATTATTTGCCTCTTCTTTAAGATAATTTCCAGTATTTCCGGATGTAATTATTATTGGAACTTAGAAGTGACGTTAACTTTCTAACTCTTTTTGTCTTATTACTTCAATAACTTCAATTCCAGTCATATCAGGCAATTCGAAATCAACTATCAAGAGTTTGATTTTCTAGAAGTCTTAGTTATATTGTTTTAAAGCGTTTTTACCATTAGTTGCCGTTAAGACTTTATAATTGAAATTAATCATTAGTTGCTTCAGATAATTTAGTATAGTTTCTTCATCTTCAATCACCAAGCAAAACTTATCGATCTATTTGATCTTATTAACAAAATGCGATTTCTCTTTCTTTACTTTTTGAATTACTCTGTTGATGTTTCTCTTGCTCATAGGATAAGTAAAGAAAACATCTACTTAGTCTGTAATAGCTTTAAACTTTTGCTTTTCTCTTCTTGACTAGCATAGTACAGTGATAAAGACGTATTAGCTTTGAATGAAGTTATCTGTTAATTATTTCGCATTCCTTAACTTGAAAGCCTGAATATTCTTTATAGCTTAGCTAACAGAGAAAGTATCTCAATCTTAATCCTAATAGAAGCAGTCAATAAAAAACAGATTTCAGTTTTAGCTTGAATTATATGAATCTATGATTTCTTATCCTTTGATATCTTATTCTAAATTAACTACTTATATTTAATGAGAGTTTGCTACACATTGTAAATTGATCAAAGTTTGCTTGTCTTTTATAATCGAGACTATCGTTATATTGCTTACCTAATTCAAAATTTCATCCAACTCATTTGTAGTTCAACTTGTAATCATTTGAGTCTCGGTTAAAGCACTTAAGGTTTTAATGTCCTTTTAAGGAACGCTCATAGGAATTTTAATACTAAAGGTAGTTCCAAATCCTGGTAAACTGTTTATTTTAATATCTCCATCCATTTCTTTAAGTATCTACTTTGAAATTCAAAGTCCCAATCCTGTTCCTCCAAACTTCTTTTGAATTTCTGGATTTGCCTGTTAAAAGGGATTGAAAAGATTTTTTAGTTAATTTTTGGAAATGCCGATACCGGTATCTTGAATAACGATAGAAAGTATACCAGAAGTCTCATGAAATGTGGAATAATAAGCTTCCTCATCAATATTTTAAGCCTTAATAACGTTTTAAATTTGCATTAAGTCTTTTCTTGCACTATCTATTTTTTCTAAGGAATCAGAACTTGCATAATTATTTTCACAATCTGAAAGTAAAGTATCAGGTGAAATTATTTACGCTATATCAGTAGAAGATTAGCATTCAGTTTTATCTTCTATTTACTTAGAGGATTAGATACTAAAAGAACTTATTTACTATGTTTACTTATGAGTTTTGTTCTTCGCTTTAGGAATCATTTTTTTTAAGTTCTTTATTTACTCTAATTCTGAGCTAAAATACTATAGATATGACTATTCTTATGGTATTAAGAAAATTTGAGGATGTTGATTTTGCTTTTCCATAGGTATGCTATTCATATCTGGTTTTCAAGATAGGAATACTTTAACATATCCCTTGCTAGTAAATTTTATAGAATTTCCAATTAAATTGATCAAAATTTAGATTAATCTTATTTAGTCTAGATTTAAGTATTTAGGCACTATTGGTAAGACTGTACTTTCAAACTATATCTTTTTCTTTATAGCATTTCCCTTTAAAGTGGAGATTACCTATCAAACTATTTTTCGTATTTGACATTCTTCTAAGTTAATTTCAAATTTCCCAAACTAGATCTTTTTAAGATCTAAAATGTTACCTACTAGACTTAACAGTATTTCTCCGCAGTTTTAAGTGTTCTAAATAAGAGTTCTTTAATAAGTTGTTAAATTAGACTGCTTTACTGATAAAAGCTCTATGTTACCGAGAATGGCATTGCATGGATTCCTTATCTCATGGATCAGAGCTGCATAGAAGGCATCTCTATCACTCTAAGTCTTTTATTCCTGCTCTATTATTTTCTTAATAATGATTAGGGAGGATCTAACGTATTTTTCATAGAACTTAGAAATAGTGGTTAGTATAAGCATGAGTTGGAAATAGTAGAATTTGAGGACGCTGAGAGTTATGATAATTTCCTAAGTATGACTATTTTAAGTCTTTGCGTATTCATTTAAATACTTTTCCTTCACTATCTCATTACTAGTATAAATTAGGGTGCAACATATGCAAAGGATAAATATTATTACTTTGCTACTACTTCCCGAAAATATATGTAATTGAAGATAAATTATCAAGCTAACTGAAAACAGATGAAAACTCTGGATTTCCATTTAAGTTGTTAAATATTCTCAGATTAGAATGCCAAAGTACACAATGAGTGAAGCAAACACTTTATTACTGAATTAAATGGTAATAACAGGAATTGTTAGTTTCAAAATGGAGAATAAAAGGAGATAAATTCACAGTTAAGAATAAGCAACTAAAACATAAATAAATATGAGTACGTTCAAAACAAAGTTAATAACCATGATGTTGATCATTTGCTAAAGACGTCGCTACTTATCTATTTTATCAATGTCATTTTCATAAGAAATATCTTTTGAAATAAAAAAGCTTGGCTATATTTTAAGGTGCTGTCTAACTATGTCCATATTTATAAAAGACTATAAAATAGCAAAAATAATATAATCATTAATCTTAAGTTTTACTTGTTTAATAATTGTTAAGATAAATAGACCATAAATTATTATTATGACAAATAAAATACTCGCTAATTAACAGCGCTAATTATATAACTTATGTCAATCCTTTATCCATTAAGTACTCTAAATCTTCTTACTTATTTTTAAGCTTCGATTGTTACTATATAAATTATATCCAAAATAGTTTTGTATCAGCCTTTTTTACAATCCATTTGATATTGATATAATGTAAAATTATTATCAAAATAAGAAAATTGGCGATTATTTATATTCAACTATGAACCAAAGCAAAGTAACCTTTATGAAAAATTGTAAAATATAAAATAGGAAGATGCTATAAAATATTGTACTCTACTTTACTTTCCATACTCTAATGAAGTATTAAATGCATTACTTAATATTTAAGGCTTTATTTATTTCTTTGCCTCCTGGATATTTAAGCTATGTGAAAGGTTAGATTATTTAAGTAGTTTAATTATAGAATTATATATAAAAATTGATATATTTTCATTAATTTAAACGAATAGGAGTTATTTCTTATTCTTTTTGATATGTTGCTAGCATATAAACATCCCTATAATGTGATGAATCTATATCAGCTGTATATGAGACATATACTTAATAGTAAAATCACTAAGAGCTTGAAGTGAAAATATAAGTGTATGGATATTTATAGTTAATAGCACTTAAAACTATTTTCAGACGTGACTATTTGAATCGCAATTCAGCTTAAATTTATCAAAAGAATATTAAAAACGAAAAGTTTACTAGTAATAGAAAGTTTTCATCTATTTTAATTTAGAATTTTATTCATAAATAAACTAATTAAGGTGACTTTACGTTAATAACTAAAATTATTTAGATATAAAAATATAATTATACTTACTCATAGTATAAAGGTATGTATGAGAGCAACTTGTTTAAAGATATTTATATAATTTGAATATAGAAACTACTTAAATTAACAAATATTTTAACTTTTGCTTCATTTCTTGCGATTTGTCTTTTCTATAATTTTCTATTCTGTCTTTTCTACATTCTCAATATGGATATTGTTATGCTAATTTTTTATAATAAACTTTAATGACTTATTATCGCCTTCCTCTGATACACTCTCTAGATCCATTTTTTCTATAATTTATGTTGCTTCTAAATTATTTTTATCTTTTTAGTTTGATTTTTCTTTTGAGTTTTGTTCCTTTTTCAAAGGTTCCTATAACTCTATTTTCATTGTATTGTAATCTTGATCTGATTCGGAGCAATTATATCTGTTTTATATGTTGGATTAATTTTATAGATTCTTATGAACTAATTCTTCTGAACTTGAATCATCTTAATTGTCTTCTACCTAAATTTTACGAATGATTTTAGTATTCAATGCTTTTTCCTTTTGTTTAGAAACTTAATTTTTTTACTCTTCGCTGCTTTATTTTATCTAAATTGTTTTTTCAATTAGTTGATTTGACACTAAACTTTATTTATGATGAATACTAATTTCTTAACTAGTATTTGACTTTTAACTTTACACATCACTTTTATTGTCTTCAGATTACTAAGGGCTTTCTGATTGTTCTTTGACTATAGATTTATCATAATTCTATATTTCATGAATTTTCTTTTCTTTTTTTTCTCTTTTTTCTTTCTTTTCAATCATTATATCTTCTTCAGGTACTTCTAGAATTTACTTTTTGTCAATTACTTCTTCATCTTAATCTAGAGATTATTCTACCACTTTTTCAGATATTTACTTTTGTTTATTTAGATCTTATTTTTTAATAACTATTTACTATGAATTACTTTACTGTTTTTGATTGCTGTTATCTTATTCCTAACTCTTACTCAACTACTGCTGTATGTCGCTACTATTTTGTGCTTTACGGTAATGCTTTTATCGATCAATAGCATGGTAAGGCAAATGTCTGACTAAATATTACCTCTTAGTGAATATTTAATTGCAAACGCCACAGATTATTGAATTCTAAGTAGCATCTTTATGCTACTATTTAAAGTGGTCGGTAAGTTGAAGATTATCCTCAAACTCTTATTCACATTCCTTGCATTTAAAAATAGCTTCGTTATTTTTTTTAAAGGCTATTTTACCAAAATTAACAAATAAATGCTCCTTTTCTAATTGATCTAGTTTTTTATTAGTCACTATATAACTCTCACTGATCTTCGTTTTATGTTTCTACTTTTTATGTATGATTAGTTTGTTTTACTGGTCAAACTTCTTATTACATTTATCACAATTAAACTTCTCTTTTATCTGAGATGTTTTTGTAGTTTTGATGTTAATTTAATCATCACTTTCAATTCCTAAATGAGTAATCCTATCGCATCTTAATGTTTCCTTGTGTTCTTTTCCCTAAATAAATTCGAAATAAGAATTAGGATTTTTTTCTACCATATTAATGCATTACTTATGATATTTTTTAGTTATTTACTCTGTTTGCATTTCAACTTAAACATCCACCTGCAGTTTAGTTTTTTTCGCATGTGTTTCAATAGATTTCTTTGTAAAGACTACTTATTACCCTTCTTCTCTATGCCTTTTTAAGTGACTTGTATACTTTTATGTATTATCAAATTATTCATTTGAGCAAAGAGGACAAAAAAGCTAAATTCTAGTCTTACCAGGATGTCTTGATAAGAAATGTCTTGATAATGTCATGCCATCATTAAAGCTTTTATCACATTAGAAGCAAACATAGCTTTCCTTATTATTTTTCCTTATCACTATACCGCTTTTAGTGATTCTTACTATCTAATTATCTGTCCATTTTATTCGTTTACCACGACTTTTGCTGCTTAAATCTGTAGAAACAATTATTTATGTATTGTTAGAGTGATCTCGCAATTTCTTCTTATTAGTTTCTTCTACATTACTTGTTGCAGGACTTAACTCAGTTTTTTTTATGATTTTCTTTTCCTATTTCAAGTTAGTGCTTATTGCAAACTTTTTCAAAATATCTTATTCATCCATATCTAGAATATCCTTGTTCTGAGGAGCCTTTAATTAGACGATAACTTATGTAAACTATCTAGGAAGTTCATTTTGTATCTTATTATTTAGAGGAAATCCAGTCGTTACTAGTTAGTTTTAATTAAGTTTCTGAGTTAAAATGTGATTAATGGAACTAAGAGGTAATCCTGTCTTTTCTGATATTTACATTCGATTAAGTTTATCTTTCAAAGACACTACTTTAAACTTTAGTTTTTGAACAAACTCTAAGTTTTATAAAGCTTGGAAATTAGAGATTAAACCAATAGCATCCTGCTTTCCAACATCAAAAGTTTTCATAGCATATTCTAAATCAGTAAAAATGAGAGCTGTCATGCATTCGTTCATTGCAGACATTATAAATAAAAATAATTAGATTTATTATTATTAATTACCTTTTAAATCAAATATATTTATTGTCTACATTCTTTTCGTTAAAACTCTAACGGCTTATCACTATATTATTTAAATTCACTGTCTTTTAAAGACTCATATCGTCACTTAGATGGTAATTAGAATCTCTGTAGTATTAAAGTTCGAGTGTGATAGTATAATTTATGACGATAGCGCTTTATCATTGTATAATACATATGAATCTCATAAAAGGAATGAATAATTATTACCCTTTAGTAAATTTTCAATATTATAATTAAAAGTTAAAGTATAATCAGAGTCTATCTATGCTATGTGCTTGCTTCTATATACTTATATTTGATAGTCGGTTATGCTATTTTATTTCTGCATCCTGCTTTGAAATTTTCTTGAAGCTTTTAAGTTTTACAATTCAAACTAGCATGAATAATTATAGATTGATAAGTTTGTAATCTAATTGGCTTTTGCTATATTCAGGCTTAATATATTTATGCATGATTAACTAGTTGAAATAATGTTATGAGTGATAATTATATCTTAAAGGCTGCATGATAAATAATTTGCCTTGGATATCATTTATTTATAGATCTTAATCCTAAACTAATCAAAGTTATTGATGTACTTTTAGTGTTTTCTTTAGATTTTATACAGAATACTTAAAAATAGTTATCATTATATTACTAATATATCATTGTGCCTTTATAGATTAGTTTCTACAACTAAGTCTAATGGACATTACATTAATCTGTGAAGGAAAATCTTTCCAAGCTGGTATTTCAATATGTTTTTGTTGTTAATTTCTTGTTTTTAATTGCTACTTACATTCTCATACTAGTATTATGCTATAAATGTATGTAGTATAGTGTATTTGATTTATCATTTCCAAATCTATCATTCAATTGTTTCTAATAACTAAATTAGCATGCTCTTAAAATGGTATCTAAAGCTTCCCTTATAACCTTATAGTTACCTAATCATTATTTGAAACTAAGAAATCAAAATTAAATTTTAAAGTATACAGTAGTAATAATAACTTACTATTTCCCTTATACTGTAATTGAAGGAAGATTCTAATCTGAATTTTGAAGTAATGAATATTAAGATTATAAGTATTAAAAGTATTAGACTATCACTTTATATTGTTTATATGGTCTTCAATATTTATTTTACCTATAAAGGACATACATCAAGAGATTCTATATCAAATTCAACTTTATCTTTAGTATGGGTAATTTTATATATTATCAGATCGACAATGTGCCTTCGTATTATATTAGATAATTATAAATTTAAGCGTCTATATTTAAATTCCTACAGTCCTAGCATATTTCTTTCCAATAGTTTCTTTTGCTCAAAAGGTATATAAGCTTATATAATGTTCTTAGATTAATTTTATAATAATTAAATATCTTATTTCTACATTTTATTCTATCTTAATCGAAGTAATTACATAGATCCTATTTCTATCTAATTTATAACTAGCTCTTTACTTTTAAACCAGACTACACAAAAGTACCGGATTATCTAATATTTTTCAATTATTTCTTTTCGTAAAATAAGTAATTCACATAAATGCTTTGACCTAATTAATTATTCTTAGATAGCAAGTATTATAGAAATTCTTTATTATAGTTACATATTCTAATTCTCCAATCCAATTCTTAGTATTTTATGGGGAAGTCATAATTTTCTTTCATGGCATTATTGTGCAATTCTAAAGTCACATTGTATTCCAACCCTATTATAATATCTTCCTAGTTTCCCATTCTTCCAGTTAATTGTAGCATTACATGACCTAATATTTCTTTGCATAAATTTCAAACTAAAGATTAAACTTAAATCAGTCTTTATCTTCTTTATTCATTATCACGATAACTTTACAATTTCACTTTGATATAACTTTAGTAGATATTAAATGGAATAAATAATATTTATCCAAGATGAAAACTGCGAGTTTTAGGAATACAGTATAACCTTTATCTTTATTAATTAAAAGTGCTTTAAAATTACTCTCTTTAATTACAATTAATGCTTGATATATGACTTATTTATCTACCTAGATTATAATTATGATTATATCATGCTAAAGTAAGTATGTATGCAATAGCTCTTATATATTTTATATGCTATATAGACTAAATTAGTCTCCTTTTCTACTCTATTCTTAATAAGAAATTTACATTTTCCTTTTATTTTACTTTTGTTCTATTTATTAGAATTAAACTTCTAGTCTAATTATTAGATCCACTTTACCTTCTGCTGACATCTGTTAAATGCAATAAATAAAATATAGAATAGTAGATATGAGTAAGATGATTGAAAAGCTCATTAAGCAACTACTAATCTTAGAGATACTTATAAAATCAGCTATTTAATAACTACTGATAACGAAAATTAAATATGCATGATTGTAATTCTACTAGTTAACTAAATGTATTCTCCAATCTATAAATATCTTAGACATTCCATCTAATACAAAAGAGTTAAAGCATTAATAGTTTATAAAGCGATAGAATTTAATAATTTCTACAAAGATTATTAAAGTCAGCTTGTGATATCTTAATGCTTATTTAAATTATAACTAATTATAATTAATCAAAATGCATATATAACTGCTTAAAAATGCTTATATCACTTCTAAGGTTTTGTTTCTTAAATTTAATAAGATCTTATGATACCTCAAAGAAGAGCCTTTTAAGGTAATTTTAAATGAGATGAGTACTGAAGCTAATATACTTTAACTAGAATGCCTAATAATTTAAATTACAAGCAAAGAATAAAAAAGAATCAGATTTAAAATCTTTCTCTAACATTTTTAAAAAGTAGCCAGAGTGGAAATTAAGAATGTATGAGTTAAAGAAAATTCACTTCTTCTACTAAAAATTAACTTATAGAACAATATAAAAATTATTGATAAAAGTGGTAAAAATCTTGCTACTTTATCAATAACTTAACTAAAATAAATTATTCTTTATCTGTATTTACTACAAGTAAATACTTTTCTTATTATTATTTAAGTATTAACTGATTAATATGTTTTATTTAAGTTTTGATATGTATCTATAACATATAGATAGAAGGAATAAAAGTGATAGTATGCTTATTAAGATTAGCTTCTTCTTGTTTTTCGTATAATTAATATAATTATAATTTAGTTAGTTTAAAAGCATAATAATCAATTAACTAATGAAGCTAATTATTATATTATAGCTTTATATTTCCTTATAAACCTTAGTCTTTTGCTTCCTTACTATCTTAGCTATTTAGTTATTTAAATTATTTAAATAGGGAGGAACAATCATTCCAATGTGATTTATTTAAGCTAAACGCCAGAAAGTACCCTGTGTGAAGAATCGAGCAAAAATCTTGGAAGGAGTTAAGTGAGGTAAGGCTGAGGCATCTAATAACGTTATGTTGAAGATACGAGATACTAATGTTTATTAGGACAATACTCTGAAATCAGCCCCATAGGAAAAAAGAATTTTCAAGGGATACTAGCGCTGGATATTGTAATGTAGAATTTTTTAGCTTTAATTAAAGAGCTGCGCACCATTGCGATGCTACGCGTTCTATTATCTCATTTTTTTATATTAAAAATTAATAATAGAATATTGCTAAATACTCAATGAAGTAAAGTATCTATTTATGTCTAGTATAATGAGCTTAATACTAGAAAGACTTAAAATGATGAATAAGAATGTTTTAAAAGTATTGAGTGATAACAATAATAATTATAATAATATAGAGAATTATTAATTCTTCAAAATTCATAAGCTACTTATATATCTTAAAGCTTATCAATATTAAGTATCATCTAAACTTTAGGTTTAGTTTAAAAGCGAATAGCCATTAATTGTTAAAAGCTTATAATTCAAACTTATTGCTATGAAATCTTTTAATCTAAGTATGCATAGTAATGGCGGTTAATTATTTTTAAAATATAACAATAGGCTTAACTAAAAAGCTTACTGAGAGGCTCTAAAGCAGTTTTTAGATTGAAGATGAACTTTAAAATATACAAAGAAAAGCTAAAATTACTAGTTTTATTAAACCAATTGTAAATTGAATAGATCCTAAATGAATTTCTAGCTTGGAATTATTTTACTGTTTTCAAATTTCCATCCTGCATTTTTTGCTTCAGGAGTAATTTTTGGTGAATCAGCAAGAGGTTTACATGTGCCTAACGTTAAAAAATATTTTCCATTAACAAACAGCTTGATAGTATAAGTTATATTCCCTAAGTTCTTAAAATGGTAACTAACTGGTACACAACCATAGAAAGTGAATGTTATTTCACCAGTTAACTAATCAACTGGAAGTTTATGTCTTCCTCAATGACCATTGTGATTCTCAATTCAAGTTCCTTCAGTAAACTCAGTAAAACTAATGAAATATCCTTCTAATGATGCTTATAAGAATTTACTTTTAACTATCTATTCCTTTATTTAAATAAATTGTGTCTGCATATCTTTCTTTTAAATTTCGTTATTCTTCGACTGTTTTTTATTTTAAAGCTCTAGTTATTCGTTTTGCTGTTAAAGAACTGAGACTTATTACAATAGTCTAGTCCTTTCAGCTTCCAAGCACTCGATTTTAAAACTTAAATCTTATTAAATCTCTTTATTCCTTGCTCTCAGATTTTCTTTGGTTTCTGTTTCTTAATTAAAGGATTTTCTTAAGTTTTCCAATTTTTAATCTTACTCTAGCTTCATGCTTTAGATTTTCTACTTTAGTTATTAGTTTTTTTCAACTTCAGTTGAGAGTTCCAATTAAATAGTTTTTTATGTTTCTTTTCAACTTTAAAATTTTTACTATTGCTCATTCCTTTCTTACTTCAAGGAGAGTAAAATCTATTCTTTCTACTCTTTTTCCTTTTTTAGGCTTTACTCTAAGATTTAATTCTAAGTTACTAAGCTTTATACCTATTATTTTAGCAGTGTAATTTCTTCATTCTATTGCTATGTCACTTCATTCTACATCTATTTATCAGTTAAAAACTGTAATATTTTAGACTCCAAGCAATCAAATCGAGAATTAAAAGAAGCTTCAAGTTATTTTTTTATAGATAACTGTTCTTAAAGTACTTGCAGATGCTTTGACTGAATATTATCCTAAATTTATTCAAATTTCTAGAGCACCTAATCTTTAATTTACTACTGTACTTACAACTCAGCACTTTCAATAGATTTCCTCAGTTCTCTTAATACATCCATTTGAAAAGAGTATTTAACAAAGTAAGTTTAATCTATATTTAAAAACACTAAAAGCAACTAAAATAATGCAATAGCAAACTAATATCTCTTGCTCCTAGATCTGAGCCTGTTTTATCTTTCTTACTTTATGAGACTAGAACAATAGAAAGGAAACTAGATTTAAATTTAGGCTGATTTTATTACTAATAGTATCATAATGTTATATTGCTAGTGTTTATATAATCTAGATAGAATTTTTATAGAATATTAGTCTAAAATACTTATACTATATATCATATAAAGTTATTAAAGAGATTGACATTATTATAAGCTTAATGATGAATAAGTTATGTTTAATTCTTAAGTTTTATCTTAAGTATCTTCTTCATTTTTCTTCTCTTTTCTTTCTTCCTTTTTTTCTTCGTTAGTTATGGGGTTTTCTATAAAATAAGTAGGTAAGATAGATTCCCTTGGAAATTTACTGATGTCCTTATTCTTTTCTTGATGTCCTTTGGTTGGAAATCTTTAAGTGTTAAGAGCAGTTTACAATCTCATAAGAGTTTAACTTTTTTATCCACTTTGAGCTAAATTATCTAATCTTTCATTGACTAATACTATATCACTTTCTATTTTAGTTAATCTCTATATAATTAATTCCTCTAGAGAAGTCTCTGCTTTTTCCTTCGTTTATATAGACAATGATTTTAAAGAGGGAATGTAAGAAAGATCTTCTTTCTTTATCTTTTCATAAATTTAGCTTTCAAAGCTAGTGAATTCAGTTTTTTCTTTATTGAGAATATGAATTTTAAGTCAGCAGTATTGCTCTAGAGAATGCTCTTAAGATATATGGGTTTAGAAGTTAATCTAATTCTTCTCGAACTCCTCTCTTTTGATATTGCATAGAAAACAGAATTCATTGTTGTCTCTTTCAATGGCTTCCTTTTCATTTCTCATATCAGCAAAGTTATCAATGATAATACCTGAAATGATAGCTGTTGCTATTAGATTTATCAAGATTATGTAGATAAAGTTCATTAAGGCTTCTGGGTAAGGAATAGCTCCTGATGTATTCCATGTAGGAGAGTTTACGAATCCATAATCTACATGAAGTCTAAAGTAGTTAAGAAGTGTAGATATATCACCTTTGTCCTCAAAGTCGTATTATCCTCTTATACTATCAGAGAAATAGCCATATATCACAAACCAATAGATGAATATTAAAAGCAATAGTATGGTAGCCAATACTTTCTTCCATGATTTGAAAACTGACATTAGTACTATTCTCATTGTCTCATTCTCCCAAATCAAAAGAACAAGAGTCAGGCATAAATTCTCATGGTAAAAAAGACCGAAGAAAGCTATAATAAAGAGGAAAATTTTATAGCAAAAGTCATAATCTTCAAGAACTATCTTCTTAAACCTTCTAAAATATTCCCAAATCTTTTCAGATGTAGAGTTGAAACTTTAATTTTTTACTTCTTTAAGAATTTATTTCTGAGTAACTACAATAAAATGGTTATACAAAAAGCCAAAGGAGAAAAAGAACATAAGAGTGCTCATTATTAGCATAGTAATTTAAAAGCTTAAGCCTGTTTTCATCTAAACTTACGACTAGCCGTTTTCTTCAAAAATGGTTTCATATTATATTAGTATAAGGAAGTTTTGAATAATGCTAAGAACTAGCAAGACTTTGTAAATGATGTTTTTGTGAGCTATCGAGAATCAGTAAATCTTTTTCAAAAAATTAGAAATCCTCTTATCTTATAAAGTCATAAGATGATCTAATAAATCATTCATCTCATCAATTAACTCATTAAATTTCTATCTTTTAATTTCTGGATTGTCACGAGGTATTTAGTTTAGGTTCTTTTGAAACATTTCTTGAACATAATCAAAATGCCAAAATTTAATAATCTTTTCTGGTTTTGGAAAATAAAGAATTCGTAGTTACCCATTGTAATCAATTGCTTCCACATTGCACAGAAGTTACGTTTGCATTCCGATGGATAATTTTTTGCAATGTTGGTCGAAAATTTATAATTTTTGTGCTAGATTTTTCTTGCTAGTAATAGACAAATGAGAAATATTTTACTAGTAAGCCATCAAGAATGAGTAGTATAGATAAATCAATTCTTGGTGAATTCTTCTTTTTTTCTAAAGCTTTTCATCTCATTCGTCATGCTAAAGCTTTTTGTCAATCGAACTTATTTTCTCACAATGTTATACTAGGTTTGCTATTAAAACATCGAAGTCTAATATTTCATTAAAGTAATTAAGTATTTGCTTAAGTTTGTCCTCTCTTATTCCTTCAATCATTGAATTGACAAATTCCATAACGGCTATTTCAAGCTCAATGAAAGGGGTTTTGTCTTTTATAATTCTTTCTTTTTCTTTTTATAATTTATTATCTGTTTGAACATGCTAAAACTCTTTAATATCCAATTCATTTCTCTTCTTTGCTAATATTTCAAGACCTTACTTCTAATTGGCTTTAAATACAATTTATTAGCTTTGCTATTTATTTAGATTCTAAGAATCATCTTGTTATTATAAGATATTTTAAATTTTTTTGGATTATTCATTAGTTAATGCTTGCTTCTACATTTTATCCTAAGTCATTATAAGATTAACCACTTTAGAATAACTTATTTACTTGTTTTGTTTAGGATTTAGTTCTATTTCGAATTTCTGGAATAAAGCTCCTATTATTCTCAAAATTTCGCTAATATTTCTAATAAGCTAGTTCTTATAGCAGACATCCTAATTTTCTGCACACGGTCCTTGTATGAATTCATTGAGAGTTCTTCATATAATTATAAAAGTCTCAAGGAACTGCTTGTTTGGAATCTGGTAATTCATTTTTTCTCAATCAATTATAAATTTCGCTTTCTGGCTATTAGTAAGGTGAACAAAATCTATCTTCTTCTAAAATTCTTCTGATTCTAGCTTTATAAAATGACTTGAGAAGAAATTCACGTAAATTTTAGCCAAAAGAGCCACTTCATTAACGATATCTATATCCGCCATACAATTAGGTTAGTCATGGAGCCAAACCTAAGACTTGATTTATCATCCATCTTCACACATATTTTTTAAGAACTTTAGAATATAAACTACAGTATCCTAAAGATAAACCTTTGGACTATAGTGCTTTTCATTTTCTATCTTGCTAAATATTTTCTTAACTCATAGTTCCTTGATCTCTTCTTTATGCTGCTAGAGTAAATTTCTTATATAGAAGAGAAAGAACTACCCATTTTACCACTTTTGCTAAGCTTCTGTATATTGTGAAATTATTTCCTTCTAGACCTTATTGTTCCCGTAGCAGGTCAATAAAGTCAAAAGCCTAAATTAGAGAAAAATTAGTTTCTTTTCCTAGTTTCTCAAAGTCTTTCAGGATTAATTATCAACAGAAAAGTTTTGAATGACATACATTAGGATTTTGCAATCTGCCAAATAGTTTTATAATAAGATAAGCTAATTTAAATCTACCTATCTGTCTTAATGCATCTATACATGACTAAAGTCTTTAACTACTGCACCTAAATCTACTAAAAATCCCTGGAATGTTTATTCCAAAAACAAAGAAGAACTAAGAGATAAATTTCTCGAATGGTAGTTTTGGAAAATTATTCTGTTTAACTGATCAAATTTATTTTTATCTAAAGTGTCTAAAACTTCAAAATGTTGATCTGACGTTTACCTATCAAAAAGAAATTTATTGTATATAGTTTTGAAAAGATTAATGAACTACAGTAACTCAAGAGTGAGCGGAAATCCTAGTTCCTTTTAAATTTTACGCTTATCAATATCAGGTATTTATGCAGTGCTTAACATTTGGATGCCCACTTATACATAAGCTTAGAGAAATATATTTTTGATTGACATCAGAACAAAACTTTTGACCCAGCTTAACTGGTTATACTTATTTTATTCTTGAACTAATGAGTTGAAAAAACTAGAACCTTTAGAAGTTAACTAGCCGTTTTCGCACACACCAAGTAATTTCAAATCCTCTATAATGTTATTAAATATTTGTCTTCTTGTTAGCAACCCTAAATTTTATGCCTTATGCACACCTTTACTCAAGAATACTTTTATATACTCATTTTCTGATTTAACTAAAGCATTAAAAAAGTTTTTCCATGTAGTTCTGTATAATATTGAAGAATTAGCGTGAATATGGGAGTGTACGTTGGTAAGAATAAGAATAAGCTTAGATATTTTAAGCATCATTTTTTCATCTCTAAAGAAAAGATTTATTTAGTCCTACTCGATAGTCTAGGTAATGAAAGGAATTATAATCTTCATTGTGTAGAACAAATCTACGGATAACTTTTGTCTTAAATCATCTTCATTACTAGTGTTACAAATCTTCTTCCTTGTTTCCTGAAATCCTAGTCTGGTATCAAAGCTAAATCTATGCTTCTAAGTATCTTCATTTTAATCTATAGAATTTAAGCTGTATTTTTTAAACTTCTTTTCTTTTAGATCTTCTATTTTCTGCTTCTTATTTTAGTTTAACTACTCATAATTTTTTCTGACGTTTTCAATAGATTTTAATAGACTTTCAATGTTCTTTAGGCTTTAAATTGTCTACTTTGCAATTCCCTTGCATTTTTTAATGAAAAGAAGTAAATTTTCGTTATCAGTGAATTTAATATAGGCCTAGTTGTCAAAGTTTTGTGGGTTGTCATATGTACAGTGTACCTAATTAAAGAGCTTAAGAAATGAGAACTGTATAAAGTCATTATTGAGATTAGAATTCATTATCACATCAATTACTTTTTCTAGAGGGAGAATCTTTTCTTAGCAAAGAGTGTAACTTATTATCTCATCTCTTCTAGAACAGCATGCTATTAAGTAAATTATTTAAGTTCAGTAAGGTATCAGGTCATGCTTTTGCAAGTTCAGAAAATAGTCTGAAGTTTTCAAGTCTTTGGTCTTGTCAATCTGGTTAATAATGAAGCTTCATACTTTAGTGTTGCTTTGAAGCAACTGAATAATTATCTTTTGCTTTTCTCTTTTTTCACCTAAACTTGACTAAGTGAAATAGCAAAGTAATCTTATTATCTTAAACTGATACTTTAAAGATTATTCTTCAGAAGGATTTAGCTGCTATATAAGAAATTTGATTTAGCTTTTAGTGAGGATGTTGATTGCTATATCATTTTCCTGGAATATCTCATTCATTAAGTTAAGAACATCTTTTCTCAAACTTTTGTATTTCAACTACTACCATAAGAAATCAAAAATTTCCTTAGTACTGAGTAACTTCATAGAGGTTTATTTATTCTTAGCCACTAAATACAAAAACTCATAGCAGTTTATAAAAACCTAAAGCTACAGCTATTTAACTTTTGCTTCCTGAGAATCTTAGTTCTGTTCCTGTCTTAAGTATCTTTTTTCAAAGTCAGGAATATTAGTTTTCTGCTTAAGGAAACCCATAACAATGCTAATAATTCCCTCAGAGGCTAAACAAGTTTAGTTTTCCTTAATTAGATGTATATCCCACACTTAACCAACATCCTAAATTTCAGATTTTTCGTCATCATACTTGTATATGCAAAGCTCTAATAATCCAGGTTTTTCTCCTTGCTTAGTTCTAAAACATTCGATTATTTTTTAAATAGTTTTAAGATCATCACTTAGTAAGTAAGGATCAGTTAAATACTTAAACTTATTCTTTAAGTAAGCAATATGCAGATGAGTATAAAAATCATTACGCTCAAAAATGAATTCCGAATTCTTAAAAGTACTTCCTACAATATAGACTTAGCTAAAATGTAAAGACATCAGCTCTAAAGAGTTAGCAATGAGTTATTTTTAGCTCTATAGTAAGGAGTTTATTAGAGTAGGTATTATGTGATCTTATTGAGGAAAGCAGTAATTTTGAAATGCTTAATCGAACTACTTCTTTGTATCATAATTCTCATAAAAAATCATCTCTAACTTACTTTTAATTTTAAGTAAAAACTGTTCATCCATTTAATCTTTGTAAATGTTTATTTTATTCTACTCTACGTTTGAAGCTTCAAATGTGGACATTTTTCTCGCTTTTTCATCTTTTAAATCCATTCCTAAAAATCCTCCTACCTTATTTTGAACTATTGACTGATCCTCGACCATTTCTCTTATTTCCTTGGAAATGTAGTTTCATATTCTAGTTGTAGTTTTGTTGCCTTGAATTTTATACATATCAATTAATATTTATGTAGCATAAGTTTTCAATTTGATAAGAGCTTGACATTTAAGCTAAGAAGCTTTATTTTTTATTGATTCATTTTCAATGTTTATTAAGCAGTCTAATCTATCAAGGATTCCAATAAACTAATTTCTGAAAGCTTTCAAAGCCCATTATCTAAAAAGCGAATGATCTTGTGTGTTGGAGCTTTGATCAATCAACTTCCTTTCAATTTCTAAAACTAACTAAGTCTATTTCAGACTACTAATCTCTTACTCTGTTAATTCTTTTTCTTTGTCTTGCTCTATCAAAACAGTTTTTGCTCCTTCTATTTTGCAGATTATATTTACGTTGCCTCTTTAAATTAAAATTTTTATATACTTGTTGTAATCCTTTGAAAAGAACTGTCTAATTAGAAGGTTATTGAAAATAAGGAATAGTTGCTAGTAGTATCGCAACAAGTTTATATCATATTACTCAAGCTTCACTTTGCCAATTTCGTTTATTATCCAGTTTTTAGTCTTTTATCTCTAAGAATATACCTACATCAATTTCTCCAATTACACTTTTCTTTACTAAGTAGACTTTTCATCTAAAAGTTCTACATCTTGATCATCTAAAAGGAATAAGCTAGCATCGAATGATTCTTCTGTAAAAAGTTTCCTTTATTCCTACAGGTTTTTATACTCTACTTCATTGAAAAGTTTATCCCAGCATAAATATAGTTTTTCCACTTTCAGGTTCATTTTACCGTTAGTGTAGTGATTAATATATAAGTTGTTAAAAAGAACAGCATACATAATTTTATCTTGAGGCATTATTGATTCTTTATTTAGAATAAATTAAATTAAATCCACTGGAATTAATTTAGAAATCACGTTTTATCCGCACTTAAAGCAGTCTTAGCATAATGCAGCATATAGCTTGATAAGAAACTATAAGTATTGCTTATTGTATTTGAACTATTCATTTTAGTCTTTTAGGAAAGCTTCTATTTCAATTCATTCCTCTATATTCCCATTAAATTCCTCTATTTAAGCTTACTCAGTTTCTTCATTCAATTTTTATATTTCTTAATATTTGAACTTGCTTCATGGTACTAGTTCCTTGCCCTTCTAACTCGTAGTTAAAAATCATTTATTATCCTGGAACTTAAAATGATAATTAAAGACGGATTTAATAGTTAATCAGTCTTGGCAATTCTACCCAAGTAGCAAGTCTAGAATTATTTTTTGCAACTTCAAATCGCAAACTCCTCCAGGTTAGCAAAAAGCTTATAAAATGTCTAAGCATTTGATTGGAAGTTTCAAATTTCCAAGTGTCAAGCTTTAGTGTATTGGGATTATTAGCTTTTGGTAGATATTTTCGTGATTTAATTTTTATTAAAGTTCCAAACTATTTTTGGTATGAGCTAGAAATGCCTTAAT
Organism: Loxodes magnus; assembly: GCA_946699065.1. Taxonomy (NCBI): domain Eukaryota; phylum Ciliophora; class Karyorelictea; order Loxodida; family Loxodidae; genus Loxodes; species Loxodes magnus. The sequence goes on along the minus strand of CAMPDV010000020.1, from coordinate 1,399,266 downwards.
GCATGTAAATTCCCAATCAGTTAAAATCTACTCGAAAAGTAAGTTTAACGCTTAAACTTGACTTACTATTTCAATATTAGCTGGATTATTTGTAAACATGAAGATTAAAAACAAATGAATTAACTAGCAAATCTCGTCCATTCTTTTAAGTATAGTATGCTTTCTTATTTCTTCAAGCTTATTCTACTTATGATATAAAGAGACAAAGTCATTCCATATTCGATTGAGTATACAAAGGCTTATTTCTATTAAGTTAATTTGCTAGAATCTCCTTTAAAGCTGTTCATTAACTTATCCCTTTTTCTCTCTAAAAGCTTATTAAAGGTCATCTATCCTCATAGTTTTGGAATCAATTAGACTATTGATATTTGCTAGTTTGCAAATTAGTTTCTTATAGATGTAAAATACCAAATTTAAAAAATTCTAGAAGTTTACACTTTAAAGATGCTCCCATAAGTCTATGCTTTCATTCTGGTTTTGAACATTTATTCTATTCTTAAGTTAGTCGAAGTCACTTATAAATCTCATTAGAGTTTTTTAAAACAGTAGATAATCTTGACTGAAGTCATTCTAGCAAATATTAATCTAAAACACATGTTAGTTCTACTGCACTTACTCTAAAATAAATGATTTCTCTAGTTTGTATAGGTCCAGGAGGCGAATATCCTAATCTTTGTATTCTATAGCTTAGCACATTTAGGACTGCGTTAAAGTTCCATCCAGCTTGTTTTTCTTTTTTTTAGAAAGAAAGTTTAATTTGGGTATTTTAGATTTGCTTTTTGCTTTATTTTAAGTTTAGCTTTCTTATTCATTTTATTAAGTCTTCAAGTAATTTTATAGTAAATCTTGGTTATATTTAATTCCTGTTAGTATTAAGATTTGATTTTGACGACCTATCTTATTTTCCTGGATTATCAGTATCTTACAGTTTTTAGTGTGAATATATTTTTATTAGTTGAATTCAAAGTTTATCATTTTGAAATTATTATGATCTTCTATCTGATCAGTTAATATTAGTTGGTTATCAATTATTGCCAAATATCCTCCTGTTATTCAATGTCGAAATCTTATTGTTTCACTAAACTGAATCTACTAGCAATTCTTTGCCTTCATTTTTTCAATTTAGAAAAGCGACTAAATGGAATGGGCCTTGTCTTCTAGCAAAGTTGGATCAATTTCTTTAAGTATTACTCTCTGATTTTAAGAGATATTTGAGGATATTTTTTTGAAAATATTATCTTAGGCATTCTCCTTATACCTATACTCGAAATCATCTCATCTAACAGATATATAAGCACCAACTTCCATATGAAATAGGTTAATAAAATCTCCTCCATTAATGAAAGTTTTCTCTTAGCTAGGTCTATTATTGACTATTATTTTTCAGCTTTACTTTTTATTTTTAGCTATTATTTTATGTATTTCTTGATTTTACCCTTCTAAATACTTTTTTTCTGGCTTTTAGAGCGCAATATATAGATCAGTTAAATAAGACTAGATGCAAATAGAATCCGAGTTAATTACATTCTCTGTCTCTACTCTTGTCTTATATTAAGAATGTATCACAAAGCTTTAAGTCTTTTCCTAGCTTTTTTAAACTCCTACTAAGAAATAATGACTTCCTGTGGAAAATTCATTTGTAGCTGTTAAAAATCCTTAACTAGCAACGTGTTTGAACCTTACAATACTGCCATATTTAATAGGTGTCATGATAGGAGCGTTCTCGCCATCTAAGAGAATCTGAAATGTGCAACTATTAAAGTAATTTTTCCTTTCCTTATCTTAATGCAATACTGCCTAATTGTTTATAATCGCTTGTTGCATATTTACAAAAAACTGATCTAACACTCCTAAATATCCATCAAGGCCATGCTTTTCATACTTCAAGAGAATATAGTCACCATTATATAAATTTAAATGGTCAGTCTGGTCCATTTCTAATTATTAAATTTTAGTTTTAGCTCCTATTTAAAACTTGCTATTAGTATAAAGAAATCTATATTTTAGCTTCCTTACAATAGATTAGCACAATATACCTACTTTTAATAGCCATTTTCAAGTATTTAATTTAATATTTCTTAATATTAATTAAGTTTAGTTTAAAGTAGTTTGCTTATAAAGAATGTGCTAAGCACTAGAAATAATTAAACGGTGATAAATTTATAAATGCTAGTGGGAAAAATATAATTTAGTTTATTACCCAGTTAGATTATCTCTCTTTCCTTATTAAAATAGATGCAGTTATGATCTTTCATTAACATTATTGATTGTTACATCGTTAATAGATTAACTAATTTTATTACTTTAATTGAGTAATATCTGACTATATTAAGCTTAGGAGTTACATTTTAGCTTGTTGTTATTGCAAAATTAAGCTTGTAATGGCTAATTTACTATTGCTAGCTTGAATCTTCATATTATCTATTTTGTAATTAGTTTAAGAGTATTATACTGGATATTTATCTATGTCTCTGTAATTTTATAACTTCTATTCTAGTTTTCTTTGCTAAAACTGAGTAATATATAATGGGTAAGACTTGAGAGATAGAAAATGTAATATATTTAGTAGCAAAGTAAGGTAAAGTTAGAAGAAGTAGATGGAGATTGTTGGTCTTGAATTGAGTAAGTATGGAAGGGATAGAATGAGCGTTAGAAGATTGAAATGAAATTCTTAAATTTAATTTAAAGATATAAATAAAATGCCTCCTAAAGCTATTCCTGATTGACTTATTACTATAAAGGACTAAGAGTAGTTTGATGCTATCTGCAATGATAATGTTACTAAGCTTCAAGTCTTAGATGTGTTTCCCAGTTGGAGCGGTTCTTGTTTTCTTATGGTTCCATAGTTAAAGAACATCTGCTTCTCATATGAAGAATGAGAAAAAAGAATTGAATTTCTTGTAGTCGATACAGAGAAAATTCCATCTTTGAAGGAAATTAACAATAGTTCTAAACCTAAATTTGTGCTATTTTTGTAAGGTCGATAGGTTGCGGAAGTTAACGGAGCAAACGAAAGTTTACTGAAAGATCTGATAAATAAGCATATACCATAGCTAGAGGACTGAGGATCTAGAATATTCAATTTAGTGATTGTTTTTTAACTTAGTAATTGCATCATTTACTGTAAATCTAAAATATGGTTAGCATTATTAACTTTCGCAGCTTCAATTTTCAGTAATAGTTTGGATAAATTTTGAAATGAGAGTTTTAAGTTTAGAAGCATAAGTTACTAATCTATCTAAAAAGCAAAATTAAAGCATCTTCTTTTAAGTGATTAAATAGTCTTCTATACTAAAATTTTATTGCTAAAGTACTATTAAATAAAGCAAAAATTTGGTATTCATTACTAGCATAGTAACCATACTAAATCTTTTAAATGTATCCATAACTACTTCAAATTATAATATCCAGTATTTGATTATATTCAGAGTATTTAAAGTATTTAACTTAAATCTAGACTTTTAAAAGAAGTTTTTCGTATAAAGATGTTATTAAAGAAGCAAAATAGCTAGGTTATAGAGAAAGGTGAAGTAAATAATTCAGTAATTATTATATTATAAGCATTCCTTTGCTAACCTATATTTTAAAATCGTTGATAAGAAACTTACTAAAACAATAGGAATGTTTATAAAGCATTTTAACAGAAAATTGAGAGAATTATATTAGTTTTATTAAAAACTTTCAGGGATTGAACTATATAAACTCAAATAAAATGGAAAATGATTAGATTCTTAATTAAAACTTGCAATAAGACATACATCGAGTCAGACAAAATATAGCCCGTTCGTTTTTATATTAAATTCATTCCTCGACGCTTTATAACATCATAGGCAGCTTTAATTATTTATTTATTTTGTTGTCAGTACTAATCATTAATTTGATTGATAAAAAAGGTTGCTCAGATAGCAGGCTATAAGAGTGGTCTATTCACTATGCATGTTGCTAAATATTACCAATTTGTCAGAATATAGTAATGTACGTTTTAAGGAGGTAAGGTTTTTAGGAATTACCTAAATGGGCCAAAATATTTATCTTTGTGTGGTAGTTGTAAGTTTTAACTATTAATTAGCCTTTAAGTTATCCTTATCGTTCTAGGAACATTCTATTACTTAGATAGAAGCGATTTTTGCAAAAAAAGGACTCCAATTTTATCAGCATTTGTACTTATTTTGCTAGCTCTTGGATATATTTATGTAGCTACACCTTTCCTTGTCTCACTCTTCTTTTTGTGTTTCTTTTCAGGTTCAATATTTGCAGAGTTTATGCAAAACATAGGAGTGGAAGTTCCTTTCGAAATATCCCTTAGAGCTCAATTTGCGATTGAAAAATACAAATCAGTTGTAACAAAGATAGACGAAACCCTAACTTGCTGCATTTGTATTCAAGAATGTGAGGCTGGATAGTGAATTAGTACTTTACTATGCTAGTAATTCCTTATATAGGCATAAATATCATCTAGAATGCATCAAACAATGAAGCAAGTTTAAAACAAGCTGTCCTATTTGCAGACAAGATATTCTTTAAGGATAATTCTTTATAAATCAGCAAGATTATTACGATCAAGAGATTTAGACTAATTTTACTTTAGCTTTGAGTGTAGGAGATCTGTAGTTATAGTGATTTCCTTAAGTTTTTCATTGCTTTAATTTTGGTATAAATTACTTGATAAACTTGCTATCTGTTTATAGGTTTCTTGATTGCTTCTTCAACTTATCTTGTAATAATAAATTATATAAGCTATTTGCAAAAGGATATGTATAGATACTAATAGTTTATATATAAAGAGAGTAGCTAATTGTATAAGGGAATTATAAGAAATAGAGATATGCTTTATATCAAATAATTCAATAACTATAAGCTATATGTTGTATATCTATGACAGCCAAAATAAAAAAGACATCCTATTTATAAATACCTTTCAATAAGAAGGAATTGTAAGTACTAATAGAAGTATCTATTAATTAGGTATTTACCTTTAACTTTAATTAAAGTGAGAGATAAATGGTATCTATTTTATTTAGCTCCTAATAATAGTTAATTAGGGTATGCTTTGCTTATTTATTTCTTCACTTTTAAACCCAAATATTATAGCTAATTTATTTTAATCCTTCCTCATTAAAGTTTAAAAAGGAGTCTATTTGTCTTTTTTAATTCTTAGAATAAGCTAGAATTATTGAAATAAAGGCTAGAAAAGTTCTAAAGCAAATACTTAAAATTTGTAATTTTAAATAGAAATTAAATGTGGGAAAAAATAAAAAATCTATGACTGAACTGAAAAGAAACACTATTTGGCTGTCTGGTATTTATAATAATAATGAATATAGTATTTTTTATCTTAGTGCATGAATATATCTTCTTTGAGGAATACTAGAACATGTTTAAGCCTATTCAAACTCAGTTTTAAAACGATTATAAAGTTCAATTGTAGAACGCACTGAAGTAAAACAAATAGAATTTTCTGTAATAGATTGAGAAGCAACCTCTTAAAATTGAAGAGGATGATTCTAGTGACTAAGCAAAATTGTAAAAGCAGATACTTTTGAATGAATATTTGTATGCTAAATTGACATCTAAGTATAGTACTAACTACACACAATGAAGGCCACTTTTTAATAAGCTTAATAAATCATGTGGGTATTTTAATTAATGAAAGATACCTTTTAGAGAAAATTATATTTAGTTTTGCTGTAATTTGTCAGATAAAGTGTGTGGTACAATTAGTAACTATGATAAGAGATGTCTGTGAGAAAATCATATTGTCTTTATTTACTCCAAGATTCTTAAGCCAGGAATGATTGCTGTGGATTTAGGAGCTAACAGTGGAGTACATAGCGTTAAAATGGGAAAATTAGTTTAAAATGAAAGTTTGAGTGGATTTGTGTTAGCTTTTGAGCCTCTGTACACAGTCTATTAATATCTGCTTTTGAATGTTTTCTAAAATGGATTGGATAAAGTTGTGATTCCTTTTAAGCTGGCAGCATCAAACTAAAAATCTTTCATAAATATAAGTCATCCTTTGCACCAAGACAGTAAGCAACAGTTGTCAGGATCTGCAACTATTATTCAAAATTTCACAAAAGGGTGAAAATTTTGAGAGAGCGAGCTGGTAGAAACAATAAAGCTTGATGATATGATTCCTTAATAAGAAATAGATTTCATTAAACTGGATATAGAAGGTTCTGAGTGTTATGCAATGCAAGGAGCTTAGAAAATATTTGAAAAATCTAGAGAGAAAATAGTGATAGTAATGGAATGAAATTATCCTTACACTAAGAAATTAAGAAAATGCTATGATAATATTTTTATGCAACTACTAGACCATTTAAAAATGAATATTTATCTCCTTAAATCCAGATTTAAAGGTTCTTAGCGAACTTTATGTGAAGAGAGAAAACAGTGATTTAGTGGTAACTTTACTCCAAAAATCAGATAAATTACCTTCGATTTGCTGTTCAACGAAAGTTTTGTTGACAGATAGGACAAGCCATTTGATATAATGATCACAAGAAAAAACGTATTTAAGAAACATTTCGGTTAATAAATTTCCAATCTTATTATATTCACTTAAACTAATATAAATGCTTATAAGCATATTTTCTCAGTTAATCTTACTGGTTTATAGCATGAAAGTTAATTATAAAAGAGTTAGTGCTAAGATATTATAAATTAGTTAAAGTAGCATAATCTTCTTGTTTTGCAGATATTTACAGTTAAACTATCAATTTTGGTAAATTGATAAGATATTTATAAGTTTTAATTATATTCTAATGCTTTTAGTGAAAGGATTAGAGTTGGATGACTTATAGTATTAATCGTAGAATTATTAGCAGCATATTATTAGCAATGCTTGCTGATTGTAATTCTTTAGCGTTGCATATAGACATCTAAAAGTTTTAGAGGAATAAAATATATTTGACTATATTTAAAGAAAATATAAGTTAGATAAGATAAAATGAATGTTAGATATTAAAGTTTCTCTTAAGAACCTCATTTATCATAAAAGCAATTGCATTTGATGGAATAACTTTCAAGTAATTAGGAATAAGTCCTCTATAGAATCCTTTATACCCTTCTCTTTTGTATATTTTACTTATACAATCTTTTAATGAGCTGTATTTCTCTGTTTCTGCTACTTCGAAACCTTTCATCTACATTTTTCTTCTTAATAAATCTGTCGGATGAGTCAATGTAGCGGCGATAGCCCCAGCACTTGCTCCAAGAGCCATGTTTACAATAACAAAATTAGGACTATCACGAGGAGGTTAAAACTTATTCTTAAGAATTTAGAAGCTGGCCATTTTGAAAGCAACATAAGGAGCTATACCTGCCATAGTCATTGTCCATCCTTTGTAAAGACCAATTAATCCTTCTTTCTTTATTATTGAACTAAAACCATTTATAATTCCATTATACTAGGAAGCAGTTGCTGTTTAAACAGATAGTCTTGCTCTAACCACATCAAGAGGATAAGAAATAGTAGAAGCAGTCATGCCAGCGCAAGCTCCACAAAAGAAATAATGTAAATTTCCACTTAAGTTAAATAAGCTTTTATATATCTCAAAAGTATAGAACTCTGTAGCTGAAAAGGGAATTATCCTCAATACATTAGTCAAGTTACCTTTGAAGAACCCTTTATATCCTTCTCTTTTATACATTTCAGGAAATATCTTAAAAATTGAAATCTATCCATATTCCACATTGCTTGTCTACCTTAAAATTTTAACTCTCTCTAACGGATGTGTTAGGGAGCGTGATACTGCTCCAGCAACTGCACCTGAAAAAAGATGCTTAGCAATGTTTTTCTTCTTTTTTTACATAATGGAGTTCTATAAACTATATAAGGCAAGCTAAATTAAACAAAGCTAATTTATAATTTACTTAGTGCTACAATAATTACTTTACATTAGCCTTACTCTATGCACTATATTACTTCAAGCTTTTTAATATGCCCTCTAATCTATATATCTATTACCTGCTATTTTAATAAGGAGGCTAAGAAATCAGATATAGCAATAATTTGCAAAATTTATAACTCTTGAAATGAAAGATAAATATTATTAAACGAATCACTTTAACCATCAGAATTTGCTTATAATTAATTGATATATCAGATATAGCACATCTAACTATCTATGCTTAATTTAAATTCTATCAAAGCTAGTAGCATTAACTAAAATACTTAATTGATGGCTTAGACTTAAAATAATAATATTTATATGTTGAAAGTTTATCTTAAAGTGTAACAAATAGAAAGATATAGTTAAATTAAAAGGCTTAAGGATTATAATTATGTTTACTATTAATCTTGGGTATAAAATATACTTAGCATATGTATTTAAGCATTAATATATTAACTATTTAAGATTAAGTAAATTAGGAAAAAATTAATAGAGATATCTGTTAGTCTCTCGAAAATTAACTTAAAAAATTAAGGAGAAAAGAGTGAAAAAAGTGAAGAAAAAGTGATAGAAACAAGAGGGATTGAGTTATTCATCAGAAAGTTGAGTTATGATAGGAACTTTAGAGATAGAATAACTTTAAAATAAATTAGATAAAAAACTCTAAAATAAAATAGATTAAATGTAAAAAATAATCTAAAAATATGAAGAAACGGTTCAAAATAAGGGGGAAAATTAGATAATTAATGAACAATATTGACGATTAAATAATGAGTTATTAATACTACGTTGTCAGTTAATCTAAAATGACTTAGTAATAGAACAGAAAATTTATGAGCAATAATAATTGATAGTTAGTCAATAGCAAAATATGGTTATAGAAAAAGACTCAAATAAATTAATTGACTAAGAATATAATAAGAAGAAAAACAGACATAAAGTTACAAAAAGCATTAGAGGAATTGGAAAAAAAAGTGTTTTAGAAACAAGTCCAGGAAAAACGGATTAAAAAGCTGCTGTTATTGTCATTTAATTGACATATTTTACGAAAATGCTGAGCCTAAAAATAACTGTAGATAAGAGAACAACAAAAAACATGAAAGATAATGAATGAACTCTGAATAATTGAAAATGGATTTATAAATAGAAAAATTTATCAAGAACTGAATAATTATTAGTGGTAATTTACCACATATAAACAAGACGAGATATTCATCCACGTAAAAAAAATAGCGACAGGCACTTGGTTAAAAGCCCAGAAGAAATTACTTTAACTTTTAAGTATATTATTATTATTATTTTTAAATAAATGAGAAAGAAAGAAAAGATTGCTTATTTTAATTAACCATCTTAGTTGCTAGTAAATATATTAAGAGTATGCATTTAAGTAGCTTAATTTAGAAGCAGCTTGTTTCTTCAATATCTAAAAGACATACTGAATACTTAAATACTTTAAAAATATTAAAACACAGTCAAGTCATAATTTTGATGTGCTAAGTGCGGCTCCTCCTGCTTGGAGTTTAGTTAAAGCCTTTTAAATTAATACTTACTTGAGTTTATTTCTTGAATTCCAATAGGAGTGATAGATTATTTTTTTAAGCTTAAGAAACTTCTTTACCTCAGATTGTGCTTCTTCTTTAAGGTAACTGGCTAAAGCAAAATTTACTATAATAAGTAAATTTCTTACTAGTAACTTTGGCTTTTACTAGAGATTCTTAATTACTTGTTTTAAACGAATAGGTTGGTTTTGTTCAAATAGTGAAGCCTAACTGCTTTAATTACTGCTAGTGATTAAGGGAAAATTGATGTGACTACTTGGCTCTAACTTAACTTACTAGAACTTAACCTTACATTCTTCAATTGTTACCTAAGCGGCTTTATCAATAATCTACAATTTACTAGGTTTAGGTGGTTTCTTGTAAAATCTAATGCGAACTAATGAAGGAGCTCTTTCTTTTTCCTTTTCTTCCTCTTATTTAATCTTTGAAGGTGTTTTATTTTTTTTGTTCTGAGCTGGTTTTTTACCCTAGGTTTCTATGTATAGAGTGAGTTATTCTTTATTACTTCCTAGCTTTTTTAAAAAAGAATCAAATCTGAAGGGAATTGAGTTTATCAGCTTTTAGGCTACATTCACTTTGACATCTAGCAAAGTTTGCATAGATTAATCAGTTATCAATCTTGATAAGCTATTAGGTCCAGAAACATCTAAAATAGCGCATAAAAGACCTTTCCCTATATCTTCAAGGACAGGAATTGTATATACAGGAACTCCTTAAGAATAGAGAGATGATTTGTTATCAGTTACTTCATCTTCTATCAAATATTCTCATTTTCCTGCTTATGAATCATACTAGTAAGGCGCAGGAGTTAGAAAATTAACCATTCTTCCAGAGTTATAATTGCATTCTAATGTGTAGCAGAATGGAGAGTTTGTTATTCTATAGACAGAAACTCTTCCACATCCTTCTTTCGTCATTCCATCTTTTCTATCCTTTGCTCTCATATTTTTTTCTGAAAAAACTGAATTTTCAAAATCAAAGTTTTTGGTATTGATAGCACATAGTTTTGCATAAGTTACAGCATCAACTTGTTTTAGAAAATCAACAATATGGTTTCCATATAAGAAACTTCCTTTTTTTGATGCATGAGAGTGTAAATCGCAGTAAAAAAAGAAGCTTTCTTTCTATGAGTTAATGTACTCCTTTATAGCGTATATAGTTGGATGCTCTGAAATAACTGCACAATTATAATAGCGATTTAAATTACGTCCCATCGTATCAGCTCTATAATATCCTCTTCATACTCCATCAGGATTAATCATTGGAATTATTTTGAACACAAACTACTTTCTTAATTAGATAGCTCGAGGATCATGCTTATCCAAAAGAAATTTAATTGCTCCATTCATTACAAACTAAGATGGCGTTTCTCCAGGATGTACTCTAGCTGTCAAGAAAACCATTTTCTTACTATTTTCATATCTACATGAAGTCTTACTTCTAGCAGCGTTCTTGCTTATCAGGGAAAAGAAAATTTACTTTGTTTTCCTTTTTAGTAGTGATTGCATCATAAGAGCTAATTGTAATTAAATCTAATCTCCTGCTTTCAAGGCTGTAAACTAAATTTTCCCTATAGAAATAAATTTAATCGTCATGCTTGAATTTGTTTTCTAGCAATGTAAGTAAACTTTGGTTTTCCTCATAAGACCATGGATAGCAAAAAGCGAAATAAACGGTTTCGTTGCTGTATTGAAATTTGTGCCTAAAGAGGATTTCAAAGTTGGTTCCTACTTCACCAGTTACATTAGTAGAAATAGAATCTTATATCCTTTCCCAATTCGGTGCTGATGGTAAAGACCTATACACTGGCTTCATTCCTTCTCTAAACAGCTTTCCTTATAAGTTCAAATTTTTAACAGTAAACGATATTGTAACGTCCTTTTCAAAGCCTTTAACAGAAAAATAAAATCAAGTTCTATACGAAGTTTCAACTGTAGTATCCACACAATCAGGAGCAGTTCAAGCAAGATATCAATTAGAAGACATTCTTTCTACTTTCATACAGTTACCAGAGTCAAAGTCACTGGAAAATATAATTCTTCCTTCGTCAAATCTAAAATACCTATGCTATGGACACCTTTAATTGGTAGCGTTTTTAGGTTTTTCCTCTACCATTTTAGGAACAAAGCCAACATTCATTCTAAACTATTAAATGCAATAGATTAATTTTAATTAATTACCCTAATTGCCTTCAACTTAGAAACTTTTTTCTCTTTTTAAAACAAAAATGATGAGATCATAGGCTTTTCAGAATATAGACCCTGTTTTTATGCAATATCCAAGAGCTCAATTGGATAATTACTGGGTTTAATAGACTCTAGGCAAAGGAGCTTATGGTAAAGTTAAACTGGTTGAAGATGACTCTGGTCAAAGATATGCGGCAAAAATATTCCATGGTTCGGATCCTTAATCAATTAAAGCTTTTAAAGAGATGTAAGAAAATGAAGTTTCGATTATGTAAAAGATAGAACATCCTTGCATTATAAGAGTGATCAGTACTAATGCTAATGGAACTTATCGTACTGAAAGAAACAAAACTAAGAAAGTATAATACATAATCATGGAATTGGCTGAAGGTGGTGTTATGATAGACTACCTCATGTAAACTGGACCATTTAGTAGCGCCATCGCTCGTGCATACTTTTGCTAAATGATTGGAGCTGTAAATGAAATTCATTAAAGAGGATTTTCACATAGAGATCTAAAACCTGAAAACATCCTCTTCGATGTAAATGCAAATTTGAAGATTTGCGATTTTGGACTTGCAACCTACTCTGCTGGAAGAACGGGAAATGAATTGCTTTATTCGTAAATTGGAACACCCGAATATATGGCCCCTGAAATTCATGAAGGAAAAGCTTACAATGGTACAAGTGTTGATTTGTTTGCATGCGGAATGATATTATTCATTATGGTTACAGGTAGACCACCATTCTTCTAGCCTTCTAAAACAGATCCATGGTATAAAAAATTCAATATTGATAATTAGGGATATTGGTAAAAGCATAACGAGATGTAAAGAAAACAAAGTGGAAAAAATATTGAGCCTGATTTTATAGACCTTATGAATAAAATGCTTGCATATGATCCTAATGACAGACTTACATATGAACGAATTATGACTCATCCATGGATAAACGGCCAAGTTGCAACATCCTTTGATATAACTAATGACTTCTAGTAAAAGCTATTGCAAGTTAAAGGAGAGTAAGAGGGAATGAGGTTACTAAAAGAAGCAGAAAGATAAAAGTAGGGAGTCATTAGAAATCCAAATTAGTTCAAAAATTAAACAGGAATGTCATAATCAAGAGCTCTTCAAACAAGCTTGGTATACAAATCAGGAGGAGAAAATTCACTTGAAGTTAGAATTCCGTACTACGCTAAAGCTCCTCTCAAATTTTCCTAGTTCCTTACAACAATTTCACCTGAAGAAATCGTTGCAGAACTAGACTCATGGCTTGGAAAGAACGCATTAAATTATGATATTCTTGAGCAAGAATATAAAATTAAAGCTAGTTTTAAAGAAGATGGAAATGACGTTTCTATTCAATTTAAACTTTATCATACAGATGGTGACCTATTCCTAATAGATATAATAAAGGAAAGCGGAAATTAGTATACATACCAACAAATCATCAAGAAAGTTATATCTTCGGATGAAGTTCAAGAGATGATCGATAGAACTACCGTTGCCTGATAGTAACTTTCATTTCAAACTTAAAGCTATTCTTTATATCAAACGTTTAAGCCATATTTAATTAACATTATTAAACTAATCATCTAAAATGTAAAACCAATTCAACGCTTCCAAATTCCTTACTTTACTTGTTCAAATAAAAAACTATTTTCTATCTATATTTTAAATAAGGCTTTCCAATTAAAACCTTTCAGCATCTAAATTAATAATACTCTACTTATCTCTTCTACAATAATTTTGCATTAAAAATATTCAAATTTTTTACCCAAAATTTATAGAAAAAATATATATAAATCTTATTAAATATTCATATCATTATATCATATTAAGTTATAGACGAGATTATTTAAGTTGAGTAGTAAATAGAATCAACTAATGTAAAGTGAAATATTGAAAATTAAATCATTCTCCTTCTTCCTAAGAGTAATATTTATTTTCTGTAGTGCATAAGTTCTCTTCTTCTTCATCTTCATCTTCTTCTTCATCTTCTTTCTCTATGATTTATTCCTTATTTTTTAAAATTTCGTCTTCATCCTCTTGCTGATTATCCTGAAATTCGTCTTCTTCATTTTCGTCATCTTCAATCTCCGAATCTGATAAACCTTCTAAAGGTTTTTGCTGTGAAATCTGCTGCTTCTTGAAAAATTCAGGGTTGTTAGCTTCTTCCTTCTTTTAATTAAAAATTAAAGAAAATTTATTTTCAGGAAGGAATTATCCCTAGAGATGTTTTTTAGGCTCTAATGGAGGTGGAATAAAGATAGAATCTAAAACTATTCTAAATATAAAAAAATACCTAAAAGCGTTATCTAGCATAGCAGGGATTATTCTATTTAAATGAGGAGCTGATAATTCTAGACAAGGATTGGTGTTTACTTCAATTAATCATACTTTAAACTATTCATCAAGTAAAAAATCATAACCCAGTATCTCAAAGCAATGAAGTCTGCGTTTTGGATCTAGTTTTAAGTAGACAGATCTTATAGAGTCCCTAACAAGGGATTAGATTTGTGGAATGACATGAGTTTCAAAGTTGAGCCCTTTATCACTATGATGAGATTCTATGTATCTGTTAAAATCACCATATGATAATTTATTTCCTAACTCGAATTTTCCATAATCTTCTTCTTTTTTTTGAACAGCATCGTTAGTAAGATGTATAGTAAAATCTAAATTTTTCAAAGTGAAGTGTTTAGATGTGGTACGTAAATATCCATCCTTATAAAAATATGCCATAATATTTCCATTGATGCTAGTGACTAAGCAATATACTCTTATATCAAATTTCCTTTTATGTATAAGAAAAGGTTTTTCCTTATATTCTTATATAATTCATGTATGTCTTTTGCCGTTTCTAGAATAAGTCATTCTATTTACTATTGCTCTTATCTCACGCAAATCCTTCGAAACTGTAATACCTTATCCTCTATTCGAATTTTCTCCAGGCTTTATGATTCAAGTATTTTAATTCTCAGGACTAGGTTTTCTTTACTCTATCTAGGCTACTTTATTTTCTTCTACAATTTTATTATACCTTCTAAGAAACTCTCTTTCAAAGTTCTTAAATTCTTCATCTTAATAACCATATTTTATATGGAATGTTAGAGGAATAAAATCGAATACATTTTAACCTGTGACTGAGTAGTACTATTTAAGATTCAAAAAGAGAGCTTTTTTATTTGCTAAATGTAGATTACGTTCCAGCTTATTATAGAGCTTAGTTTACTTTGGACTTAAAATTGAAATATTTTTATCCTACAGCATATGCTGACTATTACTAATTAAATTAACTCCACAATATATAAGCTCTTTCTAAATTTCCTCTTTTGGAATTCATTTGAATTTCTAATAATTTTTCTTCTTAAACTACTTAATCATCATCAAATCAGTGTAATTCTAGTTTTGATTATTGAAAGTCTTCATATCTTGAAATATTTACTTTTCACTTCATTATGTTCAGATAAAATTAATTTCAGGTGATTCATAGTCTGATTCTATTTGTCACCATCATCTTTACTTTATTATCCTTTTAACTAAACCATGATTATTTCCTTTCCCTACATAAAACTTGTATTATATCTATTAACTTTAGTTCTCTTAATCAATACTCATATAAATCCCATTGCATTATTAGATTCAGTCACTGAGATTAAATTGAATGTATTCTTTTAAATCGCATAAAAATTACTTGTCTTATTTAGCAGCTTACCTAAGAGAGGCCTTTTCTATCATTAGCTTTAGCTTTCTAATATATTCAATTTAAGACTCCTTCTCAATGCTTTTTTATTAATTAGAATTAAGCATTTTCTTCTTTAACTTCTATTTAAGCTTCTGAAGAACAATCTTCTACTCTTGGTACTTACTTTTACTAGACAACATATCACTGCTATTTTATACTCCATTCTTATTAGTTAGACTTTGGAAGATTTACATTTTAGATCCATTCATCATATTTTTATATGGTCTCTCCTCAGGATTATATTTTATAACTTATAATGCTTACTCGAAACTTTCACTCTAAACAGTACTAAAATCAGGAGTTCTTGAATGCTTCAAATCATTTAACATAATAAAATCTTCTTTCGGTGCTTTTTTAAGATACTTCTAATCCTCAGTTTTAATCTCTTGTCTACCTCTTAAATTTTCAGTATCTCTCATTACACTACTATAGCCTGAATTTCTCTGATCAATGTATTCTTCATCTTTTCTACCATTTAAATTGATCTACCTTCTAATATTCCTATCATGCTTATGAAATTTATCATGCTTTAGTTTTAAATGCACTGTCTTTTCTATGCAAAACTTCTTATGAGATTAAGGTAAAGTTAAGGTCATAGATAGATTTTATCCTATTTATTTGTTATTATTCAGATTTATATTTGAAGGAAACTTATTTACTTTCTTCACTAAGTTGTAATCTGCTTTATCAAAGCAATTATCTAAAGATTATATATCTATTAGGCTTTCAAAGTATTGCAGTTCCTTCAATTTACTTCCTTAAGATAAATTACTTGCATTTTATATATCTTAGGTCTTTTCAACTAAGCTGCTGTTCTAAAATTGTCTTTTATTTTATGTTATCTTCTTAAATTGTTGTAGCTATTAGTTTTGGGACTAAATTTGAGTTGCTATTTATTAGTATTAAAGCTAGTGCTTAGTAGCTTCTCAAGATGGTTTTTCAACATCTACTAAAGAGTTTTCCTTTATTTCATTAGCAGTTCTTTTAACCTTTTTTTACAATTTACGCTTAAGACTTCCTTTATTATTATGCCTGAAATAAATCTAAGAATTATCAAATAAAGTTTTATATTTTGCCTTAGTAGAATAGCTATTTCCAAACTTAGCCTTTTTTCTTTAATTTAGGTTAATTCTTATCAAGCTATTCAATATTTTTTGCTAGAAAGAAAGAGAATTTTGCCTGTTAGATTATTTAGTTGGCGAAAGTCCAGAATATTTATTTCTTTTATTTTAGACAATCTTAGGCAGCTAACTAATCTACTCTCTTTTGGGTGTTGAGTTATAAGATCCGATCTGAGGGTTATTTTAAGAGGTTTCTTTTAAATAATAATTACTGTTAGAAGGGAGATTTAAAATTAAATCTTTGCATGTGCTAATTGACATTTTTAGCTTTCAATTTAAGTAATTTATATTAATCAAATTCCTTCTATTTATACCTACTTTCCGTGCTTTATTGCTATATAGTGTATTAGATAAGTAGTGATGCTTCTTTAGCACTCTAGAAAGAAAAGAAATTAAGTATTATGAGATAAGGAAATGAGACATTTAATATGATGCTACTTGGATTACATTAATAACTGCTTGATTACTAATTCCTATAACTAAAAGCTAATTTAGCATAAGGATGCTAGCTTCTTACAGAAACAGCTACATTCCTTTCTATCTTATAAATCATTTACTTCATTCTCTATAATAAGATAGGCTAATAAGAATCTCCCATCTAGCCAGAAAGATTACCAATTCTCAAATATAGAAGCAATACTGATTTAAAGCTTTAAGCAAATGAAATATCTATATATAACAAAATACCCATATTGGATAAGAACTAATACATGCCTAATAACCTTATATAATAAGAGTAGTTACTTAATGCAATTATTAAAAGCTTTAAGTATAGAATATTATTAAGTTAGGCTAAATAACTATCTAGCAATAGCTTTTCTTTTAAGTTTATCTTTTAGTTAGAATTAATGAACACATATAACTATAACTATATACTACTATGTATTTAGTGCTCTCTAAATACCTTATGTTTAGTAAATCTAATAAAAGGATTAATCTCTTTAATTATAGAGAAGGTTTATTTAATAAGATTTGAGTCTTAGTGTTTAATATGATAAATAGAGGACGGAAAGTCTAATTAGGATTAAATTAATAATACAGCTTAATGACATATCATAAACTTAGAAAATATATATACTGATCTATTGCTTTATAAGTCATTTTTACTCTATAGCTACCTTTAATTTAGAAAGCTTAATTTTACTACTAAGCAATAAAGAATTATAGATAATAAATTTGATTACTCTTAAGAGTAAACTTAATAACCATCCATATATCATAGATTAGTTCATTCTATATAATATTCAGTCTTAAGTACTATAATATATTTATTAAGTTCTAATACACAAAACTTAACATTCTTAAAGATTTAGCAATAAATGTAAACTACTAAGAGCATACTGATGATAAATAAAGATAGATTAATCACTTAATTATTATATAGTAGTACTTAATTATCTATAATAAAGCTATTCTTTCAACTTATCTAATCTTAATTTTACCTTTTATTTATAAGATTCTTATCTTAAAATCAACTTATTGCCATTCATAGTGAGTATTATGAATTTATCAGGAATTAGGGGATAAAATTTAATCACATTTAGCAGATAGTGACTATATTAATCTTGAAGGTATTGTGAATTGAAGTAATATAATTAAGTATGCATTTGCTTACTTTTATTATACTAATTCCTTATTTCCTTATTAATTCATTAATCTTTAGGAAAATTAACAAAGCATAGGTTTGATATATTATATAATGTATTATATGCCTTTAGGTTCTTAGTTAAAATATTTGAAAGTTCTAATGTTGTTTTAACTAAAAAAAGTGATGCACTTAATATAGACAGAAAGCTTAAAAAGCTAAAAATGTATGAAAGGTTTATATGTTCTTTTAGATAATTCCATTTACTTTCTTGCTTATGTGCTTAATGGATATAAAGAAAATTTGGCTTATATAACTAAGTAAAATAGTTGCTGTCTACTATAAATACTATTTCAGTTACATCTTTAATTTCTATAAACTTAGCTTCTAACTTTCTCTATGATAAGAAAACTGATATACTCATTTCTTAAAAGCATATGATAATGAAATCTAATAACATTGATAATTAAAAGAAAAGTACTGAAATAACTATAAGTTTCTATAATCTCTTGTGATATTTACTTTAATGCAATTTATAATTTGAAGCAACTCCCTTGCATCCTTTATAATATAATGCTTAGTTAATATTATAGTATAACAAGATGAGAATAAACTATACTAAGCAAATATTGAGGGATATAATTTTATATTAAGGTGATCTTAGATAATTTAGCTATTTATTTAAGTAAAAACTATATCTAGAAGCTAGAAAATCCTTAAATGCAAATTATCAGGGCTATAAATACCCATTCTATTTTTAGTTCTATTAAGGAGAAATAACTATCTTATTTTATTATTTGGAAAGAATAGTTTGTACTAATTATTAATTTTAGTTAGTTTCTCTTTACAAGTTCTATAATATATATTTTATATTATATAATATAAACAGTATATAAGATGACACTTGCTAAGTAAAAGCATATAAAGTTTTGATAAATATCCTCTTATGTAGTTATAGATTAAATTATTACTTTAGAGAGAGTCTATAAAATTCATGCATTGCTATCTTTATTAAGCATAACATTTATCAAACCTTTATTTTCCTACTTATCACTATATTGAGACTTTATTCAATTTTTTATCAAAATAAAGTGGCAAAGAAGAAATAAAGATAAATCTGTCATAAAGCATAAAAAGGAAAAATTGAGCAAAGCTAAATTTCATCTGATCATAACTAAAGTCTTTCAATTTAAAAATCGAATCTTGGTGAACGCTTAGAAGTATTTTAGTCTTAGTTTTGATTAAGATTAAGAAACTAATATAATTATAAAGAACAATCTTCAAACTTAAGCAACTGAACTTCTAAGAAAAGAAATAGGGATCCCATCTATCTAATTAAATATTTGCTTGTATTCTTTGATATAATTTGTATTGCTTTGGTATAAAGAGAAGCCTTATGTATTGATAAGAGCTAGTATCAGTCATAATTAATCACTTAGATATTATTCTTAAATTGATGCTAAATTGAGGGTTGATAAAGATCTAAAACTTTTCAAGAGTAGATTAAACTTCTAATTTCCTTAACCAATTTGAATAGATTCTTATCTTTATTTTCTATGATTTAGAGATAAGTATTCTATAATCTAAACTATTAGCATCTTAAGTCATTTATAAACTAAGACAGTAACGAGATAGTATCTTTAAGTACGTAAGTAAAATTAATTAATTAAAAGCAATAAAAATGTAAATCATGCTAGTAAAATAAACTCCTAACTGCATTATTTCCATGAGTATAAATTTAAGAATCTTTGAAATTCAGAATTAACTGATAAGGCTATTTATAGTTTACTGTAAAAGATAATTTACATTATATGTAATTTCAGTTATTTACCAATTATATTTAATGAGAGTAGTTAGTAACTTGCATTTATATGAAACTTTACTAAGCGTAATCCTTCAGATGAAGACAATAAGCTTAACTTAAATATCGTATCAAAGTAAAGCTGATATTAAAGGAATAAGCATGGTTTAGAGTGACAACCTGGTAAGAGGATTAAATAAATGGATCTAATAAATATAAAAGTGTCAGAAGAAAATGAAGAACTATAATAATCTCTACTTTCTATTTAATTCTCTTCTAACCTTTATTCATCAGAATAAGTGCCAATAACCTAAATTTTGAGTTATACCTTGTCTAATTTTATACAAAAACATAGATGAAAAGTAGCAGAATGATTAAAATTAAAAAGAGTGAGACAAAATTTAGAGTTTTTTAAGAACTAAGTTGTAAAATATCAGTCAATAAGAGCAAGCGCTTAGGAAAAAATGAGACATAATAATAGAGTTTCTATTTCTTCCAACAAAAGATTTTTCTGTAGAAATGAAAAGTCACAATCTTCCAACATTTTACTTCCTATTTAACGGAATTAGAAGTGATGAATGTTACTCAATCATAAATATCAGCATATTTAAATTATAAAATTCAGTTTAATTCTCATCTTAAATGGCAAAATATGTGATTGTTATTTTTGAATTGCAAGGAAGTAAATAAAAGGAGATGGGAGAAATGAAAATAGTGAGAGGCATATTGAATTAAATAATTGAGATGAAATTAAATTAAAAAGGAAATTAAATAAAAAGTAATTAAATAGAGAGATAATCACTTACCCTTGCAATTAATTAGCGAAAAATAGCTTTCGATTTAAAAAAAATGCAAAGTTTTAATTAAAATAATAAAAATTAAATAAAACCAGAAACTTAAAATTTTAATGACCAATAAAGGACTGCTTTGACTACTCTCCTGTTTGGAGATGAAATTGCAAGTAGAGCTTTTAATTTGACTAACGAATAATTGAGGACAAATCTATAGAATTTAGAATTAAACTGCAATATTCTGATCAAGCTTCGTATGATTATCTTATCTGAACTTCGTCAAAATGGAATTGAAGGATTAATCAGCAATTGGGGCTTTCCACAAGATATGGCTTTTGCGACTCAATGATTTTCTAAGTAAATTGAGGACTCACTTGATCAAATGATCTAGTAAAAGAACTAAGGAAATTTGTAGATCTCTTCATAGCCTTAGTCTACTAAATCTTAACTTACTGTTCAGACAAATTAAAATAGTATAAATAAAAGCAGCCAAAAGGAATAAATATAAACACAAGAAAATACTAATTTAATCAAAAATAACCAGCAGTAAACTCAACTTGGATCTTTACAGAAAGATCAGAAATCTTCATAGAGAATTTAATAGATAGAGTAAAGACTTTAAAACTAAGCATTTAATAACAACAATGTATCTTAGTAGTCAACTGAAATATAGAAGGCTAACAGTAAGTAAGAAAATAGCGTATATGAATAGAGCTAAGATTTTTAGATAGAAATTATACAAAGCAAGTCTTAAAATGAAAAAGAACCTCATAACCAGAACATAACCTCTAAATCCACATCTAGAAGTTCAAATAAATAGTTTATGTAATGCACAAATAGCGAATTATCAGAAGTCGAAAATGAAAAAAAGCAGAAAATTCAAGAACTATTATATCTTAAAGAGGAAGAATAAAATTAAGAACTTGATCTCTTGAAGTAGCCAGATTGAGTATCATCTGATTAGTTAAGAATAAAAGAATAAGAATAGTCATAGAACTAAGTATAGTCCAACTAATAACCTTTGAGCTACACTTATATGATATAACAAAAAAGCTAAGCAAGCATATCAAAAGGTTCTGAAACATCAAAATAAGCTACAAATGAAAATTATTTAAGCGAAGGATAACTAGAAAAGCAAAGCTCATCTAATGATGAATAAGAAAGCTTTGAATCATCAAACTCATAATAGGATAAAAACATAATTCCCAGTAAGAAAACTGAAATTAAGGAAAGCTAAATAACCCAAACTTTGGATAATTTGTCGTTATACAAAAGTTTAAATTAAGAGATTTAGTATTCTAATACAAAGAATGAGAAAGAAGAAACTAAAAGTCTTTAACAAAACTAGTCATTCATGCTTTAATTGTAACATTCTGGAAATTCCAATTAGTCAAAAGAACTTATTTAAGAGTAAGATCAAAATCTAATTTAATTAAAAGCTAATGTTAGCTAAAAGGAGGACTAATTATCTATGAGTTAAAGTGAGAAAGATTGGAAGATTGAAAATGAAAGAAATCAAAGTAGATAAAGCACTGAGAAAAGTGATTTTACAAACTAGGAAAGTACTCCTATCAGTATAAAGTAAGAAATGATTTCAGAAACAGAATCTGAAGATGAAAACTTATTTTCCAGCATAAATAATGCAGATACTATGCTTGACTACTAAGATTTAATACAACTTAACAAAAATAATATAGGAGATAAGTTCCTTAAAGTCTAAAGGAGCGATTCTGGATCAATAAAGCAAAAAAGAAATTAATCTACAAAAAAGAAAAATTAGGATAATAACTCTTAGAAGAATGAAGCATCTGAATAATATAAAGAAGAAGATTTAATGTTAGATAATTCCCAAAAGTAGAAAAGGAGTAGAAGTAAGAAGAATGATCTTTTAGATCTAACTAAGCTTGAAGAATCTATAATAAAGCATAAGGGAAATATAAAAGCAGTTGCTAAAGAATATCAAATGCATTATGCTACTTTAAGGAAGTATTTGAAGCATTTCCAGCAATCTGGTATTTCGTTTCCTTTTATAAAAAGATTTGCATAGAGGCATGTTTTGCAATAGGAAAAGTTAGAGCTGCTTGAAAAAATAAAAATGGCTATATAATCAGGAAAGTGAGTGAGAGAAATAGCAAATGAACTTAAGCTTAAAGAGTCTCAAGTTACTCTTCATTTAAGAAAGCTTTTAAACTATAAAATGATATAAAAAGATCTTAAAGACTAGACACATAAAAACAACTATAGCAAACTTGTAGGTGTTTTAAGGAAGGCCAGAAACTTAGAACATGCAGCTGAAATTATTGGAATGGAACTAAAGAGAGTTATATGGTTGTGTAAACTTTACGATATTGACTTAATACCCTTCAATAAGAATTAAATGATAGAAGAATAGAAATCCTCTAATAAATCCAGAACATTAGACTTGCTAAACTAAAAGCAAAGCTAAATAAATTCAGATTAGTGTACAAAGCAAGAGAATCTATCAAGTAGTATTGAGATATAATAATAAAAAATGGATAAAACTACTAGCAAAAAATAAGAAGGAAGTTAAGATATAAATGCTAATCATCTATCAAGAGAAGATAAAGAAAAAGATATATTTGAAGTTGTATCAGATAGTGATAACAGCGAAGAGGATTTTTTGTTGCTAGATGAAGTATTTTAGGATTCTATTAGTCATCTCTAAATAAATTATAGATAGTATACAAGATATTAGACTTTACAGGTAGTACAGCCTAAGCAAAAGAAAGAATTTGAAAATGAATGTGAAAAGATGAATTCTTGTTAATTAAACATAATGAGATAAAGTATTTGGGTTGATATTCTAGATTGATATTAATTATAAATGCAAAGTTCTGCTGATTAATCGTTTTTCTAGTGCTCATAAAGCAATAGCCAGGATTAGAGAAATAAAGCGGAATATTACAGTGATGTTTATAACTTTAAGGAGTATGAGCCCTTGAATATAGACTATATTTAAAACTACTTCGAGGATTGGAGCGAAGGAGAAAATCAACAGCAAAAAGCAGATTTATCCTTTAAAGACTAGGAAAGCGAGGGATAATTTGAATTTTTTAATTTTAGTTGATTTATAACTTAAACTAATATGCTCATTAAGTATCTTCAGCTATATTAAACTAATTTGCCTAATATTATGTTATGTATATTTAGCTACCTAGTACTAATCTTCTGTCTTCATTCAATATTTATTTAAGTAGAAAGCTTAGATATGAAATAAATACTAGTTGCAGAGATAAACTAACTGAAGCATATATTTTAGCGTTAAAGAAAGTTATAACTGATTTAATCCAGCAATTAAGCAAAGGCAAGCAAGAGAAAGATGGCTAAAGCTTATAAGGCAAATATAAGAAAACTTAGTTGCTTATACTATTTATTAAAGAAAAAGAAAGCTTAACCTACTATTTTAAAGTAGGAAGTAGAATAAATTATAATAGAAATGAAGATGTTTATTAAAGTTCAAAATATGAAGATTTTCCTGAGTTATGATTTTTCATTATTAAGATAAACCTTAAATTAATTTAGCAATAATATTGAATGAGTAAATTGTTATACAGTTAATTTTTAAATAGTGAGGAGGATATTGTTAACTTTGAAATAATTACATAATATTTAATATATTTAAAAACACTCTGAGACTGGTCAATTCTTTATAATTCTCTAAGGTATGGTTTTCTTTAAAACCTCTTCCCAACTTAGTCCTTATCATTTATAAAAAAGCATTTCAACAACAGTGTTTATATTAAGCGCTTTTTTAGTCGTCTAAAATAAAAGCTTACTTAAATACATAAAGGAATTTTATAGCTTGGAATATTCAAACTCTTTGCCTTATTTAGTGTTTAGAACTTTTTCTCTGTTCGATCTACAATTCCTCCAATGATAAAATATCTATCCCAAGAAATTTATTCAGGTATCGTTTCTTCGGCATCTGGCGATAGCATGCAACACTATTTAATCTCAGGAATTTCATTAACAGCTTCTTACTTCAAATTGATATTCCATTTACTAGCTCCCATTTTTAAAAGACTTTGCAATACTTATCCCTTACAGCTAGTAATTATAATTTTAAATGGATATACATTTTGCTTCCTAAAAATTCCTACTGTTTGGCACAACTGAAAAGCAAGACTGTTAATCTCAAACTCGCTCATTTAATCTTCAAAACCAAGATCAAAAATCAAGGGAATTCCATGCTGATAAGCGTTTATTTCTTTAATAAGTTTTTCTTCTTTAAGCATTAGCTCCCTTTCTTTAAATTCAAGTATCTGTTCATGAGTCATTTCATTTAATAGCAATTTCCTTTTTTATCTCTTATTAGTCATACATTTCTTATGGCTTTGCTTTTTATACTTTTTCATTACTTCATATTTCTATTTTTTCTTTTCTTCCTTTCTCAATTTTTTCTGCATTTTCTTATCTTCTTTCATTTTTTACTCTTCTATCCCTTATTCTTCAAAGCAAGAAATCTCTGTTAAGTTCTGATTTTCCATTTAATTATTTATTACATTTTACTTTAAAACATCTAATACTCCTTATTTATATTTCCGGTAAAGAGGATATCTAGCAGCCATATCCCAAACTAGCTCTTATAGATAAACTAACTTCGGAAAGGATATTATATCTTTTTATAATAGTTATATACAATAAGCTAATACAAAGCTAATGATATATCAATACTTACAATAACAGAATTTCAAGCTGGTCAAGTAATCTAAAGTATTAATAAGACTAAGCAAATCAAGCAAGTTACTTTTTTCATGGGATACATTGTATTTATCTTATAATATAATATATAGATTCTTTAGCTTCAACTAACTAAAAACATCAAAAAAGCTATGCTTTATTTCCATAGTCTAATGATAAAGAAATATAAGAACTGATTATATAATAAAAAGAAATATCTTAAGTGTATTAAATAAGATTAAGTTAAGAAAAGGGCTCAATAATATAACTAAATAAAATTAGCAATGCAATTAGAGATATAAATATTAAGCTATATCAGTATAAAATAGTCTAAATTTTGATTATTATTATTTCAAAACCTAATTTTCTTACTCTTTTTAAAGTTAGCATCTATTAATCTGCTAAGTAAGAATATTTTAAAATAATTTAGTATGAAAATCAATTTTTTAATTAAATATAGTGAGCTTAAATATCTGGCATGTTATTTAATTTTAATGTATTAAATTGTAATAGATATATTTTGTATAGATTATATTTAAAATAAAGTTATAAGTTCTTTTTGTTTTTTGATCAGATTTGTAAGTATTTTTTTGACAAAGCGCGAGTCTTAATCTCGTTTTCTAACTCATACTTATAATCTTTTAGCATTCTTACTGCCGTTATGTGTTGCTATGGTATTTTATCAAGCATTTCGTTGCATTTTTATAGGCAAACTTCTTCAGTTCCGTAGCAATAAGGCTATAAATAGTAGAAGACATTCTTAATAAATTCTGTGTTATATTTGTCAGACATAGTCAATACCTGAATATATAAAAGATTACTAGTTCAAAGAATCCATCTATGTACTTAGTTAAAATTTATGGCTAAATTTTTTAGTTCCACCCTGAAAAAGCATAGGCTTGCTCATGTTATGACAAGCCCTAGCAACCTTAAAGTATGCTTTCCCACAGTTTTTACTTTGTTTCAGGTTCTGCAAAAGCATATTCGCAGTAAAGTTTGCTATTAAGTGCTTCTGCTGAACTATCTCTTTTAAGTTCTTACTCTATTAAAGGCCAAATTTTTTCTCTTGGGAATCTTGATGCTAATTTCTCTATAAGAGACCATCTAGTTTCTTCGACAAACTCTAGAATTGGAATGTCTTGATCTTTTCCTTGTTCTAACCATTAGAAAGCGAATTGCTCAACATCTTGTCTATTCCTCAAGAAAAGAATTAAATTAGACCTTAAATCCTTCATAGTATTTTTGTCCTAAACATCTTTAAACATTTGCATAGTTTTAGCAAATAATTTATGAGCATACTCGTGTTCAACTTCTAAACTGGGCAGATTGTTATTTAAAATAGTAGCACAAATGCTTAAAGCTTGCGATCTGCACTCATCATCTTTTTCTTAAGTTATGAATTGATCCACGATCTAAAGATATTCAATTCCTGACATCTTGGCATCTTTCACTAGATAAGCTAAACTCTTCCAAATTAGAAGTCTGTTTAAAGAATCTTTCACCACAAAGATATTTTCCTTTATTGCTTTCAGATTTTCTTATCCAAGAACAAGTTTGCAGAATGCGTTGTCATTTGAATCAAGCATAATCATTTTAACTCCCTCAAGACCATTAAATTCATTTATAATTGTTTCAGGCTAATCTGCTACTTTTACTTTTTCCGATTTTAAAGTATTTCCTTATTAGTTATAAGCTTAGATAATTAGCCAGTGCTATCTTAAGGTTGGATGATTTTCAGAAGCTGGTCTCTATAAAACTATAACTTTGCTTATTTTTCCTTGTTCTTATTCCCATCTTACTTCAAGCTCATTAGCACCTGCCTTTTTAATCCATTATTCAGACCATAAGTTTAAATCCAGATCGATATTATTATTAAAGCAAGCCGCTTTTAAGTGGTTAATGAAATCTTAAAATTCAGCATTTTTAAAGGCAAATTCTTTAAAATAAGATGAACAACCTTCTGCAAAGGTTTTTCTTCCAATTGTAAAGAAGAGTTATTTCAACACAGCAGCACCTTTGCCATAGCTAATTCCATCAAAATTAGTTTCTGCTTATTCAGTATTTTCAACATTACAATATATTGCATGAGTTGTAGGTTTTAAATCAGTTTGAAGACCCCAATTTTTTCTGGTTGAGAACTACTACCAATTCATAGTGAACTCTGGAATTTTTTCGCTTTTGCTTTAATGAGAAATAAAATCAGCGAAGCTTTCATTTAGCCACAAATCGTCCCACCATTTCATTGTAACGAGATTTCCAAACCACATATGAGCTATTTCATGATAAACGGTATTACAAATTCCACATTTACGTCTATTAGTCATAGGATCCTTTGTTATATACATTTCATTATAAGTAATGCATCCTACGTTTTCCATTGCACCAAAATTGTATTCAGGTACAAAAATGCTATCAAGCTTATCGAAAGGATATTTCTAGTCAAAGAATTCCTAATACCACGAGATTGCGCCAATAGTTCACTTAAAGAATTCTTCTGTATACATGTATGGAGCTTTGTTTTTAGTACAGTAAAGGCCTAGTTTTACTCCTATTTCGTTCTCATCATTTCTAAATTCTGCATAAGGTCCAGCACAAATAGCATACAAGTAGGTGCTTATTTTTTGAGTGGTTGCGAATTTCATGCACTGTAAATTTTCATTTTTTCTATTTTTCCTCCATTTAGAGCAGTAACAATTCTTACCAAGGCACTTAAAAGAATTGTCAGGAGCGCTGTTAGTAAAAAGTTTCCACTCTTATGGTGCTAAAAAGCTCATAGTCATTGTAGCTTTTAAATCTGGCTAATCAAAGCAAGGGAAGCAATTATGAGCATCGCAAGTTTCAAACTAAGTATATAGATATGTCTAATTATCCTCTGGATCTGTATATTTATGAATTGCTCGTCCATCTCTGTGATAATTGGCAGCAAATTCAATTTCTACTTAATTATTTCCCTCTTTTAAGTTGTTAAGTGTCAATATAAACGGCTCGCTGCTTGTTTTAGCTGTTCTATTATTAATTTTAAAGGATAATATTTAATCACCTCCAAAATCAATCCAAGGAGACTTTCCTTCTATAGGGTAATAACTGAATTCAATATATATCTTTCCATTATAATAATCATCTGTCCTAAGATCTAAGAAGCAAGTATACTTCACATCAGATATTACTGATGAACGGTATTTTGCTTGCTCTTTAGTCAAATGAAGCTTCTTAACTGAAAGTGGAATTTTATAAATATGCTTTTTATAATAGAGTAAACCAGCTACAGTTAGTCCAAACAATCCAGCAAGTCCTAATCCTAAGCCAACCTTGCTTTTGATTAGACTTTACATTTTTAATTGAAAATGTAAAAATTAAATTAATATCAAAGCATATTTGCTCCTATTAATCATACTAGCACTTTAATCACATGCAGTCTCTAAGTAATCTCTCCTATTTTTATTATCTCGGACTAAAGTTTAGTTTAGATCATGGATGCTAAATAAGAAATTAAGTGAATCTTAATATTGAAGTTAATAAAGAAAAACTCTAATATTTCATATAATAAGAACCAAAAATAATGCTTATACATGACAATAAACTAATTGTGGGCTTAAAAAATACATTTATGCTGGCAATTAAAATGAAGAGTGAGTTGAACAAGATGAAAATAAGAATCGCTACAAATATGCAAAATATGCAGAATATAACAGGATAAATAAAATGTTCATTTGGAGCGAAACACCATATGCCTATGTTCTCTGGGAGCCTTAGTAATTTCAGTATGCTTATATTTAAGATTTTCGGGCTTTAAGTTGAAATGTGTTCCTCCTATATTAAAGCTTACTTCCAAGAGGCAAAGAATTTTCATTATCTTCTTAAGGAATTTCTTTGCCTAAAAATCCAGCCTATCTTGCTTCGATTCCTACATCGCGAGTATAAATCCAGGAACGCTATACAGCAGTGTGTTCCTAAGGATCAGCTGATTGTCTATAAATTTCCCCAGTCAATAACTCCGCTTTTTGAATATTAGATTTCTCTTTAATTTTTGTATTGCCTGCATGGTTCTCAAATCTATCTCTTGGTGGTTAGCTCTTTGGCTTTCCATAATATTGTTGATTAGTAGTATCAAAGAACCTTTTGTTTGTTAATTCATTATGTCGAGAAATTACAGCTCCAAAACCAGATCTTGGTCCTTCCACCGGTCGTTCGAACCTCGTTAATTTGTCAATGTTATCAGAGCTCAAAATAGTCTTTTTCTTATAATTAGGAGCTTTGAGATCTCCAGGATTTTATACCTCCATTTTGTTAGTACTGTTGAGCTCTCTAAAACCATCATCAGCGATAATACCACTTGTATCCCATTTATAAGTTCTTTTTATAGTTGGTAAAATCAAAGTTCCGCTTGGTCCTAAAGTGGCAATCGATTAATCTTTTTCTCTTATCATTCTTTCTTCCTGGTACTTAACAGCATTTTATTCTGGAGCCCATCTTTCTTCATACCAGTTTCCTATGAGCGTCTTTTTGTTATATCCCAACATTTTCGTAATAACGTTAATGAAGTTATAGATTCTATTAAAATATCTCTAATTCTAAACTTCATTCTTTATTTAATTCATTTTAGCCTTTTTTCTTAACATGAAACTGAAGATGCCTAACTATAAAATAATTAAAAAGTAGCATAAAGAAACTAATAG
Source organism: Loxodes magnus (assembly GCA_946699065.1). Taxonomy (NCBI): domain Eukaryota; phylum Ciliophora; class Karyorelictea; order Loxodida; family Loxodidae; genus Loxodes; species Loxodes magnus. Next base: position 1,369,201 of record CAMPDV010000020.1, on the reverse strand, counting down.
TCAAATCATCCTTTAATTCCATAATTTATCTCGTGCTTTATATTCATTTTCACTTCCATCTCATTAAGCAGCTACTACTACCTCAAACTACTTACTATTATATGCTGGTAAATGACAGGCTTAAGCAAATATAATTTTTGATCTACTTTAAATTTAAGTGAAATCATGCAAGACTTAGTGTGTTTTAATCACCCAAAGTATAAAAAGATATCAGGAATTAAAAACCAAATAAATTAAATATGCTGAACTAAGTAGCATTAAAGTAATTAATATCTATATTAGCTAAGTTAAAGAATTATTAGTTAGGCTAATACTTTTGAATAATTACCCAAAATTAATGCTTAATTATCAAAAATAGCCTTTAATTTATTATTTAAAGGTTAAAGTTCATGTGATTACTTTTAGAGTCTTAATAATATTTATAAGTAAATATAATGTCTAGTCTTCATAAGACATTCGTATTAAAATAATGTTTACTAATATTTTGTTTTAATTTCCTTACTAATTAATCTAGCAAAAGATAAGATACTTAAATTAATAGGTTTATACTATTAATGTCTTTAGTTTCTCTTAATCACATATTTTAGCTTAATATATTAGTAGAGCTTATAGAATAAAGTTGTCATATCTACTAAAAGTAAGGCACTACCTTATACTTCCTGCAAATCTTATTTATTAATTGCTTTTATTATAATTTATATATAACTCTACATTTCTTAAATTATTAAAACTTCTCATTAACTGTATAAATAATAATACTAATTAAAGGTAAAGCATTTATCTCATAGGAAAATTACTTATAAGAATAAAGTAGTTTATCTAAGTTTAAAGCTAAGACAGGCTTAGAAGAGTCTATGTAATTGCTAAAGCATTAAGGGAAAAGTTAGTAGTTCTAATAAAAGGATTAATAAAGCTTTTATAGTATCTATATAGAAAGTAAAAAGAACTTAGTTTTAATTACTTACTATATAGATTATATTATGATAAGTAAAACTATGAGCTTAGTTGCTATATTTGCTATGATAGAACTAATTTATTACTATAAAAATAGATTTAGATATCTCTTTACAAGCAGATAGAAATTTAGTTCTTAACAAAGTAAAGAATTCTTATAATATAATATAACTTAAAACATTAGGAAGATTAAAGCTAATTATAATAGTATAAACTTTCTAATCCATTAAGTACTAAGAAATTAAAATAAGCTTTATTTTAATATCTTTTAGTTATAGTAAGCAACTATTGGAGGATTATCTACTTATAACAAAAGATAGTTCTTTAGAATTAGGGAGCTATTTAATTTCTTAACCTATCAAATAAAGAAAATTAGATAAGCATTGAGTAGGATTTTTAAATTAAAAGTTAGATATTAAATGCAAGAAGAGTATAAGGAAGATAAAATTTAGTCTATTAGAAGTGCTTTATAGAAAATAACTAGTGCTTTAACTTCTATCCATGATTAACAGTCTATAAATCTAGCTTAAGATCCACTTGAAAACTTAAACTAGGAAACTGAATAACTTCCTTCTATTTTGTGGAGGTCTTTTGATTAGAGTAGTCTAAGCAGTTACAGATCCCCTATTTCTGAGGATATCTAGAGAGATTTAATGAGTCAAGAGTCATAAGTTAATATATAGGATTATTATTAGTATGTTTTGAACTAGTAGTAACTATAATTGAAAAACTCTTTACTTAGAAAAGTAAAAAGTACTGAGGATTTACAATAATAAAAGCAATTATCTACTAGAACTCTATCTTTATCATAGCCTGAAGTTTAGTAAATACAAGAAATTGGATAAAATGAAAGGCAATAGTGAGATAAAAGAATTAAAATACCCTCTACGACCAGTAGAGGGGAAAGAGAAATAGACTAGGATAATAAAAATCAATTTACTGACTAAATGTAAATAGTCTAAAATGATCTAAGCAGTAATTTCTAGAATACTTAAGACAAAATAGAAGGAATAAGGAAAGAAAAAGATCAACAGCTAAGATAATTATAAAGCAAGTTGGATAATCTTGAATAAGTAATTGCTACACTTAGAAAATAAAATGAATAGCTTAAGATGAATAATTCTTTTCTAGAATAGGAAATTAGCTCATAATCAGTGTTAAAGATTGAAAGACAATAAAATCCAAATGAAAAAGAGAAAGAGGATGAAAAGCAAGAGTTTTAAAATTAGATACTATTATTAGAATAAAAAGTGAAGCATTTAAGCGAGAAAAACTAAAGAATGGTAATGTTTATTTTACTTTCTACTTTATTATTTAGGAAGAGGAAAAGAAATAGTTACAAAAGCATATTTAGCTTATATAGTCTTCCAACTAAAGCCTAGAAGATAAAGTTAAAAAGCTTGTAGTAGATTCTAAGAAGATTTAAGAAAAAAAGCAAATAGTTCTACAAAGTAAAATATAGGATATAGAAGAACTGTAAGCTTTAGTTGAAAAATACAAACTGCTTAATAATGATCTTAAAGAATAGTTTGAAAATGAGTAGAAAGAACTTAAAAAACTGCAACTTATCTTCGAAGAAAACAAAAATGCATTTTAACTAGATAAGCTACAAATATAAGAATGTAAGGAAGAATTAAAATTAAAAGAATCGCATATTTAAAAACTGAAAAAAGAATTAGAATGATATAAAGTAAACTTTTCTAGTTTTAAAAAACAAAACAAGGAAATGGAGGAATAAATAAAGGAACTTTAAGTTTAGAATAGTAATATTCTATATATTCTACAACTCCATAAAAATAAAGATGATAAATAAGATAGCACCTAAAAATATAGCGACATTATTGAAGATTAAAGAATAAAGGAGTAACTTTATTAGAGAGAAATTGATAAATATAAAAGTGAAATATCTTAATTGAATGACAAACTAAATGAGAAAAATGAAGTAGTTAAAGGCTAAAAAGAAAACCATACTAAGAGAAAGCAAAAGAGAAATTTTAAGAATGAAAACTAAGAACAAATGAATGAAGAAAATAAGAATTAAGAGCATCGGTTTAATGATAAATTGCTTTTTCGAAATAATAGTTAGAATTCTGAAGTTTTTCATGAAAAATGTCGTTCATCAGTGGGTTTTCTAAACAACCCAGAAAAATATAGCAATACAAAAATAAAGCGAAATTAGAGCATAAAGGGCAATTTATATGAAATATCCTCTTCAAATTGTAGAAACTTATTAAGCTAATCATTTGATATTTTAGAAATAAAAGAAGTGATTTAATTTATTCCTAAAATTAGAGAAGCTAAGTAGGCTATTTAGGCAGTATATGGTTTTATAAAATTTACTTCGAAAATGCAGAATTTAATTATAAACTGTACTAAGCAACAAAACAAGCCTAATTTAAAGTAAATTTGAAGATGGACTTTTAATTTATTGTGTAGATATTTGCATATCACTAGAAGTGAATAGCAGCATCATCCTATCCTTTAATATTGTAATTCAAAAACACCTTAAAGTATTGATAAGAGGTATAACAAACTCAATTGAGAAGAAACAGATAAAATTCAATCATTATAGGATTGAAAACTCGAAAAAAGTTATTTAAAAGTATAGCACTTGCAGAGCTAATTTTTACTATAATACTCTTAAGTTGAGGAATTTGAGAGAATGCTAAATAAAGGTAAACTTAAAACTATACAGATTATAAACCTTATGACTGATTTAATTGTTATTATAGATTCCCTTATTTTGATTTATATATATTTAGCAATCATAATCTAATAGATATCCAATATTTATACTTCTAATATTTTTATATTCACATCTTTCTAACCATTAAATAAAACACTCACTCACTCACCAAATTAAAATAAAAGTTTGATTTCACTAGTTATTGCATTACATTACATATAAGAGAGTTATTTTATACTAAATAACTAAAATTTTATAATAACAAAATAGCATCAAATAACTATACAAAGTCTATATTTAAGATAAGCAGCATGATTAAAGTGCCTAATATTGCTTAGTATAAATTTGATTATTATAATAGCATAATTTATCCTTTTATTTAAATGTTTTGCTAATATTATAAATACGATTATTATTAGCTTTTATTATAAATACTTAATTGCTAAAAGTGGTATCTAAATTTATGTGCAATATAATAATTGTAATTTATCAATGTCAGGCAGTATTATCAAGCAATTAGTTAAACTTTATTAATACATTTACTAGAAGATTAAATCTAATAAATACTTTATTCAGCTAATTATTAAAATAACTCATTCATTTTAATTTTTTCCTTGAAAGTATCTTCAACTTTAGTCTTAATAAATATAGCTGCTAAATAATTATTTCTAGATAGACATGTAAAATATAGTCTCAAATAATTTGATCATAATAACTTAGTATATTTCAATAAATTTAAAGTAATATAATTAGCATCATGCTTTAAATGCAATCTCTATAGATTGAAATAAAAGGCATTAAAGCTTTACTATTATAGATATTAAAATGAACTTATGTAAACTTAAAAGATAAAGATAGAGTATTTTTAAAGCTTGTACTATATATTGATTGATAAAACAAATTTAAGCACAATAATATTCATAAATAATAGTCCTTGAACCAACTCTCTAAAATTGTAATTTATCCTCCTAATCCAGTGCTTATTGCACAGTATAGAACTCCATCAGTAAAATCTTTACTCTTAAAAGCAACTCCGTAAGATTATCCATCAACCATAAAAGAAATTTCGCCTTTAAATGTGTCTATTTCTATTTAAATAACTCCTGTAGATATATTTAAAGATTGTCCATAATTTTACTTAACTATCTAACCTTCCTAATACAAATTTTAGCTTGCAGTTCCAAATCCTCATCCTCCTGGCATAAGAGCAAAGCATTCATTAATTATCTATTTTATTTTTGACACTCCAATATTATATGAATCACCCATTTCTAATTTAAACTTGATTCTATATACTTTATTAATATCCAGAGACTACTAGATAAAGCAATTAGACATGAATTGATTTTCAGTAGAAGTGAATTATTTTTCATTCTTAGATATTGTTGTTTTTCTATTTTTATAATGAATATCAAAGCTCATATTAGTTTTCTTTCACAATCCACTTCTCGGAACTTTGTCTATTTAGTGGAAAAATTCTTAAGTCTATGAATCATAGAGTTCTTTAAATCTTAGTTCTTCTATTCTCTACATCTTTTTTGATTTTTTCTTTGAGGGTCCTGGCGAATTTGATCGTTAAGGGCTTTTTTAGCAATAGCTTTATACGGCTCCAAACGCTGGTCCTAATAACTAAAACTAAATATTCTAGTAATTTTGTATCTCCTTTTGTTGTTAATTTATGATTTCCTTGAGACTGTTATTCTCATTTCTTAGTTAATCAAATTTTTCTCTCAAAATATTTAGACAATCATGTGTTTCCATTTCTTTTGGCTTCATTTTGTTTTCACAAAACTAGCAGAGCAAAATAGAAAACTGGCATTCCTTTAAATGAAACTCCAAATCCTTTTTGAATACCTATTAATCACAATCTTAATTAGAGCATTTTAGCATTGAAAAATCACAATTCTACTAGTGCTATTCAAGAGTTAAATGAGGAAAAGTTTATTTGCAGTTCTAGTTAAAGCATTTAATTTCAAGACTTTCATACTATAACTTCAAAAATCTGTTTATTCTTGATTTATTGAAAGTTTGCACTTAGCAGTGAGGACATTTATTAGTTTGAATAACACAATTTTAGCAGAACAACTAATCACAGTCCTAACACTGAATGGGGTTTTCTACAATATCAGTACAAATTTCACACATGAAGGTATTGAGAAATTGCTAATTAATGAACCACTCTATAGGATATCCCATTTTTAATAATTTTGCCAATTAATAGGATAGATACTTACAGCCAGAGAGATGTATATTTTTGATTGTATAAGATATGAGTAGAGAAAGATATAAGCAAGTTATAAGTGATATTTATAAATAATCTTATAGAAAATTTTAAATTAAAGTAGAAGTAGTTTCAGGTGGATAAAATTAGCGACACAATCAGTCCATAAAGTCCCAAAGCTTCGGCAAAAATCAAAATTAAAATCATGCCAACAAAAATTTTTGGCTACTATGCATTGGCTCTCACTCCCGAATCACCAACTATTCCAATAGCTAATCCTGCTGCTAATGCAGACATACCGCAGCAAATTCCTGCTGCTAAATGTTTATATCCTGTTTGATAATCATAGGGGCTAGAAACATTTTGTTAGAGAATAACTGCTACGATCAGTCCATAAATACCCAGCACACCAGCCATAACTACTGGTATCATTGACTTCATTATCAAATCTGGTTTAAGCACACCCATAGAGGAAATTCCAACTCCTGATTTAGCTGTGCCATAAGCAGCACCTAAGTTTGCAAATACAAGAGCTGCTGCAACTCCGCAGTAACCAAAGAAATAAGCTGTTGGCTCGTCTGTCATATTTTAATTATTTAACTTTTGAAATACAACTTTAAATCCCTTCACTAAGGTTTAAACTCAATTTTCAATCTAAATTATTATTTCAAATATGAATAAAATAACAAACTAGGCCATTACTCATCCCCTATTTCATACTTTCATTTGTCAACTAATTAGTCAGCATTTATTTAGTTTGTAGCATTGCTTAGAAAGCATTCTTACAATCTAAGAGTAAAATATATAAAAATTAGCTTTTAATTAGATTAAATAGAAAAAGTGAACTTATAAAGCCCAAGAAATCTCTAAATTCTAAATACAGGCAAATATAGCAATTTTCTAAAGTAGCAATAGTTATTAACCATAATATCTACTTTCCCTTTAAATATCTCACCTATTATTTCCTTCTTACTTGACTCTTTCGTATTTTATTTTACCAGCTTCTTGATAAACCTATGACAACTATAATTAAAATGAAATCCAAAATTTGCTTAGATAAACAAAACTATAATTATTGTAAATAAAGAACAGTTAGGAAGGTATGAATACTAAACATTGTATAGTTACATAAAAAAGGTATAGAAGTGATTACTTTAAGCTTATTGCTCCATTTAAAAGAAAAGTTTAAAATAGAAGATATAATAATTTTAGCATTGTTATATAATACTTCAATTTTATCTTAGTTGGCTATTAGTTATGCCTATTTATTGAGCCTTAATAATTATTCTATTTCTTATAAGCTTACTATTAGATATAATATTGCTTATAAGTAGTATTTATACATTGTTTTCTATATATTTAGTATTTTAAACTAAAGAATCAGATACTCATAATCATTTGTCAAGTTTTAGCTTTTGCTTCACTTTTTCAATTTGTAGATTCTAAGGAGATTGAATTAGTATTTATATTACTGGATATCAATTTTCTTGATCTAGAGAATGATTTATTTAGAAGCAGAGTTTGAATAAAATATTTAACTGTATGAGAATGCAAAAATTCGGAGAAAACTTCTTATCTAAAGAGATTTTCTAAGCAAATATAATGCTTAATGAATTATCTATAAACAAAAGGGATTAATAAATTAATAATTTAGGCTAGTAATGAAGTGTAAGAAGCAGAAATGGATTAAATTTATTAGATTAGTATATAATAAAATAATGGTATCTAGATATTTTAAAGCTCATAGTAGCTTTTACTTGTAACTAATATCATCTAATACTGTCCTAAGCTTTTAAAAGATATTTTTATTTTTAACTCCTTAATTCTAGTACATGCATGTTAACTTCATAGCCTCTTTACAAGTAATCTTATTATATAGAGGTAGTGTTTAGGTACTACTTTTCATTATAATATTTTTATATTTTCTAAAAGAGAAGTTTGATTTAAATATAAGGCGATAATAAAGGGAGAATAAAAAACTAAGTAAAGAATAAATAAGAAATGATGGTAAAATAGTAGTTAATAAAAATAAATTGAATAATAGTTTAGAAAGGAAAGGTAAATTTAGATTAAACAATGGAATAAAAATTGAGTTTCAAATTTTTCTATATTCGTTGTTTTCGGAACTTCTTAACGTATTTGCAAAACAGAACTTTAAGGAAAGAAAAGCTATAAAGCATAGCAAAAAAAAAGCAAATAAGCATCCTATTATGATTGCAACTTTTTCAAAAAGGCTTTGAGAAATTTTACTCCCTACTTCATCCAAAAATTCTATGTCATTTCAGCTAAGGAAGCATGATAAATTCTAAGGTAGATTTTGGAATTATCAAATGTAGTGGCCTATTTTAATATTTATATAGTAAAAGCAGGAATCAAATTAATCCTGCTTTGAATTATAATCCGATTCACATACATAAGTATAGAATTATCTATACAAGCCTAAATCATCATAAACACTAGATGTGCATCTACCAAGTCCATTATTTGATGGAACACACTAGCAGGAGTTCGAAGCACATTCATTGTTTGATTGACAAGTCTAAAAATTGGATTTCCCTGAGCTGTTATGATTTTTACTTTGCTAAAATAAGGAAAAATTGCAATTCCTTTAAGAAATTTTATTCTTATAATAAGAGTTAAACTAACTCTTCCACTAGCCTTTTTTAGCCTTCTCACAGGATTTATTGCATTATAAGAATTAATCTCAGTTTTTACCATCACAAAGCTTTTAAAATAATTAAACTTTCATGTTTATTTCTTAGTCTTCAAATATTATCTTACTTTTGTTGTTGAATCCTTTACCTTACTATTCATTATCTTTCAAATTAGTTTAGCATTATTAGCTTTCTTCTCCAAAATAGAACTAAATTAGCGAGCATTTACTTATCTAACTTTTATTTTCACAATAAGGTCCTACTTTTATTACATTCTATCCTTCTTCCTTAAAATAACAAAAGCCTGGTTTTCCTTAGTCACTACACTCCCAGATTGGACAAATCTAAGAAAAAGAAATCTAACATAAAAAAAAGAATAAAATAAAGCAAATTTTCATTATTATTTATGAATTATTCGTTATAATCCATTTATTTAAGATTAACTCTCACTTTCAGTAAATCATACTCATATTGTTTTATTTATATGATACTGATTATCATTAATCTATGCTTATATTTAACTGCATTCTATTATCAACATCAAGGCCTTTTAATCCAATTCTGTTGGTATATTTTCAAATTAGTTTATAACTTTTAATTTAAATTGAAGCTTAATTTTCTATTATATAGGTTGATGATAAAGATACATTAAATAAAGGAAAGCTATTATACTCCAAGATTTTAAAATAAATTAGCTTTTGTGAATAAATAGAATTTACTCATTTCTACCTTATCTTACAAGATCTCTCTATACTCTCCTCAATTACTCTAACTATTATTTATCTTACTTTTGATAGGATTAAATTAATTATTTCACCATTGAAATGCAAATTTGTAATTGGTATACTTTTACTTAAATATATTTGAGAGTTTGGACTTAGATATGGTTTTGATATGAGTAGTAAACAGTAATAAAATAGATAGATAATGATATTAAGCAAGTTTATTTAATCTTAAAGCCTATAAATTAAATGATTAATTTCTCTTGATGAAAGCTCTAAATTTAAAATAAGAACTTACGCTTTCTATGCTTTGCTGCACTTTCAGATGTAGATCTAGTTATATCAAATTTCTCATTCTTCATTATCATTTTTTAAACTAACTGAGTTAAATCTTAACTTTTTTAAGCTAGTTTTCTTTCCAGTTCTTTTCTTTTCCTTTTAGTGTCTAAATGTTAACTTCCATTGACTAGTTACTTTTCAAACTTAATTTAGGTTTGGAAGACTTTAGGCACATTTTAATAGCTTTTACGCTATGGGTTATAAAACTAATTCTAGGTGTTTAAGGCTTTTGTTTGAATGTTTTCCTAGAATTTAATTTCTTGATTTTACTTCTGTTCCATTCCTATTTTATATAAATGATCTCATACTGGTAGATCTCTTTTCTGGACATTTTTAAAAAGATTTTAGGTACTTTTAGTATTCAACTTTTATTTTTATTTTTGCTCATTAAGTTTTTATCAAAAGGCTGAATACAAAACAGATAATTTCAGATACTTTAGTAGAGATTTAGTTTCCAAGTCTAACTTTAGTAAGTCATTATTATTTATTTACTTCAGTTAGCATTCCACAAATCGTAATTAGTTTAATGCTTATCGAAAATGCTATTATATAATATGCCCGTTTTTAATCATTGAAGTGATATTTTAAAAGCAAAACAAAAATGTGCCATTCTTAAAGTTCTTCTGAACATCGTCTCAGTTTTTATTTCTGCTTATTTGAATATTTTTATCTCCACTTAGGATTCACAAAATACCTATAGAAATATTAATTTATAATGAAGTTGGATACTAATTGCTTAGGAATTTTTCTATAGACTACTTAGTAATGCTTTGGGAATAATAAGTTAAAGCTTCGTGAGTAACCTACATTTCACTCTCTAAACAGTTATCTAAAATAATAATCTTTTCACAGTCATATTTACTTAGAATTTCTGTATAAATCTATTTTTCTTTTAGAGATAATATATTAATGCTTTTTAAACTTTTAGTGTTGCTTGTAGTTTAAGAGAACGTAAGAGTACTCTTTCTTTATTTATTTGCCTACTCTTCTTTATTTTAATTTTGCTTAACTTATTATATACGCAAGTTTTTAAGACTAGCACTATTTTATTACTAGCTTAAAGCTTTTCTGTGAATTGGCTTTGCTAGATTTAAAGATTTTTTCTAAAAAACCTGTAACTAAGCATGATCTTAAATATTTTGATTCTACTTCTTGATAATTTTAGTTTTGATGTCTTTTATCTTACTAAGTGGAGTATTTTCCTTGAAAATTTAATTAATTGTCTGGATTTCCTGATTAATATTTTCTTCATATTCTTCGACTATACTGATATTCTGCATACTTTACTAACTTATAAACTCGTCTTCATTATCAACTTTAATGAAATCTCTCTATGTCGCACATTATTAATTATCCAAAGTTTCTTAGTTATCTTTCTAATTTTCAATAGATTGCTCTAAAGAGAATTATTCATCAATTTATTGTAGTTCTTTCATTTGCTATTCTGCAAGTAAATCTTAAAGCTTTTTAACTGCTTTCTTTTATTATTGTTCCTGGTATTATAACTCTTAGTTATGCTACTAAAGATTTTACATATCGTTATTTTATTTTTTCTACTTTTCTTCTACTTTTTGCTAAAGTTTTCTTTGAGCTTCTTCTTTTTATTGTTATATCTACTTCTACTAAGCCATTTCTTATAAATCCAAATCTAATAATTCTTGAATGAATTCTAGCATCTCTTAAGACATTATTTATAGATTTGCTGATTCTGCTTTTTTTAATTTAGACAATGCTTAAATCTGTTTCAGTAATGAAGTGATTCTTTCTTTTTCATCTTAACATTATAGCTCACATATTTTTCCTTAGCTTAATTTGAAATTATCAATACTCTAAGTTAGTTTTTTATTACCAAACTTGCTTGATCTTTTTTACTAAGTTATAGACTTAATAAACTTCTACTTTTCTTCCTTATTCTGGTCCTACTATTAATCGAACACAGAGTATCGTCTCTTAGAAATATTCTATCTAATCTAAAAGATTTAGCATTGCTTTAACCCTTTTTATATTATCTTATAATGATTCTTAAGCCTTTTTTGAAATTCCTAACTCTGAAACTCTTTAACCTTCTACTCCTATTCCTTTAAAAACATCTATCTAAGTTTCTGCAGCTTAAGTTGGTTTTAAGACTCGCTAATTAGTTCTTAATCAGTCTAAACAGGAGATTTACCCTTGATTTGCTGGTCTAATTGATACATTTACTTAAGGTTATTAGCATTCTTCTAGTTAATTAAGTATTCTAGCTATTTGTACTTTTCATCTTACAATTTCTCCTTAAGATTTATATCTTTAAGAGTCATCCTTCTGTTAAAAACAGAATCCTTGCTCATTTTATTAAATAAACTTTACAGTTGATTAGTTTAATTCTTAACTGTAGCCATTATCTACAGTTTATATATCAGCTGTGACAAAAGAATCAATTCAAATGTTTAAATCTATTATCTCTGATATTTATGAGACTGTCTTTAATACTTCCCTATTGATAGCATAATGTAATTGATCATAATACAAGGCTATGATTTAGAGAATAAGACAGAGATTTGGTAGTAAATATATATAAGAGTAACTAAATTAAGTAAATAGAGAAATTATTGAAGCTATACAGATATTAGGGTATCTAATACATTACATTGGCAGCTTTAATAGTTACAAATATGAATTAAATAACCAATCATAGCACTCTAGTTTATTATTGAAATTAAGTTACAGTACAATCATATTACTTAGCCAGAGGGAATATGATAATAGACTAGCTTATTATATGCTAAAAGTTTAATTTTGGAAACTTAATATACTTAAATAACTTTTTTAATATTTGGCAAAAAGCTAACAATCTACTACGATAACAAAGCAGAACATTTTAAATCTTAAAGCAGTGATAATAATTTAAAAAGAAGATAAATAAATTCTAGTTAAGTTAGATCATATTTAAGCAAATTTATATCTTTTACTATCTAAAGCATTAAGAAATATAGTAAATATAAGCATAAATATAAATAAAGGAATCAATACTACTATTATTTTTATGCCTTTTAAGCAGATTTAAGAGTATCAAATAGATAGAATTTTTATCTAATCTGAACAACACTGTTTCCTACGAAAAATATGAGCTAAGCAAATCCATTTAATTAAAAATTAGAGTTAATATAATATAAAATAATTGAACATAATATAGTCACTTTATTAAGTAGTAGAATTAAATATAGTAATCTCATTTAAATTCAAATAAGAAAATGCATCTAGATATAGCAAATAAAGAATAAAGCTAAATTACTGTAAGATTAATAGAACTATTTAACTATTATTAAACCTTTAAAGGTTTTATACTACAAGAAAATAAATACAATTATCTCTTTGTAAATTCAACTAAATTTAAAATGATAAAAGTAAGGCAAAATAGTACTAAGTTAGCATATAAGATAAGTTCTATTATAGCCTTATAATAAAGAATAAAGAAGGATAGAATATTAAATAAACAATCCTATATTCTAATAAAATAGCTAATATTTAGGAATAAACTATAAATGTGTTATATTATTGCCTATTTACCATCCATTATTTAACTCAAGCTTATGATAAATTAAAAATAATCTTTATTTTTTGGAAGAAATAAAATACTATTTAACTTTTCGATAAATGAAAGCTAGGTTTTTGAGTAAGTAAAATCTTAATAGATAAAAGATAATAAATATATGAAGCTATTTAAAGATATAATTAAGAATGCTAGTCCAAGTTAAGAGCATTAGATAAAAGTAAAGTAAAAGAATATTTAATTAAAAAGAGAAAATTCATAATATTATATGTAACAATGATTTCCTTTAAAAAAGCATAAATTTAATGTTAGTTTATGGAGAATCTTCATCCGAACACATTTAATTCAGAGTACTAAATGTACAAAAATCCGTCTTCATCTTTGTATTTGTCATATACTTCTTTCATAAGAGTTTCGCCTGTAATCAAATTTTTTCTGGCTACAAAGAAGTTTAATGTTTGCTCCTGTGGTAAAGTCATTCTTTTACGAATTATCATATTGAATTATGCTACTTGCAAATCACAGGGAACTAGGAATTTTTTCTTATCAACAGGTGGAAGTTTAGAGGTTGATTCTTTTTCTACAATGCAAGGTACTCTGTCAGGATATTTAGTCCTGATTCTTTTAGCTTCGTCCATTCTAGTTTCAAGAGGATTTTCTCGCTTAAATTCAGACATTTATTTTAATGATAATCTAAAAGCTAATTATTTAAATATAATTTATTTTATAATTCCTTTTTCATTCCTTCAAACACATAGGCAACGTAATTTAATTCATTTCCTTTATCAGTTTCTATTGCTTATGACTTCCTTTTCATTTCTTTTTTATGTCTTTCTTTATGTTTTAAGTTCTTTATTTTAGTTTAGTGTTTCATTTAAAGTATCCTCTATACTGTAAGAAAGCCTAAAAATACGAGACTAATATAAAAGAAAAGGTTGTTATATCATAAATTAAGGTATAATAATATAAATACTAAAGCTATTTATAATCCTATTTTTATTTTCCTTAGTATACCTTAAAGTCCTAAAGAGTAGGTTGCTATTAAATGTGTTTAAGATGTATTAAGTAAAAGACAGTTAGTATTAAGAGACTATTCTTGAATAGCTTAGTTAGGATTTTAAACAAACCAATTTATTAATTTAAATTTGAATAATGCAATCTTTCACAGAAAGAGGCTCTGACACTATAGTTTTATCACCTTAGAGTTAGTATTTCCGTTTTGGTTATGCGAACTAGTTATAGCCTTAGGATATACTAAATGTAATTGCATTTCCATGCTAAGATACAGCTTATTTTGAGGAATTTGAATTATTTCATAATAAGATTCTTGAAGAAACTCCTAATTTATTTGAAGCAATGAAAGTCATAGAAGAAGATTTGAGAGATAAAGATTAGGTTTTTGATATTGAAACTAAATACAAATAACCTTCTAAAAAAAGAAACAGAGGAAGACCTAAAGTAGGTGAAATAGGGCTTCAAGATAATACCTATGAAGAAGAAAGTACTCATGATGAAAACGTTATAAGAATTAATGCTATGAGTGATTCATCTGATGAAGAAGATAACCAGCAAACTTCAAAGCAAACTGAAAAGTTTGTAATTGGAAGACAGGCTCTTCAAACTCCAAGTAATTACTTCAAGTATTGGCCTATTAAAAGAGGACGCTTAAATATCTGCAACTAAGTAGGGCTAGAATTCTGTAAGTAGCTAATTTTAAGAATAATGAATCATATCGTTTTTACGAAACTCCGAAAGAATAGGCAAGTAATTTAGAGTTACAGTGCTATTCTTGTAGTCCCAGACTGTTTTGAGAAAGAGTTTGTTAAAATCATGATTGACATCATTTTTAAGGAAATCGGATTTAAGCAAGTTTTTCTTCACTAAGAATCAGTTCTTGCAACATTTGGATCGGGAATACCAACTTGTTGTGTTGTAGATATCGGAGCCTAGAAAATTACAATATGCTGCATAGATGAAGGAATCATTCTTCCTGGTTCTTGTGTTAAAATAAATTTTGGAGGCTTAGATATTGACCTTCTCTTGGCAAAGTTGCTATCAGCTAAAATTCAAAATTTAGATATTTCAGATCCAGAAAGAGCGTTATTTTATGTCCAGTAAGTGGAGAACATAAAGATAAAAGCAGGATAATTAATAATGCCCTAAATTTAAAGCATCTTTAAAATAAA
Organism: Loxodes magnus; assembly: GCA_946699065.1. Lineage (NCBI taxonomy): Eukaryota > Ciliophora > Karyorelictea > Loxodida > Loxodidae > Loxodes > Loxodes magnus. The sequence continues at coordinate 1,353,910 of CAMPDV010000020.1, read as the reverse complement.
AATTTAGGATTTTGATACTTAAGAGGTTTAGGAAGTCATTTTATCTACGCATGATGTAGAAATAACAGTTGCTTGTAATTCCTTTTTTTATCCAAGACTTATAGAAATTGCTATTGGCCAAATGTAGTATGATTTAGTCTACAATCCCATCGTTTTTTCATAGCCTGAAGATTATTATGAGGAAGCTGCATAATTGGAAAGAGATTTGCAAGCTGAATCTTAGTATTAGCAAGGGTTATTCTCCTTAGAGTAGGCAATTGTGCTTTCTTTATAATCTGCAACTAATGAAGAGTTGAGAAATAAGCTTGTAGGAAATATCTTACTAATAGGAGGAATGTGCTAAAACACTGATTTACCATAAATACTAAATTAGAGACTGGAAGAGAAATATAAATAGGAGTTCCAGCAAGACCCTCCTTAAATTAATATCTCTACACAAATTAGTCATTCTGATAGCGAAGGAAAGAGAGAAGTTATTTAACCATCTATATTAAGTTGGGTAGGAGCTGCAAGTATTGTTTAGTTGGAGTCATCAAAAGAGCTATGAATTAACAGACAAAAATATCTTGGCTAGTGGGATATGACAGAAGCTAAAGAAGAATTCAGACTTTCAGTTGCAGATATGTCATCAAATAAAAAAGACATAATAGAAATGGCTAAGAAATGGAGGAAAGACAGAAATCTAGAAGGTGGAATAAGGCATATAAGAGAAAAATGTGCTTTTAATTGGTGATATTTTATTGAATATCTAATTAATACTACTTGCAATATTTGCACTCTATAAATGAAATATTCTTATATATCTATGCTTTCTACTAACTAACCATCTATCTATCTTAAAAAAATAATGCTTATAATGTAGAAATTTAAAGATACAATCTTCTAACTTATCTTTAGCCTTTTATTTCCTTTATAATAACACTATATAATTTAGATGCTATTAGGTTAGTAAAAATAATAATGAATAGAATAATTTTAATTTTTTGATTAATTAAAGAAAACATTTAAATTATTAAACTTAATCAGTCATTTTAGTATTTTAAGCATAGAAAGATATTAATTTTGCCTAAATCTAGTCATAAGTTTATATCTAAAACCTCTTAATTTTAAATTATTGTAGTAATCTAAAATACCAAAAATCTTATATTTGCTTTACCAAATAAATTTAATCTTAGCTTATTACTTTAAATGATTAAAGCCTGTTTCCTTACACTAAATGCTAAGTAAGAATAAACATTTAAGAAACATAGAGTTAAAGAAGTAGAGCATTATATATAATTAATTATATATAGCTAGCAGTACTTAGTAATGTAGAAAGTTAAAGCTTTTAACTATAGACTAATTAAGTTATAATTATAAGAAGATCTAATAGTTTTATGCTTAAACAATTATTTTCAATTAATTTTTATTGTATTAGCTTCTCTATTAAACTCAAATTAGTTTAGGATGAAATACAAAGTAGGAAGTATGTATTTATATTGGATAAAAATATAAGCAAATTTAGAGTTAAAAAATAGATTCTTTACCTTGCTCTTTCAAATTTAATTAATCTAAAAGGTAAAAGGCTCTGCTTTGGTAAGTTTATGGTTTTAATTGGACTAAGTTAGAATTATTGCTTATTTTAATTAAAAATGGTAAGCTTCTAACAATTTAAAATAATTTCTATCTTGGTTGCATTTGGTGGAGTTATGGTATGGGTGAATAATACATAGAGATGGAGCGCTCAAATAGATGGAGGGAGTTGCTCTTGAGATTATGCCTTTGAAATGACAGAGTCAGTGAACAATTATTTGCTTCAAAACTAATAAATTACTAATTGGATGCTTATTGCAAGTTCTGTACTTTTGGACTCACTTGCTATTATAACTGCAGTTTATTACTTTAAATGGGGAGAGCGAACTTAATTATTTGTAGCAGCGTTCATATTTTACTTTTTCAGAACTCTCTGCTGTGTATGTTTTTAATATTTAGTGCATTTTTATGGTTTAATGGCCTAAAGGATACATTTGAAGAGACCCTGGAATTCCTTCGCTTATGATAAGTTACAATCCAAGCTAAGATTTTATATTTTCTGGGCATGTAGGAATCTGTTTCGTAATATTAGAAGAATATCTGTATTTAAAGAGTAAAGTTATGTCTGCTTACTGTATTTTCGTGGCTGTTAGCGAAATTCTGATTATGATCTTTCTCAGGGCACATTTTTTAGTAGACATTGTTCTAGGAATTTTGATAGCTCACTATTCAATGCTACTTTCTGAGAAATATTTCGTAGAAAAGGTTGATAATTTTTTCCAAACGAATGCAAATAAAAAGAAAGGCAGTTCTAAACCCTTAATAAAGGAGCATTCATAATGAAATCTACCTTCATTTAAAAACTCTTTTTATTAATAAATTTTAACTCCCACTTTTAATTTATGGCTTATATGATAGTTAATTAGTCTTAAATCTTAAAATATAAAAAGCTAATATGATAGAAAAGAAGATTAAGATGAGGGTATAATCTCGATAATAGATAGCCTAGACTTATTATTTATATAGCTAATATGATTTAGACTATAAGAATCATAATGTTAGTAATTAATTCAATGTAAGCAAATTTTTCATCACTTTAAATCAAAGTTGGATGTTTACTATTCTTCCTACTTCATTTTAAGCTCCTTGCATTCTAAGAGGGCCTATAAACGTTCTTATTTTTAAGGTTCTTATCTATTGCTGTAAATTAATTAGCTTGATTTGCCTTAAAAACATTTTTCGCTCTATATGGAAGGCTAAATTTAGTATTATATAGAATAAGATAAAGGCGTTCCGCAGTATACTCTGTATTTCTCATCCAATAGTGAAGTTATTTATGCAATCGTTAATTAAAAGTCACAACATCAAGAACTTGCTCTTTTTAAAGTGGGTTATCATATTCTCGAAAAGAGAATGAGTCACTTCAAACTAAATGTTGTACAAAAAGAGAAGGATTCCTCATCAGTAGAACATAGTGCTTAGTATATAGCATGCCTCATTTAAATTCATTTAAATCCTTTTTATTTACCTTTTCTAATCCTTTTTCAATGAATCTTACACTAAACTACTTTCCTTATTTAAATATTGCTCTAATATGCTTAAGAAATTATAGAATTTAGATATTCTAACCCTCTTCACACTTACCATAAATAATTAATAATGCTATAACTTTTAGTTACTATTAAATAAACCAAACTGACGAAAAAAGCTTCTTATGTAGTAGACATAAACAGAATATTGAAATGAAACAGACTAGATAAATTATTAATTTTGCTTATCTCTAATTAAAAAAGTATTAATTTAGAAGATATTCAAGTAAATAACATAGAGTAGGCACATATAGCATCAAGTATTTTTAGATTTAAATTGGTAAATTTGATATTCATATCCTTAATTAGTAATTCAAAGCTAAATCTTTTCCTAAGCATAATAGATTGATCGAAAAATGTAATGGTAAACTAAAATACATTAATAAAGGTAGTATATTTGATATCCTCCTTTATTTGATAAAAATAGAAGGAAGACATAATTACTATACTGATTAACTGACTGAAGGAATAGAATTAAACGATGATAAATTATATAGCAATATAAGCATTATATGCATTATAATGCTATCGTCTATTTATTTAAAATTAGGTAATTTTAATTTATCTAGCTAAAATCTTTATTAAAATAGACCTTTTTTAACTTTTCTTCATTTTAGCTTCTCTATTATATTTATTTTAGCAATCAACTAGGTAATAAAGCTTTATCTTACTTGGGTCTCTTTTTAATGACACTTACTTTAAGCTTTACATAAAATTTAGTCCTATGTGAATATATCAAAATATATAAATAATAAGGAGTTATTTATAAAGAAAAGGAGATAATTAGGTGTAGCATAGGGATAGAAGTGATAGTAGATTAAATGTGTAAATAATAAAGTTAGTTAAGATAGAAAATAAAATGAATTCTAAAATTTTATTAAAGCAGTTAGAAGAAATAGGAGTCTAATGCACTAATACTACAAATGGATTGGATTTCGATCCTTAAAACTTTACGAAATTTACAGCATCTATTTAGTATATAAAGCAAAATATAGAAATAAGAGTAGATTTATAAGACTGGGATTTTTATGCAATACAGCCTGATATGAAATTTTTCAGTTAATAGATAAGTTATGATGATTTATTGTAATTTTACAACTAGGAAAATATAATGGGCAGTTTATAGATGGCCTTTCAATTCTTTAAGGAATAAGTTAGAAATTTCCATAAGAATAAAATAGAAAATTATTGTGCAAACATTTAGCATATTAAGTCTACCATGGAAATACTAAGTGGCTTTCAAGATTTAAATTACTTCTATGAAATAAAGCAAGATAGTAGCCAGACTGTTGTCTGTAATTTCGGAATTCCAATAGTAGTAAATGACATAAATAAGTAGCCTCCAATTATACTTCTTATCTCTGTTAATAATCTGTCCTAGAACTTTTAAGCTTAGTTAATTTATCCTTTCTGAGCTCAAGAGTTTTCTCATTTAGCTATTGAAAGTATGGTTTCATAATAGCAGAATGTATTTGGCTATAATGTGCTATGGGATTTTATTCAATTCGTTTAAAAGAGACTGTCTCATGAAATTAAACCCATCTATTTGAACTCGAAAGAAACAGCATCTAATTTTTTTAAATTGCTGATATAGAACAATGCATTAGGGTTAGCTCAATCAATGGATAGTGAAGACTTCAAGAGTATTACTTTTATCCTAAGCAAAAGCAACGACTTAGTTCAGATTACAATTATAATCACAGATAAATTTCCTAAAGAATCTCCATAGTATAAGATAAAATCTCTTAATATAATCAAAGACATTTCTGTTAAAAATAACTTAGGGGAGTTCCAAACTGATGTTCACAACATGCTAAGAGAAAGAAAGTTTAACAGCTTAAAGTGTTGAAACATTAATAAAAACTTCTAGCAGCTGGTTGTTGACACGCAAAATGAAATATTGCAGGAGTTTGAAAAAACTTTTTTAGTGTGGCTATACCAAATCTGAGAACTTATCAATTTTTAATTAGCTAAGTTTAATAAATTAACTACATTATATTATAAGATGGAGGAATCGTCAGTTTCTAGATATTTCAAAGAAAAATTTAACGCTATATCCCTTACTTAAGAGACCAAGGAAAAAATAGTCCAGAAAACTAACGCTTAGAATGAACCCATTTTAGAAATGCTGAAGACTTAGAGCTTGCAAAATAGTGAAAAGACTAGATCAATATCACCTATTATTAGAAAGTTTCAGTAAGCAGTAGCTCATTCTAAGAATTAGAATAATTTAAAGTAAATATATAGACTAAAAGAAGCTGAAAGGCTGAAAAAAGAACTATAGGAAAAGCTAGAAGCTGTTAATAGTTCAATAGGCTTCATTATAGAAAATGATCAACTAGATCATAGTCCTAACAATACTATTACGAATGAACGTATTTAGAGGTTAAAAGAAACAAGGAAGGAGTTCATGGACAGGTCAGAAAAAGAGATAAAAGAAAAAAAGAAGAAAGAGGCTTTATAATAAGTAAAGAAATGACTCAAATAATAGAAGAAATAAGAAAAGATGAAGGAAGCAGCAATGCTTGAAAACTAAAAGAAGATGGAGCAATAAATTGGATAAGAAGAACTATAAAGAAGGAAGCAAAAAGAAAAAGAAAAACTAGAAAAGCTATAAAAGTTAAAATAGCAGCACGTTGAACATCTTAAGAGAAAATAAGAATAAGAAGAAAATATGAAAAAGGGAATTGAATACCTTAAAAGCTTTTAATAAAAGCCTAGACTTTATAAAAACTTAAGCCAAAAATTTGAGCTAGAAGTTTAAATGCCTGAATTGGAAAGAAGAAAAGAGTAATTAAAAAAGAGAAGAGAATTGTTCAAAAGTATAACTACGGATAATATAAGAGAACATAGTTAGAAAACTGAGATGATTTTCCAGGAACTGCAACTAAGGAAAAAACAATAGAAAAAAGAAAAAGAATACGAACTTAGAGCTTCTTAAGCCAATTATGAAACTAATATAATGAAAAATCTTCTTGAAAAGGAAAAGGAATTGAAAGAAGAAATGAAAAATAAATTAAAGGAGAAAAAAGATTTAGCTCTTAAAAGAATAAAATATGGGGAATTAATCAAAACTACATAACTTCCTACTCCTAGCATTAAAAAGAAATAAGAACTTGAAAAGCTCTAAGAAGATTTAATAACTAAACCAAGACAATGGAAAATGCAAGAAATCAAATAATAAGCCAACAAATCTAAATGGCATTCAATGAGTAACTTATTAGTCAAGTAATTTTTTATTTCAGAGAAAAAGATGGTAAATGGCGAGACTTGAACAGTAGAGAAAGAAAGAGAGTTTAGGATTTAGCAGTGAAGCCTAAAATATTAATTTAGCCTGAAATTCCTATACCGAATTCTTCTAAATATAAGAATTATTTATCAGATATATATTAGAATAAGCAAGATGGTAAAAGTAAGGGAAGTAAAACACCAAGAGTTATGTGGTAATCTCTAATTGAAAATCCATAGCTTGATTAATAAACAAAGTTAGATTAAATAAATAAAAAAATGAATTTAATGGAAAGCGAAGCGAAACGAAAGGAGATGAAAATTAAATCTTTAAAAGAAGCTAATAAAGACAATTTATAAATGAACTAACAAGTTAGCGAATTATATATCAATAGCATAAAGGCGAAATTAGCGGTTCTTCAGACAATGGATTAACGATATTATTACATATCTGCTTTAATTTATAACTTTCTTTGCTTTTTTGTTTAAACGAAAATGGAAATACAAAGCATAAATTTCCAGCAGAGAGAAACATTAAAGAAAAGTTATGAAATAAGGCTACATTATCATGGAGCTATAATTAATGATTGGCTTAATAAAGATCTATATCTAAATAATTTTAAAGTTTCAAGATTTTCTAAAATATATATAATGATAGTTAATGATTTGCTCTATTGATAAAAGCAGAGCTAAGAAAATCATAGAGATATTAATAAAGTAAGCTAATTAAAAGGAATATTAAAATATACTTAAAGCTTTACTAATATTCCATTTATATAGTTCTGATCTTCTTAATAGTTGTTATCAAAACACCTAGTGAAAACTTAGTCTAAAATACAGTAGCAAGAATAATGAAGGCTTTAGCGTTTATTTGCTTAGCATCTATCGTAGCAGCGTCTATTCTTGAAAATAAAAAGTTTAGCGAGTTTCTACAAAAAATAGAGATGAAAAGAAATAGCTTGAAGAAATCTACAACTTTACCTAAAAGATTATAGGAAATATTAATGTAATTAAAGGATGATGATGATAGAAGTGATGTTATATAAAACTTGGTTGAATATTTAGACGAAGATGAAGTTGAAGATAACAAAGAATATCTGCATGAAGAAGTTTAAGAAGCGAGAGAATCCGCAGATGAAGATGATATAGAATATTTGCATGAAACTATTTAAGAAGAAATATAATAATTGGACCAAGAAGATAAAGAAGAATTCATTTCAGATACTTAAGAAGAAGCAGAAGATGAATAAGACGATGATGAAAATTTGTTTATTTAATTAGAAAAAGACGGAATATAAGAATTTAAAGAAGAAGCTGACGAAACTTTAAGCGATATTCAAGATTCAGTAAAAGATTATGAAACTTAGGACATTTAGAAGTCTCAAATAAGAACCGAAACTTTGTCAGCTTCAATTGAATATCGAAGTTTTATTCAAAAACAAAATTTGGACAAGAAAGTAAAATGAAAGACACTAATCTTAATTTTGAATATCCTTCTTTATTAATTGCAACTTAGATTCTCTTTTAGTATTCTTTAAAATTTATATTCATTAAGCAAATGCTAAATAAACAACAAAAAACTTATGAAACTAAGAATAAATAAAGCAAACTGCACATATTAATACCAAAGTTAATTAAAAATGTAGTTTAAATAATGGATTTATTATTTATTTGTCTAATTTATTAAATATAAATATAATTTCAAATATTGCTTTTCAGCATAATTATAGTGATCAATACTTTGATAATTTTTATTTTTGTAGTTTAAAAATACATCTCAGTTATACTACCATTAATAGTCTCTTTAGCAAAGTTCATTATAGATACACTGACTTGCTGGTTCTTTAGTAAATAAAATAAAAATAAGACAATATATTATATAAATTAAGTTTATTATTATCTTGCAAATAGTTCTAGAATTGTAATTTGTTTTATTAGATATTTTAATATATTTATAGGATTATATAGGCTATTTCTATTTTAATAATTATATTAATCATATTTAGTTACCTAAGTGTTATTAATTGCTTTTTCCTGATTTTAAAAAGGCATAAAATTAAATTGAATTTACTATTTTAATAATCTAAACTCCAAATATAAGTAATTATAGTCTCTTTGTTCGTATCTTTATTAATATATTTACTTCTATCATCTAAATTGGTTAGTCTTCTCATATAAATTAATCCTTAATTTACACTTTTTCCTTTTAATATCTAAATTTCTTAATTGTATATATAAGTGCTATTGCAATTTTAAGCATTGCTAAAATGAATAAATAGTGAGTCTGATTAAGTTTAATAAATTTATATAAATTGCTATTAGTTGGGAATCGTAAGAATGCATTTAAAAGGATGTGAGATTGAAAAATAAAAGGAAGAGTTATGATGAATCCTAGTTTTAGGATTTTTTAGCAATTAAGCAAAGGAACTGAAATGATGGTATCTTAAAGAAAGAGATGCCTTTGCATTTATATTAAATATTTTTCTTTTAGTATAAATAAATTCGAAATAAAAAATGAGTTTAGCCCAGATTTCACTTGCGATTAAAATAGCAGTGTTAGTTGTCGAATATATTATTCCTTTAGCCTTCACTTTCAGAGAACTAACCAAAAAACGTTAAGAATTTGACGACTAGTGAACTTCGTATTGACTAGTAATAGGCTTTTGGACTTTTTTGGAGTGCTATTTTTAAGTTGTTTTTTACTAAATCTAATTCATCTATAATTGTGTGAAGATACCTATTGTTTTATGGCTAATGTTGCCTACCTTCAAGGTATGCATTTATTTTAGGGTGCAGATTTCATTACTGAAACATTTGGAGGAAACGCTTATAAGTTTTTAGGAATAGTTTGGGGGCATTTTGGTAATAAAGATAAGAAGTTCGACTAGACCTAGAGCTGATGAAAGGAACAAAGATTTAATAAAACATTCTTTTACTTTTATACCATTAATCACAAAGGCTCATTATGCTTTTTCATTATCCTCTTAAGAAATCTTCATATTCAAAATGTTTATCCATATGTCATAATGTAAAGATATATGGTCTATAGAATTTTAATAAGAGAAATAATTTAAGAATCATTAATTGTAAGGGAATTTAATGCAAATCATGTTTTGCGAAAAATGATTTTTCTCTACTCTTAACAATAGTATAAGTTCCAGTTAAATTTTATAGTAAAGCAAATTTACTTAAGGATATAACTAAAATGCTTAAATTTAATTCTATTTAATTAAGAATATCTATTGCTTGAAGTCTTAATGTATATTTAAATTTTATATTGGAATAATTAATAAACTCTAAATTAATATTAATTTAAAGCCCTATAGAGACTTTATAATTTAAATATACATAGATTATATTTTCTTAACTTTGTGTATTTATAGTTTGGTAACTGGATAACTTATAATTAGACTTAAAAAAAGTAATAGATTTCCTTATTTAAAAAGAAAATTTTAAGTGAAATAAAAGTTATTTTTTAAATTTATCAATCTATTTTGATATGTTCTCTTTATTTTTCTTCTACTTACAATATATTTTAAGTCTCCAAATTTAATATATTTGCCTTTTTAGATGTTAGATCTTTAAATATGCTTTCTTTCAATTGAGTGTCTTTATCTTTATCTTTTTGCTTTTCGGATTTTAAATTTTAAAATTAGATTAATTTCTTCTATTAAAACTTAATCTCATTACTAATAGACTACTATAGATTGTTCAACCATTTTATTGTTTCGTTAATAGAGGAAAGTTAACTATAATTATCTAAAATTTGTAAATTGAGTAGAGAACTTTAAGTTTGTAGAATTTTTTTTCGTTCTTGCAGATAAAATTAAAGTTAAAATATTGGTTAATTAATATCTCATACATTACTAAGTAACTTTCTCTAAGCTAAGCTGAATATTAAAGGAGTTTATAGATTTATGTTAATTATTAGATAGCTGCCAAGCTTCTATATTTTCTCTATTTATATCTTATGAATCTAAACATTTTGTCAATATGCTTATATTTTTACTCTGACTGCTTGCTATTTAGTAGACCATTTAAAAGATGAAATATATTTGTTATAAAATAAAGCTTGAAACTATAAAGAATTGAGGGTAAAGAGATAATTAGGGAAGTTTTATCAAGCTAACTTCTTGTAGATAGCTATAATTGCTAAAAAGCCTACTAAACTTATTCCTCCAATAGTGAGTTAGCTAAAAATAGGAATTAGTTGTTCTTCTACTTAGCAAGCTGCTATATCATCTACAAATACAAATTTGTTTATTTCATCTCTAAACATCTCAAAAGAACAGGTCTTGCCTCCACAAAGTGCTGATTTTCTTTCAATATCTTGATACTTGATTAAAACATATTTCTCTTTTTATTCATTTTGATAAAGTTCCAAAAATATATTAGATGCAAAAAGAGGACTTAAGTTGATTTGGCTTAATGGTTAAAGCTATAAAGCCTTAACAATAGGAGCTACTCCAGTATCATGTCCACTCCAAAGTTTCATTTTAATTTGAGTTGAGCCATTAATCAAACTTTCAAAATATTGAACAGTGTCATACAAGAATCTACTTGATTACAAACTAACAGATTCATCAGTTGGTACTAACCTTGTAAAGAAGTTGTAAGAAGAAAGGTTATAAAGTTTCCAAAATACTTCCTCTGTTAGTCCAGCAGGCAACTCGTATCCTTCTGCTCTGTTTACTTATACCCAATCATAAATCCAATAAGCTTCATCAATAGTAATTAAACCTTTGTCATAAAAGATTCTACTCAGTTGTTCTTAAAATCCTGAATCTACGTAAGTACTTTAAACCCATTATTTATATTCTTAGCTCCCATTAAATTCATTACTTATTTTTTTAGCCTTTTGGCAAAAAGCTAATGAGTCAACTGTATAATCGTCATATTCATAGATATGAACTGGCACTAAACCAATTTAGAATGGGAGAGCCTTCTCTTCTAACTTGTCTTGAATATCTTGCTTATCTAAGATTTCGAAAGGCGGACTTGCTTACTTTTATACTTCATTTTCAAGCAAGGGACCAGTTCCAGGAGGATAAAGACCTGTTAATTGAGCCTGAGCACTCAAAATACATCTAGGAACATTATCACTATGGACTTCTATATTAATATTTTTAAAGCTTGTAGGAAGAATATGATTTGGATCTCTATCATTTTCGTCTATTTTCACATATCTCTTTCTCATTTCATGGCCTAACAGGTACTGCATTCTATGTCCTCCAGCAGTTAGTTATCCTATTTGCCATTTCTACCATTTATGAGGATTCAGACTGGTTAAAGAAAGTGGCCCTCTAGCACCATGTCTAAAATACTCAACAACACCCAGAAGTTAATCACAGTTGTATAGTTGGATGAGAGTAATAAGTAATAGAGCAAATTTCATTTTCTATATAATATAAGGAAGCAGCTAATTAAACTAGCTTTAAATATTATCTATTCTATTAACTCATTAAGTACTTATTAATTGTAAATTACTATGCTCATTCCCTTATTTCTCAAATAGTTTATATTAACTAATTAACTTCAATTAATGCATCTGAATTTGCAATAAGGAGATTTCTTTCATAAGCATTTGCTGTTTAAAGTAATATAAATGAAACCTAATAGGATAGTAATGAGATAAGCTGCTGAATGTTATAATTTGTATTGATTAGTTAGTTTTAGCTTTAACATTTAATGAACTTAATTACCAAAAGAAATATAACAAAAATGCTAATTTTCCTTTTTCTAACCCACCTTCTTTTAATTCTTACTTAGCCATGCCCCTCTTTTTCATGTTAGCTTACCTAAGCCTCCTTTAATTCTTAAAGTTGTGCATAAGCAGACAATGCAAATGGTTAAGAAACAGCATAGATATTCCTTTATGAATGTTCGGGAAATTAATATTGTGATTTAGAGGAATTACAATGGACTCTAAAGGACTAAAGTAACTTTAATGAGATAAAGTGTATTAATGGTACTTATGATATACAATCTCTTTGGATTTAAGAATATGAAATTTTTTAAAATTCTTAAGAGAAAGCTTAATGTGAAGCTACAAGGGATTTCTGCGATACTCAATCTAATACTAAAATTCCATTTACTCATCAAGGAAATAAGAAATCTTTGCCAAGGCAATGCAATAGTAATAACTAGGATAAATGCACTCTTTTTTCATCTGATGGTTCTGTAGAAGAGGAGACAGATTGCATTTGCGGAATGGACGAAAAATAATACTGTTAATTAGGAGTTGGAGATCCATATAGATGTGAATATCTAAACTTTTAATGCGAACAGTCTTAAAACCCAGATGATTAACTAACAAAAGAAGAAAATGAAGACAAGTACTTATACATGATAATCTCTAAATACTATAACATCTTTATTGTAAGTTCTTTATTTCAGTCACTTCCTCCTTGCTTCTATGATGTATTCTCTTAGTACTAAACATATCAGCTGTGAATAAACATTGAGTTTAGTGATACTGTAAAAGAAGTTTACATTGGAGATGATATGAAATGGCTATGTGTTGGATTAATAGGACTAATTTTTGTACTAGTAATTATTTGTTGCATAATGGTTTACTGAAACTATAAGAAACAGGCGCTTAAGGAAATAGAAAACCAAAATAAGGAAAAGCTAGAAAGTGTAATATACAGCTAGTAGACCAATTTTAACAGCTAAGATTATAATAAAAAAATATTGACTTTTTCATTTGATCCTCTCTAATAAACCCTTAACAGCGAAAGAAATCAAGACAAAATAAGCAACAATTCATAGAAATTTTAAATATAACGATTAAAAGGCAGTAAAAATGTTAAGTTTTAAAAAGCTCCCAATCTATAATAGTTGTAGTTAGTTGAAGAAGCAGATTATTAAAATGCAGAATATGGCTATACAAACGACTAGTTATACCATTATTAGTCTAACTATAAGATTAAGAAAAGAGGAAGCCATAAAAAATGTTTATCCCTTAATAATAGATTTGAAGACAAATAAAATTATCAGCAGGAACATATTGAAGCAGAAAAAGATTCAATGCTTGGAAATAATTAAGAACAATCTGTTAAGTTTAAAAGTTACGAAAACCATTATATCAACGTTCTACAAAGTCAAAGTGTATTAGATCAGAAGAAAAATAAATAAGAAAATTCTTTAATGGATAGCTAAACAGAAAAATACTTGAATAAAACTTAGCTAGCTTAGAATTATTAATAAAGTAAAAATGATAGCTAATATTATTTTGCTTCTCCTCAGTAAAATATTTTCCGCTATTAAAAGAATTCGCCTTTATAAAGAACTTCTTTATTTAAATATCCAGAAATAACTAGCAAAAATAAGTTCAATTATTTAACCAAAAGGAATAGGAATATGAGCAATTTTAGTATACAAGAGAATGAATAGATGTAAGAAATTATTTTTAACAATAAGCTAAATTTCTAAGAGAATTATAAAAATTAACCATTTTTAAGAGAGTAGCAAAACTCGTTAAATCAACCCTCTTCTATTTCAAACATAGATTTATCATTTGAACCAACAGAGTAGAAGCTAACGGTCTAAGGATTTTAAACGTACGACCCGAAAGATATATAGCATAATTTGCATAATAAGTAAATGAGTTCTTAGCATAACTCTTTTAAATCAGATTAGCAAATAGAGAAATTCGGTCCTGTTTTTAGTTACAACTATCCTAAAAGATTGCATAAGCGCAATATATCCTTATAGTAAGTAAGGCTTTATCCATGATTTATAACAAACAATGCCTAAAATTAAAATAACACCTTCACTTCAAATACCGAGTTTAACAATTCTAACTTAGAAATAAGCTTAGAAGAAACATTTGCCTTTAACTCTATTTATGACATTTAGAATATATAAGCTTAATACTTTGATTTGACTATTCTAGCTAAAAGCATACTCTAAAATACAAATATATAAGTAAAGTCCCTAAATGATATAATACTTAAGCATAGAATTTTAAGTAATAAAAACGTTTGCCTTTTTGAAGGAAAAATTGAAAAATAGAATGTGCTGATAAAGTAATTAAAGCCACTTCCATCCGATTATTTTGGATAATCGACCACGCATCAGGAATATGTTACTGAAATATTAACAAATATTCATACTTTGTGATAGCATAATTATCAGCCTTTACCTAATTATGTTATAGTTGAAAAAAGTTTAATTCTAGTTTACGAAGTTACAGACGAAAAATTACAATTAGCTATTCGCAGATAATGACTAGAAAATTTAAACAATCAAATAGAAATTGCACTTGAAATTTTACAAGGCTAATGCTAGCTTTCATAGATAGGGTAAGAAAATATCTATTAATAATAATTTGAAGAGGAAGACATGCAAGAAATCAAAGATTCTGCTTATAAATTTTCTTTCACCAGTCAAGTAACAGATAATTAGAATGAAGGATAGACACTCAAAGATTCTATTCTTTAAATGAATACTCAGGAAGAAGAAATATAAAGAGAAAAATAAGCCAAAATTACTGTTATGAAGTTTGCTACCTAATTTCGTTAAATGATAGTAAATTATTACTAAATCTTTATATTTAATGATAGGTCAGTTTTGCAATCATCTTTAATCAATCAGTAGGAGCTTTAAAGTAAGCATACTGAATTAATAGATATTTCTATAGTGGGTTTTTTCAGTAAATATCTTTCATAAAATAACGAAGAAAAGTCAAGCTTATTAGAAATGTATGAATTTGTGCAGAATCTAAGTAACAAGTTAAAGCAACAGTAGCAAAAAAAGCTCAATGATTCCTTTTTATTTGAAGCTAACTACTTTATTAACGAAGATTCTAACAATTTTACAGTTAATGATAAAGCTAACGCTCTTTAATTACAACCCGATAATATTTAAGAGCCTAGTTCATTCAATATTAGTCCTATGATTACTTCAAGGGAGTAAAGATTTTACAAGAAATTACAGGAAAGTTAAAACTCTTTCTAGTCAGATACTATCAGGGATTTAATTATAATATCCAAAGAATTTTAGAATCTAGAAGAAAACACTTTAAACTAGCTCTATCAGTAATTAAAGGAATATAATATTTAGGCTTTTAAATTCAGTGAGTTTAAGATTATTTAGCTACTAGGAAGAGGAGCGTTTTCTCAAGTTTTTAAAGCAAAATAAAGGAATTAAATTATAACTTTAAAAATTTTTATTACATCATTGTTTGATGTTAGTCAGGAAGCTTTCCTAGATAGTTTTGTAAGCTAATTGCAACTAATTAAAAAAGTATAGCACAAGCATATTTAATAGTTAATTGGAGCATCTATTGACAAATATCCTTGCTTAATTTATGAGTTTGTAGACTTTAACCTGAGTTAGTAGATTAATGATTTATTGGTTGAGGATAAATTTGATATAGCTATAGAAATAGCTGATGCTTTGCAATATTTGACTAATTTTAAAGATAATCCTATTATACATCTTAACCTCCATCCAAATAACATTTTAATTGATAGAAATGGAAATTCAAAAATTTCAGATGTTTATGTAGCTTAGATGCTGGTTAATTGCAAATGCTACTTCAACATTAATAATTTGAATGTTCAAAACCACTAAAGAGATATTTCATATATGTCTCCTGAATTCATATAAGGAATTTTCTAGATTAATATGGATTTTTCTCAATAATTTAGTCATTCTGATATTTGGAGCTTAGGATGCATACTCATCAAACTTTTTACTTTTGAGAATCCTTGGAAAGACAAGCAAATGGTAGAAATTTATGGGGCTCTAAAAAATGGAGAGGATTTAGAAATATCTCCTTAGATCAAAGGAAGACTGAGACTTTTATTAGAGAGCTGCATAAATATAAACCCCTATTAAAGGATCTAGATCTAGTAATTTGTGCATGAGTTAAAAAATATGTACATTGAAATCACCCAAAGCTAGTACAATCAAGGGAATATTTAGTTTCCTCAAATTAAAGAATTCTCTTAAGCTTAGACTGATCAAACTATGAGCATAAACTAAAGTACATCCATTTAAAACTAAAATATAAAAAATATAAATGAAATCTATAATTTCGAGTCTAAACTTAGAGATTAATAAATGGCATAGCCAAGCTCCTTAAATTAGAACATACCTTATTAGAAATAACGAATAAAAATGATTAGATTTAAAGAACACGAATGGGAATGTGCTGCGTAGGGATGAGGGTATTATTGTATAACTTTCAAAGTAAATAATGCATGCATCCTAGAATCAGTCTTTATTTCCAGACCAAGCACTGAATCATCTTGTCTTTCTCTATATCAGCTCAAGATATTAAAAGGAGGAAAAAGCTAAGGAGCATTTATGTATTCGCATCTACCTTAATATATTTACTATGCTGAAAATTCTTGCTATTAGAGCGTAATTCTTAAAAATCCAATTATGCTACAATAAGAAAAACAATACACTATTAAAGTTCTTATGAGTTCAGATTATTTATTTTTAGGAGTTAAAGGAAAATCTGAACTTAACTATTAAATATAAAAGCAGAATACTGTTGTAACTGAGAAAGGTGAAAAAGTAATGATGAGTTTTGATTAATACATAAATGTAAAATTTATGAATACATAAATAGTGGGAGGAGATATCGGAGATGTATGTGATATAAATAACGGACCTATCTGGGGAATTTCAGTTTTATGCTGATAACATTAATTTTATTATGATTTTACTAATTACTCTTCTAAGGCTTTACATATTAAACTTGCTAAGCTTCATTTAGAAAACATAATATCTTTAAATTACTTTTACACTTATAAGCACAATGTAATTAATAAACTGAAAAAAGCTTAGATAGTTAAATTTGTAAATAGATAAAACTGCGAATTTATATAGTATTTACTCAGATAAAATTACCTGAAATTATTTTTTTGAGATTTATCTATTTATAAATTTAGTTTGCAAGGTTTAACTAACAAAATATGTAGATTGAACTATTTAATATCCATCTTGATGAAATGTTATTTCTATTAAAATTAATCAATTTTAATAATAATTTACTAAGATAATATCTCTATTTATGGAAATGCTAACTTCATTGTCTTTTCTGTAGGAATTAATAAAAATTTTGAAATGATTTTGTTTAGAAGCTTGATATATAGAAAGTTGCAGTTTATATTCGTCAAAATAATAGATATTTCAGGTATTATTATCTTTTAATTACTTTTTATTAAGAAATTAAAAATTTATATTATGAATGTTTATCTCTTGCAAGTTTAATCTTATATTAGCTAATTTAGTGCTTAAAAATAGAAAGATTAATTGTCATTTTTGATGTTTATATAATCAAACTTCTTTATAAAGGCACTTCTTTTAATTTTTCCTAAATATACCTTAGTTAGAAGAATCTTAGTAAATATTTAAATATATTAAAATAATTTCAAGGGTAAAGGATAGATGTACTTAAGCAAAGTTAATGTTTCTAAGCTCTAGCATTGTGCTTGATAATAAAGCTTTAATAATATATGAGAATAATTTTAGAATTTTATCCAATAACTAGATTTTATTATTTCGGTATTTGACGCGTTGTTTATTTATTTATCATAATCTGCTTATAAATGAAGATATTATCTCGATAATGTTAAACCAAATAAGCTATTTTACATTTTAAACCGCTAACTCCTAATAATTTTTTAGGATTTCTTTAAATTAACTAAATTAAGTAATTATTTTATTAATAAAATTTGGCTAAATAGAAACAACAATCTTTTGGTAGTTCATTCTTTCTGAGCTATATTTATTTCACTCATATTTAATTTCCTATTTCTTTTTTATTTTTTCAAATAAGGTTCTAGTTTAAAAATTGATCTGCTAGTTTTAAACTAGATTCTAAAACTCTTATAGCAAAATGATTTTTTCAAGCACTATGATTTAACCTGCTTATTTATCTCTTATGCTATGTATATGGGAGTTTCCGATGTATCTAAGCGTTTTCAGTTTGCAAGCTCTTGTTATATTTAAATCTGCTATTTTAAGATATCTATAGAAATCTAGAAAAAGTTTTTCAAGTTTGCTTTATTTAAGCAAATCTCCCTTGATTATGCAAATAACCAAGTTCTAAC
This sequence comes from Loxodes magnus, assembly GCA_946699065.1. Lineage (NCBI taxonomy): Eukaryota > Ciliophora > Karyorelictea > Loxodida > Loxodidae > Loxodes > Loxodes magnus. The sequence goes on along the minus strand of CAMPDV010000020.1, from coordinate 1,335,507 downwards.
ATTAAGCATGCAATAAAGAATGCTGAATAAAAATTTATTTGTTTGTTCATCAGAAAATTATCTTATTTTCTCAAATCATATCTTAGATTGCCATCACTCTAAACTTATAATAGTAAAAGCTAATTTTCTCTATCTTAGAAAGCATAATGTATTTTTACTAAAAAAGGATTTTAAGATATCTAAGAAAATTCATTGCATTCCTTACCTAATTAGTTGATCTTCTAGAAATTTCTCTAGATTTATTCCTTCCTTTAATAGTTAAAGTAATCAAATCTTTTTCTTTTCTTTCTACTATTAATTCTGTTTCTAGCCCTGCTTTATCAATAATATAATGAAGGGCTAAATAATTTCTATTATTTATCTCTTACTTAAACTTTACCTTATTTTCATTATGATGCTTCTTATAATATAGCTAGGAAGTTGATTAAATTAAATTAAATTTAATGATTTCTTAGTGTTTAATGATTATCTCTCATTAAATCAAAATAAATGCTTCTTAACTATTTTGCTTAATATTTGGCTGATCAATATCTTCTCTACTTTTTCTATCTCTATATTCATTTACTCTTCCTTATAGTCAAGTTTTATGTAAAATGTCTATATAGTTACTCACATATTCTAGATATAAAAGTACTAATTAAAAAGATAATTGATTATAAGAGCATTAAAGTACTCTGTTTATAAACTGATAAACAGAAGGTAGAGAAATACAAGATAAGAGATATAGATATATTAAGATATTATAATAAGCTAAGATATTGGTAAGCTAAGTTTCTTACTATTTATATATTATCTTATTAATAGGAATTACGAAATCTATATTCATTAATGTGTAATACTCACTCATACTTTAATATTCATAGTATAGAGTAGAAGCATAAGCAGCATATAAGTATATCTGTATTTGCTAAGCTAACTAATAGTAATATTTAGCTAATAAGTACTTTCAAATTAATAATAGAAATACAGCTATAAGCTTTACTAGCTTCAATTAATTCATCATTAAGACTGATATATTGCTCTTTCTCATTCATTCTAATATCTACACTCAAAATTAAAATAGTTTACTTATATTAATTAAACAGATGTAAGCATAGAAGAATTAAACATTAATAAAAACAATGATAATCAAGATTAAAAAGTTGATAATATATAACAAAGTCTACATTTACTTAGAAGGTAATTTCAATTAGCAATAATTCTTAATATATTTAGTAAGCTAGTAAGGTAATTATAACTTAGCTATTATTAGATTTACTTTCATAAATTAACTTATAGATATTGTAGGATTTGATGTCTATTAAATATTAAATTAATAGCTTTAGTAATCATAAACTTATATATATATAAGTGTTAAACACTATTCCTATATAAAAGAATGAAAGCATCATATAGAAGCATTAATACTAAATGTTCAATATAAAAAGATGAGATAAGCTTTATTTAGATAATCTTACTACTTAGTAAGCATTAAAAGCATTCTTACTCTACACTTTTAGACTCTATCTTATTTTCTATAATCCCTAAAATTAATTTAAATTAAATACTGATTGCTACAGAGTACTTTATATAAAATTAGCAAGATTTAACCAATTTAAAGGAATGTACTAAGTTTCTAGATTTAAAGATAAATAAGATGATTTAAATGATTTAAATGAAAATAGAAAGTAAGCTATCAGATAATATATACAAACATTCAACTTTTTATCATAGAAGGAAGTTAAAAATAGACAAGAAAGAATAAGATTAAATGATTGAAATAATTGAAATATTTAGAGATGCTTATAATGACTATACTTTCATACAAGTATTTCTCTATATTATCATCAATTTACTGAATAATAATAGCCTTAACCTATCTACCTATCAATTACTAGTCATTTGAATGTCTATATTAAACTTTAACCAACTAAAGTAATTAAAAAATTTTATCTCTAATTAAGCAATAATACAATTTTAAATTAGTTATAATTGTATTTAACAGAGTGAACTTGAGTAATAAAGCATAGTGTAAGAAATACTATATGATAGTTATTAATGCTTTATAAGTTTATGTACTATATCACTTTAGAGACTTATTTAATTAATAGTTTTGCTTAGCATAAAAAATTAAGCTAAACTTAGCATATGTTTAATACAACTAATCTAACTTAATGTATTTTAATTACTAAAATGACTAATAACTTTAACTATTTAAATTATTTATCTTGCTTAGTAAGTTGATGTTTAAAGCCAAAATAGAAGGAATTAATTACTTAGGTCTAATTCTTTATTACTTTAGTCTAGTTTTTTATTATTGATTAAACTTTGTATTTAATCAACCTTCTTGTTAATCATTTTATTTTACCAAAGTTTTTTGAGGGAACTTATGCTAAAGTTAGCTCCAATTCAGATTTGCCTAGCTTATTATAATTCCATAAATATCTCTCAACAGAAAAAGATCTGCTGCTGTAATAAAAAAGCAGTTAAAATTAACTATAAAAGGAATAGTTAAAATTAAAGCTTTTGATATATTTTATTTTAATAAAGTTGAACTAATGCAAGATATATAGAGCAATACACATTAATTTTAGTTAAAACTTATAAACAAATATACCTAAAATAACTTGTATGAATAAATAAAATTATACTAATAATATATATACGCTTATACAATAAATAATTCCCAAAGTTCATCAATAATATCTAAATTAGCTTAACCGTCTATAAGGGTTAGTTAGTAGAAATTGTTAATAATAAATCATTAATTTAGCATTATTGCTATATAAAATAGCCTTTCTATTTCATTTTAATCATTACAAAATTCAGTAAAGATCAAATTCTTAATCTAATTTCAAACAAAGAAAATAAAAAGCTTGATGTTAATATGCTAGATATAAAATAATGAAATGCTAGAATTACAAAGTGTGAATTATATAATCTGGCTTTAAAGCAGGAAGAGATTAATAATTTTTGAGTAAATAGTACTTTAATTGTAAAGATTATTAAAGAATACATAGTTTATTTAAGGATATATCTTCTAAGTAGAATCAAAATAATTTTAAGGCTATCATCAAATATTTTTTCGTTAACAATTAAAAATTTTAAAAAGTAATGAGCATATATCAATTTATATTAATCATAGCTTTATTGAAAAAATTAAAATGATTCTTAAGTTTAAATAACAAACCTTTTTACTTGTTTAGATACTAACTTAAATCAAGGGATTATACCTAAATATTATCTTTCTTAAGCTTGAAAATTTTGATATTGACTCTAATGATGAGAAATGTATATGCTTCATATATAATGAATGTATTATTCTTAAAATATTGAGAATGATGAGATATACCTCTTGAATTAGAAAGCATCTTTAAATTGGAATTAAATTAAATAATAATAAACAAAAATGATGAGATTAATTTTACTCCTAAGCATTTCCACTTTAGCGATTACTCATAAATGTATTCACGATTCGCTTAAAAAAGAAATTAATGAGGTAGATACTCATTCGTAGGAAAGAAATCTATAAACTGAATTAGACCCAATTCCTATGAGAATTTTTTGAGATATTTAAGGAGATCTTGCCACTTCATCAGGCGATATAGAAGTTTTTATTAAGGAAATATTACTTCCAGCCACAGGTAGATATTTTAACGCTCTGTTAAAGATAAAAAATCCCAATGCTACTATGAATTTGTATCCATATGGAGGACGGGCTTGCCAGTCAGTAACAATTCCGACATCATACAATACAGGAAATTACTAATATGATGTTATTGTTTTTGCAACTCGTGAGTATAATCCTTCAGTTAATTATATGGCTTGAGCAAGTGGTTGCTTAACAAACAGTAAAGGACGTCCAATTGCTGGGTAAATTAATTTTAATACGTACTACATTTCCAAGAATAATTGAAAATCAGCTTTTAGTACCGCACTTCATGAACTTACTCATTTACTCGGCTTTAATAGTGGATCTTATAATAGATATTTAGATCCTTCAACAGGAGCTAAATACACAGCTGCTGTTACTTAGACCATGTCATTAAGAGGAAAGAACATCTCTTAATTAAATTTGCCAGCTTTAAATGATGCAGTTAGACTTTAATTTGACTGTTCTACTGCTTTTATGGAACTAGAAGATTACTAAAGCTCAGGACCAACGTCACATTGGGAGGAAAGATTTACTTATGGCGAATATATGGTAAGTAATGATATGCCTAATCCTTTTATAAGCAACTTAACTTTGGCCTTATTTTATTCAATGGGCTGATATATTCCAGATTGATCAATGGCAGAATTTATGGAATTTGGATATAAATAAGGATGCACATTCTTCACTTAGCCATGTTGTGTTAAGGATGTAATTCCTCAACCAAGTTTTGAGGAATTTTGCGTTGCCGGAAATACAAGAACTTGCACTCCTGATAGATATTAGATAGCTACTTGCCAAGCTAAAACATATACATCTATTGAAACTTCGTAATAATATTGAACTGACTCTACAAAAGGTGGAGCTTATATTTACATGGACTATTGTCCTGTAGGATAAAGATACTCAAATTCAATCTGTAGGGGAACTATGGCATAATTTTAGAATTCGCTTGCTACTTATGGAGAAACTTTAGGACCAACATCTAGATGCTACTAAGGTCTTAAATCTGGATCAGACTTTGCTTATTGCTATATTACTTCTTGCAATTCAAATAACGAAATTACACTAACTTTTAACAATAGTGTATAAGTAAAATGTCCTGCAGGTACGACAATAGATCATCCTTATATTACATCAACTTCAATAAAAATTAAATGTCCATCAAGACTAGAAGTAATTTGCAAATCAGTTTAAGATGAGAACCAATGTCACTCAAGTTGCCCATGATGCTCATTAGACGGAAAAATTTGCCTAAAATGCAATACAACGCAATATTTACGAAACAATTAATGTTCTACTTGTGATAGTTTGTTTAAATACTAAGATCTATGCCTAGACCAATGTCCAGATAATGCACCTTATATATACAATAATTTTTGTCTTTCAAGTTGCAGTTATTTCCTTATGAAAAACACCTTCGAGTGTCATGACAAATGTCCATAAGGATATTGAGGTTACAAAAGTTACTGTGTGAAAGAATGTCCTTCAAATTACTAAAATTTAGACTAGAATACGTGTGATTTCAATCCCTAATGATGCATCATATTATCACCTACAGTTTGTATTGAAGTTGATTAAATTTGCTGAAATTCTAATGGCATAATAATATAACCATATACAAAAGATTGCCTACTCGGGATATATGATTATTGCTGCATAAATTAAAATGAATGTATCGATTTTAAAATAGATGATGCAAATAGGTTTAGTGCATAGGACTGTTAAAATAGATAAGCTCCCTCCTTGATTAACGCTACTTTATAAAGTAATTAGAATGAAATATGAATTTTCTTTAACAAAACTGTAGGATTCACTATGACATAGCATGATTGTGATCTTATATTAGTAGATGTATTTAAGTATGGAACAGGAGTAACTTGTTCCTGAAATTCCGAGTACAAAATATTCGTTATTACTCTTGGGGAAGAAGCTCTCTTATAACTAAATATGAACATTTAATTCAAATCTCAAATCATCAACTCTACTCACTCGTACTCTAAAACTCTCGATGAAGGTCTTTCTCTTAATCTTTTGTCTCCCGAAAAACCTACCATATCCATTTCATCCATTAATTCTGATAACTTACATAGTAGCTCTTCTGATTTGATTATTTCTGTTACAATAAATAATCGATATCATTGTGCTGTTCAATATTGGTGGAGAGTTAAAATTTACCCAGATAACTTAGATTTTAACTCTTATTTTAATTAATGAAATAATTCGAATAACTCTCCTACAAAATATAACTAAGAAAAGAGTTAATTTACTGTTTAATAAACTCATTTACAATCATCAATAAAAGTATCAATATCAGTGTGAGCAGTATCATGGGCCTAAACTATAAGTAGTTAAATATAAAATAATGTGACTATTGAAAGTAATTCAATAGAAAGCTATTTAAATGCATCTAAATGTAACTTTACAGATATATATCTATGTGAGTAAGTTAATGGAACATGCTACTATTCTATAAATGGCACTATAATACTTCCATATAGATAATAATGTCTAAATCAAATATATGATTATTGCTGCATAAACGAAAATGAATGTATCGATTTTAAAATAGATGATGCAAATAGGTTTAGTGCATAGGACTGTTAAAATAGATAAGCTCCCTCCTTGATTAACGCTACTTTATAAAGTAATTAGAATGAAATATGAATTTATTTTAGCAAAGCTGTAGGATTCACTATAAGCAAAAATAACTGCGATCTTATATTAGTAGATGTATTTAAGTATGGAACAGGAGTAACTTGTTCCTGAAATTCCGAGTACAAAATATTCGTTATTACTCTTGGGGAAGAAGCTCTCTTACAACTAAATATGAACATTTAATTCAAATCTCAAATCATCAACTCTACTCACTCGTACTCTAAAACTCTCGATGAAGGTCTTTCTCTTAATCTTTTGTCTCCCGTAAAACCTGTCATATTCATTTCATCCATTAATTCCGATAACTTACATAGTAGCTCTTCTGATTTGGTTATTTCTGTTACCATAAATAATCGATATCATTGTGCTGTTCAATATTGGTGGAGAGTTAAAATTTACCCAGATAACTTAGATTTTAACTCTTATTTTAATTAATGAAATAATTCGAATAATTCTCCTACAAAATATAACTAAGAAAAGAGTTAATTTACTGTTTAATAAACTCATTTACAATCAACTAGTAAAGTATCAATATCAGTGTGAGCAGTATCATGAGCTTAAACAGCAAGTATTCTTAAGATAAAGAATGTTGGAATTTAGTTAACTTGATAGAGATAAAGTTGCTATTAATCAGATGGAGCAGTAAAATATCCTTTAGAAAAAGATTGCTTACTTGGGATATATGATTATTGCTGTTAAAACAGCTAAAGTTGCGATATATTTAAAAATGATGATGCAAATAGATTTAGTGCATAGGACTGTTAAAATAGATAAGCTCCCTCATTGATAAACGCTACTTTATAAAGTAATTAGAATGAAATATGAATTTTCTTTAACAAAACTGTAGGATTCACTATAAACAAAAATAACTGCGATCTTATATTAGTAGACATTTCTAAATATGGAAAGGGTGTAACTTGTTCCTGAAATTCCGAGTACAAAATATTCGTTATTACTCTTGGGGAAGAAGCTCTCTTATAACTAAATATGAACATTTAATTCAAATCTCAAATCATCAACTCTACTCACTCGTACTCTAAAACTCTCGATGAAGGTCTTTCTCTTAATCTTTTGTCTCCCGTAAAACCTGTCATATTCATTTCATCCATTAATTCCGATAACTTACATAGTAGCAATTCTGATTTGGTTATTTCTGTTACAATAAATAATCGATATCATTGTGCTGTTCAATATTGGTGGACTATTTAATTTCAACCAGATAACTCAGATTTTAACACTTATTTTAGATAGTGAAATAGCTCGAATAATTCTCCTATTAAGTATAGCTAAGAAAAGAGTTAATTTACTGTTTAATAAACTTATCTACAATCAACTAGTAAAGTATCAATATCAGTGTGAGCAGTATCATGAGCTTAAACAGCAAGTATTCTTAAGATAAAGAATGTTGGAATTTAGTTAACTTGATAGAGATAAAGTTGCTATTAATCAGATGGAGCAGTAAAATATCCTTTAGAAAAAGATTGCTTACTTGGGATATATGATTATTGCTGTTAAAACAGCTAAAGTTGCGATATATTTAAAAATGATGATGCAAATAGATTTAGTGCATAGGACTGTTAAAATAGATAAGCTCCCTCCTTGATTAACGCTATTTTATAAAGTAATTAGAACGAAATATGAGTTTTTTTCGAAAAATCAGTAGGATTTACTTTGACATAGCATGATTGTGATCTTATATTAGTAGATGTATTTAAGTATGGAACAGGAGTAACTTGTTCCTGAAATTCCGAGTACAAAATATTCGTTATTACTCTTGGGGAAGAAGCTCTCTTACAACTAAATATGAACATCTAATTCAAACCTCAAATCATCAACTCTACTCACTCGTACTCTTAAACTCTTTAAAACAACCTAGTCTTAAGTTTATTTACACCCTATTTTCCTACTATTTAAATTAATTCTTATTTTGATGATATACATAGTAACATTCTTGATTTGGTTATTTCTGTTACCATAAATAATCGATATCATTGTGCTGTTCAATATTGGTGGACTATTTAACTTCAACCAGATAACTCAGATTTTAACACTTATTTTAATTAATGAAATAATTCGAATAATTCTCCTACAAAATATAACTAAGAAAAGAGTTAATTTACTGTTTAATAAACTTATTTACAATCAACTAGTAAAGTATCAATATCAGTGTGAGCAGTATCATGAGCTTAAACAGCAAGTAATTGGATTTAGAGATAAGTACTAATATAAAATGATTATTAGAATATTCTTAAAAATTGCCCATTCTCAAATTAAATCTTATGTTAACAAGTTATTGGAATTTGCTGAACTTAAAATTATGAAATTACCAAACCATTTTCGAAAGATTGTTTTTCCTTAATTTATGATTATTGCTGCTCTTACTCAGATGAATGTAATTATTTTAAAACAGATGATGCAAATATATTTAGTACATAAGACTGTTAAAATAGATAAGCTCCCTCCTTGATTAACGCTACTTTATAAAGTAATTAGAACGAAATATGAGTTTTTTTCGAAAAATCATTAGGATTTACTTTGACTTAGCATGATTGTGATCTAATTTTAGTAGATGTATTTAAGTATGGAACAAAAGTAAATTGTTCTTGAATTTCTAAGTTCAAAATATTCGTTATTACTCTTGGGGAAGAAGCTCTCTTATAAATAAACATGAACATCTAATTCAAGCCTCAAATCATCAACTCTACTCACTCGTACTCTAAAACTCTCGATGATAGACTTATTTTAACATTAAATGTAACTATTATTCCAATATTATATATGTCTCCCTTAGCAATTTAGAAAACTATTTTATTCAAAAATGATTTTAAAATAAGAACAGGAGTCAAAGATAGATATCATTGTGCGGTTCAATATTGGTGGAATATTTCTCTTATTCCGCAAAATACAAGATTTTCTAATTACTTTACATAATGGAATAACTCTAATAATTCACCTAGCAAATATTCTTAAGAAAAAAAAAATTTTACACTTCCCCAAAATTATCTAAATTAAACTTAGTAAGTAATTATAGAAATATGAGCTGTTTCATGGGCCGGTTCTGTTAGTGATCACATAATTTATCCTGCAATTGAAGTTTATGGATGATAAACTCCTAATATATATTTCTTTAATGCAAATGATACTCAGTTTTATGAGCAGGTAGGTGGAAATATAAAATTAATTATCGAAGATGCTAAAGTAAAACAATGACACACAATAAGATGAAGTCTAAACTAGACTTCTAACTCCTAAAAAGGCTTCAAAGAAATAGAATAAACAATTTTTGGAAATCCAGTTTCAATTTCAAACGATTAATAATTGATAAAAATATAACCTAACAGCTTGTAATCTCCATATTGATATTATATCTAAGCTATCGTAGATTCCATTTATTATAAATATCTTAATATTAGCATAATCTAGTAGTAAATGAATGTCTATATTTCAGGAGATGAGTAAAGAGATGTTTTATCGACTGATCAAATAACTTTAGATGCAATTGGTTTTGATCCTCTTCAATAAAAAATAAGCTATAATTGGACTTGCTAATTCTTTACTGAGGACTATTAGCAGATAACTAACATTCAAGGCACTTAATTGGAAGATGTTAAATGCTAATTTCCTCAAACTTCTTCAATAACTATAGCATAATCTTATTTTCCTGAAGGGTTTATTTACAAAGTTACAGTTAATGCATCAACAAATGATAACAGATATGCAATTGATTCAGTTTACTTGCATACAGTAAAATCTTTACAAGCAAAGGTTTAAATTCAAATTTCCAACTACTAGTATAATATAATAAATGCATAGGGAATTTTAAAATTATCTGCAGTCCTTCTTGATTAGAATTTATCAGTCAGTTCAATTTCTTGAAGTCAAACTCCAGGAAATATCTCAGATTATGCAATTTCTAAAATGAATAATTTGCAAATTTAGATAAACGCTTCTAAATTAACATTTTCTAGCTACTATAATTATACTATTATCCTTACTGACACTCGAAATAAAAAATATAATAATACGAAACAAGTTTTCATCAATAATGCTCCTTTTATTGGTTCCTTTGATGTAAATCCTAAGAATGGTACTGCTTGAAATAGCTCCTTTAAGTTTTAATGTTTAGATAGCTATGACATTGAAGGCTAATATCCTCTAAGATTTAAATTTTTTTACATAAAGGATTAAAATGAGAATTCACTAGGATATGTTTCAGAGAGCAACTAAAAAGATTATTAATTACCTTAAGGATAAGGAAGTCAAAACATTTTAACAGTAGGTGTTTATGTCTATGACCAGTTTAATGGATCTAGCAAAGCTTTTAGAAACATAACTGTTGCTAAAGTATAATAAACAAGTACTTAGTCCATTTAAAAGCTAGAAAATAGAAGCTTCAGTTCAAACATTACGGCTTAAAACTATCTTTATGATATAGCTGAAAATATGGAATCTAGCTCTTAATAAGTCTCTTCGAAAGATTTAAACTAGTATATGACGTATTTGACTTAAAAAGTTAGTAATGGAGATGATTTTTCCATCGCACTTTAGAGTATTAAGAAAATAAGCAATAGTGTAGGGAATGATAGTTTAAAGTCCTATATATAAACTACATTCTAATGCCTCAAATAAAAAGGTAATTATAATTTGAACTATGATTAAGTGAAATCCTTAATAGCTATAGCATAAAGAGTTGCTAAAATCTAAATTACAGCTAAAAATTCATCAAACTCTACCCACAGATTTCTTAATAGTAGGAAACTGCAAGATGCTGAAAGCAACGATTCGACAATTTGAAGTAGTGTATAACAAGGTTCACTCTCTTATGCTACAACTTATTTAATTCCTAACGACGATTCAGTCTTATTTGAAGATTAAGATATAGAAGTCTAAATAGGAATGTATGACTATAAGAGTATTCCTAAATAATACAACTTATAAAATAATTCTGTTTCATTTAACTTAAATATAACAGGGGACTGCTTGGTAACTACTTTTTCTCTTTTTAATTATAATCCTTTATAGTATAATGATACAAGAAATCTTACTCATCTTGGTTTTGAGATTTATGAAACTTGTAAAAAGGAGAAAGGGGTCATTGTATAGCTAAAAGAATATATCAAAAAAGATGTCTCCGCTGATTATGTCTTATCCATTAATGAGACCGATATCAATATTTTAGCGTGCTAAGTTTGAGATGAAAGATTGCTTAAATGGGTTCAAGGAACAAATTGTAAGTTAGAAAATTCGAACAAATCAAATGAGTTTATATGTAAATGTCTAAGATCTGGAATAGTTAGAATAGATTATGTAAACATAACCAAGAGTTAAAAAATACCTTTTGTGGAAAATGATAATGAATTTAATCATTCAGCTCCTGCTTATAGTTTAGCTTGCATTTTTGTAATATTCATAATATTACTAGTAATTTTAAGTTTAAGGTTCTTTCTAAGCAAGCACAAAAATAAATAGTTCTATGATACTATTTATACAAATAACTTTAAAAAATCCAGATTGAATTTCATTTGAGCACACATGAGTTTAACATCATTATGTATTTACTCTCCTTTTATGAAAATAAGTGGCTCAACGTGCTTCCTTATCTAATTTTCTTTAGCTTTGTAAAGTTTACTTTTTAATTTAATATTCACGTCAGAATTTTCCACTTTGGGTGACTTTGGAGCACGAGATATAATAACAGCAGTTATAATTGGAATTTGCTTCTCCTTTTGCAAGTTTTTCCTTGCTTTGCTGTTCGTAAAAATAAAGAAGACAGTTCAAACTTCAATAGCAGTTATTTATTTTCTCTTTTCTCTAACCGCTACTACTTGGTCTTGTGTGGAATACGACACTTCAGAGCCTTTACCTTGGATTTATTGCCTTGTAATAAGTTACTTTGTATACCTGCTTATTTTAGATCCTCTACTAACTTTGATTTTTATCTATTTGGTAGCAAAAGTTGAAATATAGACATCGTATATTGAAACTGATACAGAACTAAAGAAGCAAGGGTTAGAAATTGATTTAGATAGAAATTTAAATAGAATTTAGATAGTTTCCAAGTCTTAAGTTTGCATATAGTAAGAAATTACTAACCTTTAATGTTAAGTTATTGAGGATTAATACTAGTTAAACACTGCTAAGGTTAAATCACTTAAATAAGATCATTAAGAAACTTTCATGCATTCATTATAATATAACATTAATTGCGAAAAGTCATTCGAAGTTTAATAAAAAATAAATTTATCTTACTAAGGTAAAAACAATAAAGCTTCAAAAAATAAGGCTTAATAGCGAAGTTAAGAAGAAGAGGAATTATTATAATAGGACTCTAGTAAAATTCATGAAGTATAAACTCCTTATGTTCAAGAAAATAAATAAAGCTTAATGGAATCCTTGAATTAAGAAGAACCTAAAGCCAAATAATAATCTGATTTAAGATTGCCTTAAATAGATACTAATAAAGCTAAAAATTTTTTCGGAATTTAATAAATAGACTAATAGATTACTGACAATAAAACTGTAGATAATAGTTTCAATAAAGAACAATAAGATGCTGACTAAATCTTTATGAGAAACTAGGAAAAATTGTCCTTAGACAAAAATGAGGCTTGAAAATAAGAAAACAACAATTGAACTATTATTATTTAGATTAAAACTTAATATCCTTATATTTATATTCAAACTATTTCATTCTCATATCTAAATTCCTATGCTACTTCTTCATCTATCATATAGTATCTTATGATATAAGCTTACTTTAATATTATATTAATATTTTAAAAAGCATAATACTTATAAAGGAACAATATAAGCTTCAAATAAACATATGAGCTATTAGCTTTTTTCAATAGTGACTTGCAAGGAAAATTAATATATTTATAGTTAATCTAAAATAAGCAAAAGTTAATTAATATCTAAGCTTGTAATTTGAATTTTAAATAATCTCTTCATTAACAATTAATAGTTTATCCTACTATTGTTTATACTATTTAGGCATGCATGCTCATATCTTTCACTAAGATATAAAGCTTTGCTAATTTTTTATTAAACTACTAATCTTATGTTAAGACACAACTTAGTTGCAAGAGTATAATGTAAATTAGATATTAAGATAGTAATTTTTTGTCTATTAAAAGATTTCATCAGTTAGATATATACTTTACTGAGTTAAAGGATGCTCTTCAAGTTTCTATTTATAACATTTCTTATTTGTAGCCTTATGCCTTTTAACGTTTAAATGTAGTTATTATAAATTATTAGTCATGCTTTATATCTTAAGCCTTAGATTTCTTTAAATAAGACTTTAGCATCTGCTTTTGAAATAATTAAGCTGCTTATTCAAAAAAGATAAATAACTTAATTAAAAAAGCTATTACTACACTATTTTGCTCTAGTGCCAATATTATAAAGATCATAAGCTAAAATATTTAAACTAATAATAATTGAATGCTTATTGCTAGAGTCTAAGTAAGATAAGATTAAAAGATTTAGTCTAATCATTAATAAGGAAGTCAAAGATATAGAATCTAAGCTAATAGAAAGTTGAGAAGGAGAAAGGTAATTAGACTAATTAAATTACTTAGCAGTCAGTTTAAGCTAAATTATTATTAATTTATTTAAATTGTTTAAACTTGCACTCAATCCATTTTAGTACAAGGCAAGTCTGGCTTCGAGTAAATAGAAACTTGCTAAAATTTGCTTTTCTTGGATGTGAAAATATAGCTCAACAAGACATATGTAATTATTTAAACTAAGACAACACCTCCTGTCATAAATTTGTTCCTTACATATGGAGCTACTATAAAATAGGAAATTAAAGCCATTACTGGGAGACTTAAGAAATAAAAAGTAACGCACAAAATAAATTGCATCATAAAGATCTTTATATTATAAGGAAGCTTCTTATAGGTTAATGTACCGGCTATTATAAACCATAGGTATTGAGCAATTCTTAGAGTCACAATTACCCATCCTGCTGTGCCTTCGTAATCCGAAAATTTATAGTATTGATCATCGGCAGTTCTTCCAATACCAACTGTGCATATATGCATCAGAATAATGAAAAATGAAAGTGGCACTGTGATATCAACATCAGGAACTTGCTTATACTAAATTGTTCATCCATGCGCCATTAATAAAAATAATCCAGTAAGAAGTAGCTACGAAAGAATTTCGAGGGCTAAACTTAGAAAGTCAAATAAAAAGAATCCAGTTCCATTAGACGAATAAAGGTATAGATGCAAAATCTAGAAAAATACGTAGCCAAGTTCGAAAAATATGCTAAGGTTTAAGATAATAGTGGTTGAATCAATGGAATCCTTATCATTATACTATTTTCAAGCAGTTTTTATATTTTGACCAAGCAAAAGTAAGAACACTATCATCAGTAGCATAAAAACTGACAGTAAACCATTATCTTCCACAGAAAAATGTGACCCATCTGCATTAATAAATTTTATTTCCCATTTTACAGCAGGCCAGTTTTCGTCTATTTTGCAATCAGAAACAGCAATAAATCATACATGATCTCTTCTCTTTTATTTCAAACTACCTGATGTCCATTCAGTCCAATCACCATTTAAAGGAATTCTGAGATATCTATCTCTCTACGAATATTATACCTTTTATTCGCACGTTTCTTGAATTATAGCATCTGTTCAATCTTCGTCCAAATAGACATGATACTAAATTCTTCTAGTTTCGTTAGAATATTAATTAACAGCCCTATTGAATTTCATACGAATTTAGTATTCTCCTTCACCTATAGAAACGCCAAATTTCGAGAGATAAAGCCAATTTTTCTGTTTAGTAAGTGTGAATGAGTTTGATGCAAGTTTGGATTGGAATATTCTACAAATTAATAATAAAATGCTTATAATCTTCATTATTTAAATTATAAAACTAGTTTACTAGCATACCTTATTCAAAATCTTATACTACTTAATCTCTCTATTCTTGCATAGCAATTCTTTTTAATGTCTTCTTTTCACACTGGCTTTTAATAACCTTTATTGATTTCCTAATAAAGTGAAAGCTGGATGATAAAGTATTTAATAAAGCATAATTTAATCTAGTTCTAATGTAAAATTTTAAGAAATCTAACTTCATAATCACAATTTACTTTGAGCCGTACCATGCTACTTGAACTCTTATTAATAGACAATATAATTATTTTAGCATATTTCTCAGAATATTAATTCTTAATCTATAGCCATTATATTTCCTTTCAGAGCTATAATTTGAATACTATAAGAGTCTCGTTATGAATTCCAATTATTTTAGTAGGAGTAAAGCTTATTTGCATAATTATAAATTAATGATTATAAGAATTGAATAATTATACTAAAGTAACTATTGCTTATTTTTAATTAATTAGTACTGAGATTAGGATAATTACATAAGGCTTTACTGTTATGCTTTTATCATTAAGGATTAAGAGGAAATTACTAAATGTTGGAATTATTTTATAGGAAATAAACTTTTCTTTAGATAAGAAATTTTAGATAGATGATTGCTAAAAATGCCATTAAAAAATGAGAATAGCTTAATTTTTAAGAAATATGCTAGTTTTGCCAAATTAATTAATGGAAAAAGATTTGAATATAGTAACTAGTGTACAACTAACTAAGTCATGATAACTAAATTTATCATTATAAATTATTTATTTCTTAACTTGTTTATTTCTTCTTTTCCTTGCTCAACAGATAAAGAAAAAGTGATATTTTATGTCAACTGTGCTTGTATAATCTCTCTTACTTCCTTAAACCTTGAAGTTAATAACTTAGTCACTTTCAAATCTAAAATTTTCCTTATCACTAAGTAATTTATAATTATAATAACTCTGTCAATCTCAGCATCTTTGTCTTATGTCCTAAATCTGATTGCAGGATAAAAGGATTACTTCTAGCGAAGTTAAAGAAAAGCAAAGCTATTGTTCTACATTCGAATTAAGTACTAATTATTTTAATTTCAACCATTAAATCAACGATTAACTACTTTCAAAGCGAATCGGGTGAAATAATAAATCAATCTACTATGATTTTATCCTTTTAGTTTACAAAGTGTGCAAATTAGATTAAAGTTATGATTGATTTTTTTGATGGATTAGTTATAAGGTTTTTAAATATTTTGCTGATTTCTTCTTATTGAGAAGAGGAAATACTCAATAATACTAGAGTGATAAAATATTTCACTATAAAGCAAACTTTTCATTGGCATTAACTCTCAAGTCGTTTATCTTGGACTTTATTTGAGAATAGTCTATCCTAATAATCTTCATTAATTCCGTAATCTAAATTCAAACGTTCTATTAACCTGGAGCTTTAAGAGATATGGCTCCATCTTTATCTCTAAATATATTATTAAATCTAACTGATTCTTTATATCAGAAATTTAAGAATTAAAGATAGATCTAATTTAACATTTAACTGCAATTATTCATTTTTATATAGGCACTCAATTATCATTGCTGTCATTTGCATTCTTTATTAATCCCTTAAAATTTTCATTGATGCAAGTATTTTAAATAAGCAGAGGCTTTTACCTCTTTTATTTTACCTTATATCTACTATAAGAAATTCTTAGTAAAAAGGTATCAATTGATTAAATAGCTCTCAACTTAATTTCAGTATTATAAATAGTCTAAAACTAAAAGTTAGATACTAGATTACCCAAACAATCAGCATAGATAAGTTAAATCCCATCAAAATAATAAGAGAACTTACAGAAATGGAGATTCACTATGAGGGTTAGTAATAAATGAGTAAGAGGTAATTTGATATTAATTATAGAATATACTTTATTTATTATCTGTAACTTAGAAAACCTTTAATAGCATCTCCTAATTAATTAAGTCCTAGCTTGCAACTTAGCAAATATTATATTTAACAAAACAAGAACATAAATATTAATATCTCATTAATACACTTAATTGAACTTTACTAACTAAAATTTTATAATCTAGCATATTATTTAACCTTGCTAGAAGCAAAAATGACATTTGTAGGTAGGTTAAAATAGTATAAAATTAAACTATAGAGCAAGTTTAACTAAGGGATATAAATAATAGTTATTATATTTCTAAAGATGGCTTTTATTAACTATAATAGATCATCTATTTCTACAATCTTTAAGATTTATTCTAAGAGATTTATTATAAAATGCTATAAATAATGTTAAAGAAATGGTTAGTCAAGAATGTCCTTGAAAATATATAATTAGCTATTACCTAAAAACCATTTAATATAGTTAAGAATTATTTAATCATTGACTTTTCCTATTTAAAGCATGCTAAATGTTTTATAAAATTAGCTAACTATCTTTAAACTTTAATTTTAATATTTTTTAATAATGGAAAATGTTATTTCTTAGATGATTAAATCAAGTATTAAACAAATTTATTTTGATATATTTTAATATATTTATTTATTAAGTCATCCTAGATATTTAAACTGTGCATACATCTTCTGATCTTAGTTTAAACTATTTTCATCTTAACTTAATCTGATTTTAATCGGCTTAATTCAATAAATTTCCTTCAAAATAAGCTAAAAATTATTAAGGATTCTTCCATTTTATATATAGTTCTATTTGTATTGAGCATCTAAATAAAATACTTAAATTAAGCTGATATGATTGCTTAGCTCTAATTGTTTTAGCTATTTCTAGTGCTTCTAAAGTATTTTTCTCTTCATGGTAATAACTTTCTAGACTTTATTAGTTTTTTATTTGATTTTATAAAGTAGTTAATAAAAGGCTTGTAGTTATAGCTGATAGCTTAATGTATATTTGTATTTCTATAGAATTTAAGAAGCTTATTGTGTATATTCTCGTTTATCCTATTAATTTATTATTCAAATACTTTTCTTCTGATTGTTTTCGCTTAAAAACTTGAAAAATTCCAGCTATCTTAACAATAGAATTAGGAAGAACTAATGAAACTCTGCTTCATTTGTTTTAACAATGAGTTTGAGTAAAGTAGTATAGCTATGATAAATATTCTACTTAACAGGCTATTGCTTTAATGTATTAAAGTATAAAGAGTTAGATGCTAATAAATAGTTAAAATGGAATTTAATGGAGTTAAACTAAAAGAAGATCTAAAAATTAAGATAGCTTATGAATTCTTAATTAGACGTATTTAACCTCACTCTCAACTTACTTTAACTACTTTCAAATCAAAGTTTCCAAAGGCAAACCAAATATTCGAGGATTTCTGAAAAAGCGTCTATAAAAGCAACGAATAAATAACAGCAGAAGAGTTAGGAAGTGCTCTAATTTAATAACTATGTACTTTATATAATGAAATCAATAGTAATAAGTTGCTTTCCAAATTTTACTAGGAAGCAAACGTGCAAACTATAAATTATTTGGCAGATGTTTAAAATTTAAAGGAAACCACTCAGGAGTTTTAATAGTAAATAAAGTAATAGATACAGCAAATTTTCAAGAATAATTAGAATAGCGAATATATCAAGCCTATAGGCTTTTCAAGCCATATTTTTATTTATATCGAAAACGTTCTAGCAAACAACGCTATATTTCCTTCATAGTACTATTACTAAATTTTTGCTGACTAAAACTAAATTGAAAACTTGCGTTTTTCTCTACTTAATAACTCCTGAACTCTGATCAATGAAAATTAGAAGCATTAATAAATAAGTTCACTAAATTTGAAGATAGAATCTGAACATTAGAACATAACGTTTAGAATAATAGAAGGGGAAGTTGGAGATAAAAATCTTGTAAGTTTTTTCTAATTACCTATGCTTTTTTATATAGAACTGCTTAGCATGAGGAACTCTTAAATTGCATGAAATAATTGATTAATTTTCAGTTAATGACTTAGAAACAGCTGCATTCAATCATATTCAGTAAGCCATTATATAGAGTTGATTTAAAAGATCTTAATAATTAGCATTTTCTAACTCTTCAAATGCTAATCAAATTCGAAATAGAATAAGCATAGCTAGCATGAGCGATGCTTCAGAAATTAAATTATATTTAGCATTAAATTAGTAAATTAGACTCAGAGATATTTGAAAAGGAAAATCTTATTTAGAAGCTAATAGAACCTTTTTCTTCCATCAAAATTCAGATGTTTAATGAATCGAAAAAAATTGATAGAAATTGGAAAAGTGAAGCAGCAAGCCCTATTAAAAGCTTGAAAATATCTCCTGCAATGACTCCACAAAATCACAATAAAAGAAAAAGAATAAAAAATATTTAAAAAAGCCTGCATATGGATGAACTAGCTCCAATTATATGCTCACGAAGCTGCAAGAAAGCATGTACTATCTTTTGAAAACGCATTGTTTTAAAATTTTGTTAAGAAGGTTGTGTGTAAATAATTATATAATTAATATCCTTCTATTTATAAATAAAAGCTTTTAAAAAAGACAGTTATTATTAACTTCCTATTCATATTTTTGGAACTAATTATTAAATTAAATATTTCAATTATAATAAAATGTATTAGATTAATATATTTAACCTTTAACGTTTTTTGAGTCTAGCTATCAACAATATTTACATGCTCAATTTACTAGATTTTCCATCATTAAAATTTTAGTTAGAAATAAAGATAACTAATTTTGCTTAGTTAAGCAGTTGATTTTTAATTTATATTTTATATATCTTCCTTAATTTTAATTATAGACTTAGTATGCTATTATATTAATCTTATTACTAAGAAGCAAATAATTTGATTAAATAAAAGCTAGTAATTTCATTAATAAGCTATAAGAAAAGTTAGATTTTTTTTGAGTATTAAGTTAAGATTTTTTAAGAATGATTTGATTTAAATGCTATATTCAAAATTCCTTATTTATTATTTATAAGATTTAGAATTTACTTATATCAAAACTATTTCTTTAGTGCTTTTACAAGATTTCTCTCTGTTTCTTCCAAATTTTTTAATTCTTAGTTATAATTTGTTCATTTCTTAGACTCTCTTTCATATTTACTTAAAAATTAACTTAAATCTCAAAATATCTCTTATTCATTAAATGAGAAGTAGATTTATATATTTGATTGGGTTGCAATAGGTATAAATAAAAAATGAAAGCAATTTAATTTTATAGTTTTATCCTCAGTAAAACATGAAAAATTTGTAATTTTAGCATCAAAATATGATTATGATGATTATGATGATTATTTTTATTTTTATTTTCTTAAACAAATTACTATCTCATACTTCTTTTTTATTATTTTTAGTCTTTAGCTTCAAAATAAAAATAAATTAATCCTCTCTTTACAAGCAGTCTTTACCTAAATAGTATATTTTTGGAAATTAAACAATTGCTAATAATGTAAATTTATTAATTTTTAAAAAGAAGCTTAATTTCTATAAGCATTCATTTTATTCTAGAATAAATTTTTAATATATATTTGTATCCACAACTATTTCTAGTATTTTAATAAAAGATTTCTTTATAAAAAAAGATTGAAAGTGAGAAAAAAATAGATTAAAGTTAAAGCTTCTTAATTTCTTAATTTCTTAAAATTTTTGAATATATTATAAATTTTGGTGAATTGGAACGTATTATGATAATAAGTTAAATAGACTAGACTAAAGATTTAGTTAATACAGAAATGAAAAATAATTATTATTAAGTAATGCTTTTAGAATGTCTACATACTTATCTTTAATTTAATAATCTATTTCTAATCAAGTTTCCATCTATAAAGTAATCATTTTAGTGTTTAAGCAATAGCTAAAAGTTAATGTATTTAATCTAAATATTAAATATAAATAGATAAAAGCAAAAAAGTTAATAATTTATTATTTAAAGAAATATCTTTTGCGCTTTTAAATTTATAAAAGTATAATAAAAGAAAATAGCAACTAGATACTAATGTTACCATATTTATCTTTAAAATCATTTCTTAAATATTGTTTTTTATATTAAGTAAGATATAAAATTTAGAAATTAAGCCTTATTTTATATTTCTTTCAATCTTGTTATTTTATTTATTATTTTGCTGTAATTAAAAATGTTAATTCTAAGTTTCTTTTCTTATTCTAGCATGTTTTTTGCCTAGCTATATATGTAAATTATTAATAATTATTAAAATGTAGCAAGTAGTTGTTATTTTTGTTAATTGAAATAGAACTTGCATTTATAATTTTATTTATTCAACTAACTAAAATCTAACTTAGAAAAATACTATTAATCTGATAACTTGCTATCTAACTAGCTATTTAATTAGCTTAGAATTATTAAAAGCTTCAACTTTGGGAAAACTTAGTTAGAATCTCTTTAGTATTTTGTGTTAATTGGTATAATTGTAAATTTATTTTTGATAGCAAATATGAAAATTAGCGTTATTAGAAGCTTGAACTAAGGAATATAATTGTAAGGAAATAGATTAATCTGAAGAGAAGTGTTGATAGAAGCAGGAAGACTTAGAAATAATTAATAAAATAAAGATTTTATTAACTTTCTGTTGCCTTTTATGCTTAGGTTGCATTTTTATCCAACTTTTTCTCTATTAGTTCAAATGTATCCTATTATTCTGCCTTTATTATAGAAAATAATCCTATTATAGTTATTGAACCCCCAATCCAAATCCACATTCCTGGGAATTCATCAATTTTCAAGCCTCATGCTTATATAGCTGCAATTGGGAATTAAAGTAAGCAGGCGGTAGAAAATAATAAAGGAGAAACAAGCTCTAAAGACTTGAAAACTGCATACTATGATAGCCATTAATCGAAACCAACGAGTAAAGTTATCCAAGCAACGCTTTAATTCCATTCTACTTAGTTTAATTAACTTCTTTCAAATATCAGACTTAAAACTATTCCAGATAAAATACAAGCTATTGTTAAAACAGTTGAAAAAATTGCTAAAGGGAAATTTTCCTTCATGAAAGAATAAGTATGAACAGTATAAGCTGCAGCACAACCTGCTCCTATTAAAGACATTATATTTCCTATTGCCATTTATTCTGGTGAAAATTACTCTTCATCTTCGTTTACGTCAATAATGGTAACGACTCCTCCAAATAAGCCCATGAAAGTACCAAGAATAGATAATCAGTGAGTAGGTATGCATTTGATAAGTTTTCAAAGAATAATCCAGATACTAGTACATTAAGCAAATAAATTGTTCTAAGCTATAGAAGTGTATTTTACAGGTAAAACATAGGATATTTAGCTAATGGTATAGAAAATTATGGTTAGTATTATTTTTTTCTTTTGAGTAGAATATTTTTTTATCGTGTTTTTAAATTCTTCATACCCTATTTTGTATAACTCACCAATAGCCAAAACGACAAAGAAAAACAGACAACCCAAATTAGCAAAAGCAAATCTTAGCATAAAAGGAAATGTAGTATATAAACATGTTAGTCCTGTATATAAAGCTCCTATTACTACGTAAATTGAAACCCATATGAACGCTAATAAGTATCGATATTTTATTTCTATTAATGGCTTACTTTCCTGAACTTCTGGGTCTTCTGCTATTTGTGGCAAAGATGAAAGAGCCATTTTATCAACTGCAGGAGCAATAAGTGACTTTCTAAACTTATTATAAGGAAGAAGAGGAGTTCTAGTTAAAGGATATATACTTTTTAATACATTATAATCTATCTCATCAATCATTTCTTATACCTAAGGTTTAGGTACAACAATTCGCATTGAAGGTCTATTTGGATTTCCTTTCATTAATTTAGTAAAATATAAACGTATTTTTATTCTATATTATTAAATTAAATAAGTCACTAATTCAATTTAAGTCACATACAAACTTCAATTAATGCATTTTCAAAAGTTTTGTTCTAGTACTTAGAAGTATTAGACTCTATTAAATAATTTTGTAAATGGCTTTTAATGCAAAATTATAAACAAAATATTTAAGTTTTTCTACTAAATTCTTTATAGACATGGCTATTATTATTAAACATTTATAAGACCATTATTTTATAAGCTTAGGTAAATTAAGTGATATAAGTCTAAAGCTCTCTATCTGATTTACACTAGTAAATTTATAATTGATACCATTAATAGATTCAATTATTTTACTAACTAAAAATATTCTATGAAATGCTTTATCTAATAAAGACTTATACTAAAATATATAAACTATGTCTGAGATATTGACTAAAAGATAATTACATTTAGAAATATATTAAACATATAAAACTATGGATGTAAATAATGTATTTAATATTTATTTAGATTAAAGCAAAAATAAGCTAATTATTAATAAGTATACCTATAGTGCTTTATAGTAGTTTTAAGCATCCTTTTATTTCTTTATTTTTTAATATTCCTTTATATTAACATTTAATTATTATCAAGCTAGAAAAAATGCCAAGCATTTTATAGAGATTCTTTACCACCCCTTCTTAAGCCAAAAAAGAAGAGAGAAGTGTGATGCCATTTTCCTAACTTCATGTCTTCTTATAACTAATCCTCTTCTTAAAAAGAACAAACTTAATAACTAAAATCAGGTAAGAGGAAAAGATAAGCTCTTACATTTACTAATCCAAGGCCAGAAAATAATAAGAAATTTATATGCACCTGATAGCACTTGAATTTGATATTGGAAAGGAGAAAGTAGACATTGTTTAGCTAGCTTTAATAATCGTTAATCTTTAGTAAGAGTTTCAAAAAGTAACATACTACTTCTAAGGCAACTAGAGTAAAAAAAGATCGAAAATAATCAAGAATGATGGCCTTAAGAAAAAGAAAGGCAAATACAACGTAGTCTACAAAATTAGCAAGCATAATAGCTGCTATACAATAATAGAAACTCCAAGAATAAGAAAATAGAATAGAAGAAACTTTTTAGGAAAGAATAAATGTAATAAAAGAAAATCCACAGATCAAACAGAGATTGAAAAGGATCTAAAAGAGGGAAAAAACTGAGGAAAAAATTAAAAATAAAAAAATGTGCTATTACTTTATGATTATATGTCATTTATAGATAAAATGTTGCCTTTTAGGGACTCAAGGAATAATGATGACAAAACCAGGTAAAGAGAAAAATAATAAAGATTTAAAACTAAATCTGATGTAGAAAAAAAGGCATGGAATGTAGATTAAAAAGCATTCTTGAAAACTTGGATAGTGAAGACTTTCAAAAATTAATCCTGATGAAATTAAAAGAAAATAGGGAGGAGATAGTTCCAAAACTAGAAATTTTTAGCTACAAAATTTTTTTAAGTGGTGACAGTTTCTGGTACTGCAAACACTTTAATTTAAAATTTAAATTACTATCAAGCTATTCTTTAATAGACTTATTAAATTTAGATATTCTTAAATATACTTATTGGATTGGTATATAATAGTTGAAATTATGAAGCTAAATTTAAATGCATATTTCTTAACTTTCTATAACTTTTATAATTCTATCCTTTTTGAAACTATGAAATATAGATTGCTAAAATTATTTTTACTTATTAGATTCTTAATTATTGATATTTTTTATTTATATCTATATGTTTAAGTTTGAAAAGTTAGATTGTCTTAAATTAATTGTTAGATATTAATCCAAGAATGGTCTTATTTAATTTTATAGTTTATCAGTAAAATTATGAATTTAAATTGTTAGAAATAATTGAGAAAATAATATGAATAGATTTTATAGCTAGCTATAGAGTAATTTGTAATAGAATATTACTTATTTAAATTAAAAGGCATTTTACCATTATATCTCTACTTATAGTCTTCAAACATTTTCAGAAGGTTTATCCAATATAGAGGAGTAATTTCCACTAAAGCTAATAATTTAACTTCTTTTTTATTATAGAATAAACTATATCACATCTATTATAAAATAATTTAAATTAGCTTGTTATGTAATGGTAATTTATAATTATCTTAAACTTAATAAACTTATGCTTAGATAGATAGATTTGAAATATTTGTTAAGCAGAAAAGCTAAAAGGCATAATCATAAATAGTAGAATATAATACTATTAAAGCTATGCAATACAAATGTAAGTCAGCTTATTATTTAGCTTATATTTACATTTTATTTATTTAAATTTAAGTTTAGATCTAATATCATAGATTAAGTAGATCTGACTTCTTAAAATAAAATTATTAATCCTTAATTAAAAAATAATAGCAAGAAAAAGTTATTTGTAAGTTAAAAATTACAATATAGTGATATTAATTGAGCAAACATAATTATAAGCTAATCCTAGCTATTAAATTCAGATGCTTATATTAAGTAAACTTTTATAAGTACAAAGTAATTAAAATTAGTTAATTATAATAAAAGATAAAGTCTTTATTAAAGGAACTGTCTTACTAAATAAATGTAAAGTATTAAGCAGATTTAATAATTTATCTGATGTATAATTAGTTAAATAACTCTAAAATAGTAAAGTATTACCATAAAATCTATCTTATCAACTAAAAGAAATAACATATTAAGGAATTCTACAACTTATAAATGTAAGCTTCATCTATCCTTTATCTTAATTAATCTTAGTTATTATTTAAACTATTTCTTTAAGTTTCCTAGTATTTTTATTAATCTTGCTTCTAAAAACAATATTTAGAAGGAACTGGCCATGCTAATATAAAATAGAAGGATATATAATATATGATTACTATAGATAGTTACATACTTTAATCATCTTATTTACTAAATAAAATTATGTTTACTATTTTAGTCTTAAGATAGCATTTACATCACCAAAATTTCAGCTTAAGTTATTAGCAATTTTTAGCTTTGAGATAAGTAAAAGAAAATAGTGAAAATGAATATTTAATCAAATAGTAAAACTTAATCAGAGCTTAAAGTTAAATTCAGGGCTTATTTATAAAATGATTTAGGATGAATCTAGTAGTAGATAGAAAAGCTTTTATAAATAGAGATTTTAAAGAAATAGAAATTAATTAGTTTGAATTAAAAGTATATAGTCTATTATCAGATATCTTATTTATAAATGAAAATTTAAAACGGATAAATTAGATTTAAGTACAAGGAAAAGGAAAAGGAAAAAGAAAAAGAAAATTAGCCAAGATTTTCAGTTGCTTAAAATTTTTTCTAAACTTAAATTTCTTAACAATTAGGAAAAATATCGAATTATAGCAAACGAGAGCAAAGAGATATTTGTAATTTTAAGATGACTAAGTAAAATATAAAAGATTTGTTGGACGACAAGACTTTTTACTTTTAATCTGGAAATACAATTACTGCTTTGAACAAATTGAAGCAAGTTTCCTAAAGCTTTTTCTAAAGAAAATACAAACCTTATAAGTAAGAAAAATCTAAAAATAAAGTAAAAAGTTTGAGTATGTTCTAGGGATTTCCAGAACTATTATAAAAGGGTAGTATTTTAGAAGATGAGATGTAGCAAACAGAAACTATGAATAATAATAAGTAAAATATTCATAGTTCGTTCATAAAAAACCAGAAAAGGTATTATGAAACTTATAGAGAGCATAGCAAACTTGATGAAAAGAATAGTTATTTAGAATTAGAGGATTCTACATTTACTGCTTATATTAAAAAATGCAAAAACCAGAACATCAAGCCTATTCCATATGGAGTAGTTAGACCATATTAATCCTAAATTGATCTTAAAAACAAATAAATTGGCAATTAATATGCTGAAGCTTTAAGTGAGTCACTTTCTAAAACATAGCAAAACATTAAAAAGATAGATATGAGTTTTAATAGACTTAATGATGAAGGAGCAAGCAAAGTTTTAGAAAAGTAACAATTTTAAAAGATTGACCTTAGTAATAATTAAATTGGAACTAAGACTATAGAAAGGTTAAGCAAAAACTTGCAGCACATTCAAGTATTAAATCTAAGTAATTGCTACTTAACTGACTAGATTCTATAGTCATTATATGAAAATATCTAATAGAATGACTTTTTATAAGTTCTTGATTTAAGCAAAAATAATTTATAACTGACAAAGGTATTTTGCTAAAACCTTTCTCAAAATTAATACTTGAATAAATTAAATTTAAACTGAAATAAGATATCTGGACCAATGGCTATACTTTTTTGATAGGGCCTAAAAGATAATCAAGGACTTTAGGAAGTAATTATATCGAATAATAGTATGGGATTAGTTGATTAAAACTGATTTATAGCTTAGAGCATATCAGATTGCTTTTAATTCAATAATTAGCTGCTCCATGTTGATTTATCTAACAATATGTTTGTAAAAGACTAAATTAGAATAATAAGTTAGGGCTTTGCTAAAAACAATACTATTTTAGGTTTGCATGTATAAGGAAATTGTGGCTATATGAACTCTCTAGGATTTCTGGAGCCCAAAACTCCTAATTCTAACTAATTTAGTTTGAGTCACATCAAATAAGACTTTGAAAGCTTTTCTGGATATTTGATTGAAAAACCTTCTAAAAAGGTTTTGAACAAAAATAATTTTAATTTAAACTGCTGAATATGTTAGGAATGAAAAACAATTACGTTAACATGAATTCCTGGAATATCAGGATATTAAATCTAACCATTTTATATAAGAAACTCCTAAACAGTCGTGAATGAGCAGGTTTTGCAAAGATATGATACTTCTACATTTTCTATTCATTTTGAAACAGAAAATTACCAGCCTTTAGTATTAACCAAAGAAAAAAATGGAAGCTTTACTATTTAAAGAGTCCTTCCACCCAATCCAATTCACTATTTTTATTCCTTGAGAGATTAAATATTTATAGCGTAAGATCAAGCCAAAGTAGAGGTAAATATGTTGTACAATTAATAATAAATAACTGAAATGAATTTTATAGATTTATCCTTTGAGCAAAAGTCTTTATCTATTCTAAAACCTTCTATTAAGAGCAAAGTTTTCAAAAACTTTGAAATTCCATCTTCGACTTTCCCACGAAATAACTTCACTTATAAAGAAGAAAAGGAAGCAAATGAAATTATTTGAACTCCTGAGCATAGCATATTTTACTATGTAAGGACATTGAGTACAAAATATATTCAAAGATGCTTTCTAAATGACTTTAAATATATTAAAATTCAAGATTTAGAGAAAGATACCTCAAATCTAGAGTAAGTGAAGAACTATCTTTTATCTCATTATGAAACTATTATGGAACTTTTTAATCATTGAGCTTCTTTGGAAGCTTAAGATGGCAGTAAAACGTTCAAAATAACATAAATAGAGACATTTTTTATTTAGTATACTATCGTTGATGATAGTCTGACTTTAAAAGAATTCGTAGAATCCCACAACTCTTTCTTTAAATCTGATTTCATGATTGGGTTTAGGCGACATAGATTTGTTGAATTTCTTATTCGTCTTTCATGTGCAAAGTACAAGCTTCGTAATCTTTTATATAGAAACAAATTCTGCATTGCCTGATAAAGTATCTAAGTTTTTGATAAATCATATCATAAGCAATTTTAAATAAGATCCCTTAAAATCTAGGAAGTTTTTGACCTAGGAAGTAGATTCAGTATTCAGGAATTATATCCAAATAATAAATTATATATTTATACATTATGCCAATAGCAAGAAAAAACTTATGAAACTAGCTTCCTTTACTCAATTCGTTAAAGATGCTAATTTATTAAACAAGCACATGTAGAAAAGTTCAATTTGTTACATCTTTTTTACATCTATCCAAATTTAGATTAGTGAGCTTAAAGATTAAAAGTATATGTAGATGAACTTGTCAGAATTTATGCTGGCTATTGCTTAATTATGTGTTAAACTTAGATATCAAAAATTCTATTTTCCTGCTGCAGCTTAGCAAATTGAATCAGAAGGTATTTTTATTGGGAATCCTATTAGTGGAACAGAAAAAATTTTATTGATTCCTTAGATAGATTTTGAGTTACATGAGCAAATAGAAAATATTATGCCTTTAATTATTTAAATCTGTCCTAACTGGTTAAAAGATAATTTTATGTGGCCTGCTCATTGTTCTTGCTTTAATAAATCTGGTAAAATTTAGAACGCCATTGAAATTTAAGGAAACAATTTGCAGACTTATCTTCTACAATAGATGAGAAAATCTTCTATACTTAGTAAGCAAAAAAGCTATATTGAAACTTATGAGAGTTATAACTAAATAGAGCAAAACTATTAGTGAAAGTAAAGATATGTACATTTTTAATCCAAATTAATTAATTAGTGTTTCTTATTCTGTTACTAGTAATCAGAGTCATAAATCTTTACTTTATTAAGGATATTTTATCTAAGCTTCTATATCTTTAACTTTTCATCTTCTCTTTAATTAGTTAATTTTTATAATTTTATCTAAATTTTTCCAACTTTGTAGATAAAGTTCAAAAGTTGTAAATATTAATAGCTCTTTTAGATAAATGTAATATTCAAGATAGTCTAAATTAATTTAAATAAGTAGGATGATATATATTCAAAGAAATGATAAGGCTAAGCTTATTAATCCATTAATTAAGAAGCTTATATGCTAGAATAATCATATTACAATCAATTATTTAAATCCAAATGACAGTTTTACAGTATAATTTCCATGACTAGTATGGTAACTAAAAAATCCTTTTAATATACATTAACTTAAAATTAAAAGGTAAAAGCTTAAATAAATTATTATAACTAATTAGTTATTTCACTTATGCTTTTAAGCAAATTAATTTCTTATTAATAAAAGTAGAAAGAAGTAGGAATCACTTTTTTATAATCACTATTAATATAAAATTTATTTAAGATTGCAATCAGCGCTTATAGCCAACAAAGTAATTATGAGAATACATTATTTAGCTGACTACTGAATTTAAAAGTTTTTAACTTAATTTAAATGTTTGATTGAAATAATTCTTTAATTAATTTTTAAAAATGATTACTAGTTTATTATTAAATTAAAATTAGAACATATTATCAATTTCTAGGAAATAATAATTGCCTTATTCTATAAAAAGGATTCAAAAAAAGAGCAGTTACAATCTTAATATTTGCTTAATTCTAAAGGTTTAATAGCTAGAATTAATTTTTGACTTAATTTACTCACCATCTAAAATGAGATTTAATTCTCGTTCTTCAAATACTTATATAACTTGTTTTATATGTTTTCTTACTATTTTATATCCTGAACAAACTTTCAATTAGCTAAACTAATTTGTATAAAGAAATAAGCTTTTAATGGTTTAACTGAATATATTTTAACAATTACTAGAATAAACTTCTAAGTATATCCTTTTCATCTTATTTTTATATAAATATAGAGCTTTAGGTTTATATGCTAGTTAAATAAAGAAATAATAAATTAGAGACTTACTACAAGTAAAATTATAAATATAATTAATTTTACATAAATAGCTTTATAATTAAGATAGTATATAATTAGAAAAAGCTTTAGCTTTGATAAAAACTTCAGACATTAATTTAAAAGAGAGTGAAGGGAATTGAATATGATTATTGAAAATTAATTATGCATTAGCTAGAATAAATAAATAAAATTCAAATGTATCTTATAGGTTTTTATATTACTATATTAAGATATGTGTAATCTGTATTTTAGTATGCTAATATAAATGATTGAAGAATGGTTTTGTAATATAAATCATTTAAATCATTTAATCTTATATCAGATCCGTTCCAAGCTTTAGAACGAAGCGTCACTTATAAGATTTTTTTTGGATCAGATGACTCATTTTCATCCACCTTTTTTAGTTTGAGGCTTCTTCACACTTTTATTCTAAACGGCACCGTTCTGTGTTCCGTTAGCGAGTGCCTTTTCATCATCTTTCTAACTTTGTTAACAACCACCATTCTGATCACCCGATTGACAGCAGCCCATTTTTATAAAAAATAGTCGTAAAAATTTAACTATTAACGTATATGTCTGCTTATCTATTAAACACCTTAAACACTTTTAAATTATATTAAAATTTTTATTTTATACCTTCATCCTACATTCAAAAGATAAAATTAATTCAAAAAAGAAAAGTAAAGGTTTATTTATCTTAAAGATTTAATGATGCTAAAAAACTATATAAATAGACACTTAATTCAATAATTAATCTAATTAATATGTAAATTTAGTATTTATAAGCATTTATTATTAAGTTAAAGCTATTCACTGAATCTTTCTATTGCTCTAATTTTGTATTATCATTTTTAATCTAAATATATTGGGCTTAGTAAAATAAATTGTTGAGTATTTAGTTTTAAATTAAATAGTCCAAATTAATAGTTTACAAGATATTTAATATTTAAATTTATTTATAGATGAAATTATATTTTTATCTATTGATGATAAGCTGCATAAATTTTAGGTTACATTATTACTAAGTAATAAGCAAAATTAATAATTTTTCATGTATTATATTTTCTAAACAAAGCGAAGAGAGCTTGAATAAGGTAATATATGTTCCAGCGACAACTTTTTAAATAAAAATATTGACTATTATTTTAATTTATTTGAAGGAATTAAGTAGAATTATTAAAACTGTAGCTTTAGTTTGCAAGAGATACCTTTTTAAGTTTGTCATAAAGATTTAATAGTTATTAGCATTATTTTACTTTTAAATTATTAAATTACAAAAAATTATTTTTCATAGAAACTAGAAATTTTAAAGTTTATGACAGAAAATAGAAAGATTTAATATATTAGCTTATAAAACTGTTTGAATATTTGATTTTATTAAATATTTTCCTTCTTCAATAATTTTGTTAAAGAAACTAAAGCATATTGATAAAATCTTACTCTATAAGTTCAGTAGATTTATTATTGAAACATTTTATTTTTCATATTAATAGATTCTTAATGCTTAGATTTCTATATGTTATGAAGTTAAATGTTATGAATATAATATATTGAAAAGCAATGCTAATACACTAGTTTTTCTTAGTAAGACTTTGAATTTAGTAATTTTAAACTGCTTAATATTTTTTAATTTGATTATAATTATAAATTCTTTTAGTTTAAATAGAGCTATACAAAATTTTGGTTTGCTGCTTATTTTTAATCAACTTTAATTTAGTAAATATCTTTTAGAATCCTTATTTGCATAAAGATGGCAGAATCTATCTTTGATCCTTTAAAAAATTTTTAAATCTAGAAGATTTCTTAAAAAATTACTTACTTATATAAAGAAAAAGGATTATTAGCCTACTTATATTAGTAATTGAAACAATGTATATATGAAGTAATAATTAAAAAATAGCAAGAAGTTAATAAATACAGCAGTGCTAAATTGTAATAGAGACAGCATTAATAAAGAATAATTCTTATACATGATTAAATATATTAAAACAAACACTCCTTTTAGCATTGCTGCTATTATTTATTTAAATTTCATATTAAGTTACTTAATCAATCTATGCAATTTTAATAGTTGATTTAGCTAAGTTTAAATAACTTTTTGTAATAGAAGTTATTTACTATATGAACAATTTATTGAATCTAGAAGAAAATATAGAAGCCTAAGAAGTAAAGAACTGCTACAAACAAAACTTCAATGAAAATTTGAATATACATATGAGAAAACGCTTTGGACTTTCCACTGCGGACTAACCGATTGTTAATCGTGACTAAAGACATTGTAGAATGATTTTTACCTGTCAATCTTTATAATTTAAAGAGACTAACATTAAAAAAATTTACCAGAATGCAAGAAAAGAGGAAAAAGATCCATATACTTTTGTTATTCATAACATAGGTTTAAGAATGGATAATCAGTTCAAAGCTTGAGTAGAAGATAAAAATAACGATGAAAAAAAGCTATACTAAATCAAGCCTAGAAGTGGCTAAACTACTCAAAAAAATACACCTGATCCAGTATTTTCAAGTGGCAAAGCATCAAAACTATACTTGAATCTTCCAAAGAATAAATTTGGAATTCATGATAACTATAACTATGTTGGAAATATAAAAGAATACTTTATAAATGAAGAATAAATTAGAAAAGAAAAATAGAAACTTTTTTTCTAATACCGGGAAAATAAAAGTAGAGAAATAGCTAGAAGATCTATTTCTACAGCAAGACAATCTATAAAAAGCATGGAAGATTATATCGATTATATGAATATTAAATACCCGCCTGAAAAAATAGAGTAAGAACAATTTTTCGCTCCTTGGATCAAAAATGTAGTTGGAAAAAAGAAAAAAAAAGAAAAAGTTGTTCAACCTAAAACTGAATAAATTTTGGTTTAAGATCCAAAAACTTAGGAAGTATAAATTGAAGAGTTAAAAGAAAAGAAAAAAGAAGACAAGATATCTAATGTTTTAAAGCCTTTCTTAAAAAAATCTCTAGATATAAAATTAAGTTAAGGTAACTTAGTAAGTATTTATATAGACTTAAAAAGAAAAGATGAAATTAAAGCAATCATATAAAAAGCTTGTTGGAAATGAAAATTTTTCAAAAAAATATTAAAGAAAATAAATTAGAATATCTTAACTCGCTTTAGATAAGCAGAAAATAGAAGAATTAGTAAGTCAAAGAGATACATCTTCAGATGCAAAATTCTATTTACAATCATATTAACCATCATCTTAGAGTTCTAGATATCCTATTTAAGAACCTGAATCAAGTAAATTAAATATAAACAAATAAGATAAGTTTAAAAATGTCCTCATTGAAAGAGTTAGCATAAATTGAAAGTCATTTGTAATTAAATAATTAATTAACTTTGAAACTTTTTTTAATTATAAGAATCTTATTAAAATAAAAATAATTCAATCTTATAATGTAAAAAACTTATTTATCTTTAATTCAAATAAATTATCCTTAAATTCCTACTTCTTTATTATATTTAGCTATATTCCTATTCTTCTCTCAAAGTTTTGTAGTTTTTATTCTATCCAAATATTAATTATTTTAAGTATAATAACATAATGAATCCTTAAATCTATGAACCTAAATCTAACTAATTTTGCTTAGTTAGAATTTAATTAATTTCCCAATTAGCTTGATTTGAAGAAATGATATTGCTATTTTAATAATTATTTAGTTAAATGAACTATCAAGATAAATTAATGAATCTCTTAGTTTAAAATTATTTTTATTTAACTTTTCAGTTTTATAGGCTTAAAGTAATTAATAGCTTTATTGTCTAATTTTAAACAAAGTAATTAAATTAAATGCTAGTAAAAATTAGTTTTCGAATGCTTAAACTAGTTAGTTCTTAGTAACTATAATTAGAATATAAGTTATTAAAATTACTTTATAAGTTCTAAATTGTAAAGCTCTATAATAAAGAAAGTTAATTCATTTAAATATACTTTCTTCTTTTTCTAATCTTATTAATAAAAGATATAGATAAAGGTAAAATTACCTAAATACTTTTAAATTAATAGCTAAATTGCTTTAGATTAACATTAGTATGAATACTAATATCTTGTAAGCATACTTAATACTTTTTAATAAATATTTTATTGGTATAGGAATTTTCAGATTCTTTTCTCTATTGCATTATTTTAAGGTGCATTTAGTAATTTCAAAAAAACATGATTATAGTTATCTTAATATAGATAGAGATATATAAAATAATATTAGACTAGTTTACTCTTTAGCTCTAATATAGGAATAGTTTAGATTAAATTAAAATTATACAAATTAAGATTATTAAATGGCTGCTGTTTTGTATAAGACTTTGTTTTAATTTCATAACCGTATGGAGCAAGTTTCACGCGGTCCAATTATAAGTAAAATTTAATTTTAGCTTCGAGAAAAATTGTAAAACCTACTGAAAATTAAAATTAAGACTCCAAATAGCCAGATTAGAGATAAAGATAATCAGAAGCAATATCAGAACAATATTTCACTTAACCCAAGTAAAAAGTTTTTCGTTAATACATAAAGAAAAGTGTAAGTTTTAATACTCTTGTTGGAATTAATAAGAATAAATAGAAGATAAGCGAATAAAGAGATTCAGATGGTCCTATAAGAGGAAATAAAAAGTAGTAATCAATTAAAATAATTGATACTCATGTCAAAATGAGACCAAAGCAAAGGATTATGATTATTACACCAACATTTTAACCTAAAATTATTAAAGATTTCAGATGAAAATCTAGTCCTTTAAGGGTAAGAATTAATACAGGCACATGAAACTCTTAAAGAAATAAGCAAATCTATTAATGCTGCTGTATAATAAAAGTAAGTTAAGAAAAAATATTTAAAGTTTGTTGCTTAAAATAAAGAAAAGGCGACTTAAACGCAAACTAAAGCTAAATCATGTATGAGCATTGAAGGAAGTAAACTAAAGCAAAGTAAACTAAAACAAGATGCAATTTCTTAAATTGGAATTAAAAAAAATGCTTCAGAAGAAAATATTTAAGAAAGTTCAATTTAACTGTCTTCTCCTTAAACTAAAACTATATACTAAAGGCTTGAATAAAAATAATCTTTTGGAAGTTAAGCTGATATGAGTCCACATTAATATTTATCTCCTCTATATGATGAAGATGGCAATAAAATTTCTTCTTATTAAAAACCAAAATCCGCAAAAAGTGCAATTAGTACAAAATAATATAACGCAAATGTAATTCCTAATGCAAAAATGTCAGGACTAACCTAGGCAGAATTTAATTTCTTTTTTCATCAAGAGAAAAGAAAACCATTTAGATTTTGAAAATAATATATTATATTCTTCAATAATAAGCTATTTATATCATAAACTTATATTAAAGTCTTTTCTAATCCATAATGAAGATAAGTATCAATCAATTTATATTTAAGTCTATTTAATGTTTCTCTAAGATTACTTTACTATCTCACTCAGCTTTAATAACTCTAAATCTTTTATTAATCATTCAAAATGAAAAGATTCTTCTAATTTAAATTAATTTAATTTTATATAAATATAAATAAAAGGCTAAGTATATTAGCATGAGAGGAAGAAGCTCTATTTAGATAGAATACAAAGTAGATTTATTTATTAAATAATTATTATTCAAAATAAAAATCTTAAGTTATTTAAAAAATAAAAACAGCATAAATGCTAAGTAGCAGAAATAATTAAAATTGCTATGAAGTTTTAAAAAATGTTAGATTATCATGAATTATAGAATAAGAAGCTTCTATGTAGCTCTTTTTCAATATTATACTTAAATTAAAAATTATTCATAATTTAATTACAAAACTATTCATTTTAGATAAAAAGGTAAAATTTAAGATAACTAAAATATATAATGATTCTAACCTTTTTATAGTATATAAAATTCAAATAACTTTAATTAGAATACCATTTAAATTATTTTAGATATTATAATCTATTTTCCTTTTAAGATTATATCAAATATTTACACTTTTATATTAGTACATTTAGGTATATTCAAATTATAAATCATTTTACTTGTAAATTTAAATTTAAAATGCTCTTTCGAAAAATTTAATGGCAACTATTAAATAAACCATAAAGATTTATATTTTTACTTTACAAAATAATTCTAAAGATTAAAATCTAGAATCTAAACAAACAAGAGTTTAAATCTAAAATTAATCATTCAAAAGTATCAAAAATTATGTCTGAGTGTTCGTCTTCAATTATAGAAAAGGAAGCAAAAATAGTCTGAGAACCATTTTCTTTCTAATCACAGAGGGAATTTAAAAATTGTATTACTTCTTCTTATCCATTTAGATAATACGTTGCTTCACATGGCTTCTTTTCTACTGTACAACAGCAAACTGTTATTTGCTTTGGAAGATTTTTAAGTACTTTAAATATTTCATCATCACTTCGATCACTTCCTATACAAAGAATGAAATCTACACAAGGCTAAATACGCTTAATAATATCGATAACCAAGCTTCCTTTATCAATACCTTAAGGCATAACTTCCACATAATATGGCCCTGTTCAAATTACAATATCAAAGAATGATTTGAGAATTATATCAAGTTAATTTGAGAGCTCTTTAGCTTGCCACAATCCTTCGTCAACGTCGCAATTCTAGTAGCAAAAACGAACAGAATATTGTTTTATTTCTAAGTAAGAGCCATCAGTACGCTCACAACACTCTTGCATAATATTAATGCACATTTGCTTTCAAGAAATATCCATTTTTTCATTTTTGCTTCATTCTTCTTTCCATCTAAGTTCGCAACCGTTTTCAGCTATTAGATTTAAATTATCTATGGATCCAAATCATTTTTATAAGTCTGACTTTTCTTTACTGCTTACTAATACTACAATATTTTAAGGATTTTAGCATAAAGTCTATAAGACTAGAATTGTTTATTAGGAAGGTTCATTTTTTTCTGGAAAAGTTCCTTCATAAACTAAAAAGAACAACTTCCTAGTACATTATTAAGCCTTTTCTAATATACTTGAGACATGATAAAATTCTTTTGGTAGAAGAACAACACGGTGAGACATTCCAAATCCTGCTTAAATAATTTGATGCTACTGGAAATTGACTTGAGACTTTTTTAATTGTTTAATAAAGGAATTTGCTCAATTAGCTATGCTATGCTTAACTATATAATTGGAATCTTTTATATGTTTCTACTTATTTTCTAGTGTGTCTAATTCTATAGCTTAGTACATAGCATTGCATACTTGATTAATATCGAACGGATTAACTCTTATAGTTTAATTTAGACTCCTGCATGTTCCTGCAAATTCACTTAAAATGATAGTTCCTTACTTGCAAGCATTATATTCAAAAGGTGCAAGACATAAGCCATCCCTAAAAGTTGTATTGATAACGCAGTCGGAAATTTAATAGTAAACAACTCTTTCGTTTAGATCAAAATGCTTTTCTATTGTTTAGATTTTATTTCCATATTCTTTAATTTTATTACTCCAATATTCTATGACTTCTCTAACTCGAGCTTCCTCTTCAAAAGTCACTCCTTTTACTGGAATTAATAATTGAATAAGCATTGTATCCGAGTTGATTTACTACTGCAGTAGCCTGTAATAAGCTTCAAATTTTAAAGTTATTCCAGAGAATTATCTTAGCCTATCAATTGCTAAAAATATAAACTTTCCCTTGTACTATTCTTGAAGAAAGCTGATTTACTATTGAACATCTTGCAGCTATAAAGATTAGTCAATGAATTCCTTTTAAACAGCTACGTTGGAAATAATTATCTTAATTGTTCTTCCGTAGTACTTAATCGTGAACTTTTGCTCATCTGCATCATATTATAATCCAAGCAAGCGCTTACAACTTGTTATAAAGTGTCTTGCATATTCAAATTAATGGAAGGCTATCAAATTATTGCAAAGTAGAGAGTTTATTATTTCGTCTCTCATTGGTAGCATTCTATAAACTTCTGAAGAAGGAAATGGAACATGCAAATGAAATCCTATATTAGCCTGATTTTATCTTTACGAAACAAAACTAGAAACAAGCATGAGATGAATATCATGTATTCAGATCATATCTGAAGGCTTATAAATCTTTAGAATAGCTTAAGCAAATTATTCGTTCATCATTCGATATGCTTATCAATCTTCTTCAGTGAATATTTATAATCTGAATAAAAGCTTACTCTTTCATTAGAATATTTATATCTACCATATGATGAAAAAGTGGTGCCAAGAATTAGGATATAAATAAGTATATAGCTTTATCTACCACTGAATTTTCTAAAAATACTGGAATACAGTTTATTTACTTAAATTATTCTCTCAACTCTTCATGGTCTTCAGTTTACTGACCAGGTCAGCCCACTCACGTTATTTTATAATTGTGAGGTAATTTACTTAAAAAAGGAATTAGCATTCCATCTCTTTCTTTTATAACTCACTTTCCTTCTTCTTTAATGATGTTGAAAGGTAGAAAGAAAGAAGCAATGATAACATGATCAGAAGAATCAAGTTCACATTAAGTTTCCTCAATAAGTCTCTAGTTTTTTTATTTTTTAATAACTTACTCCTTAATAATATGTCTAGATATGGAAGATTAATCATCATCATGAACTATCATTTCTTGTCCAACTGTAAGCATCTTCCTGTTACCTTAAAGAGATTCTCACCTTGAAATCTCTCCGTTCTTTATATAAAGATATTTGTAGTCAACATTAGTATTCTAAGGTAATTTAGCGAACCCTGATCATATTGGATATGTTTGTTCATCAGTATATAATGGTAAAGAATACTCAAATTACCAGTTTCCCAGTTCATTTGAGCTTCCAACAACAGATACAGATTCTCCAAATTCAGTTTGAGTTTTGAAATTAAAGATAACTTTACAAGACATTTTTAGTATCTTTTCTTATTTAAAAAGGGTAAGAAAACCTAAAAAATTCCCTTAATGTTTAGTAAATAGCCTAGTTAAGTTATGAAAGTAATACTCTCAAATTTACAGATAAATAGATAATTCTAATGAGTGGATTAATGATCAAGCTTACATTACTTGCATTCTTTACAAGCATATAAAGAAGAATTTACATAAATAGACATTTCCTATCTTTATCAATCAAATTTAAAATAAAGTAATTATAATAAGGCTAGTTATAATTAAGGAACATATGCCTAGGTTTTAATATACTAGATAATTAAGATTTTATAATACAAAAATAATAATAAAATAAACTATAGCAGATTCATCGCTCAATTAATAGCTCTTTTAATGAATACTAGTAGAGAAAGGCATAATATGTTAAAATGTGAAATAGTCTAAGATAGTAATGAATTAAAGTTATGATTTATACTAAGTATATATTTAAAATCAAAGTAAACTAGGATAAACTTAGTTAAATCTGATATAGTATACTTAAACTTGTAAATATTTCCATCATTTTAAAGTAAATTTACTTATTACTTAGTTATATTCTATAAAGCATTAGTATACTAACAAATATTCGCTTATAGATATTCTGAATAGCTTTGCTAGCAAATTAATGTATTATAGATTTTAAATTAAGAATTACATAAGTTGCTTACAGTATTTGAAAATCCAGGATTATCAAGTCTAAATTATAAACAATCAACATCTATTTTGCGTTAAGATAGAAAACTAAACACTGGAAAGATTATTTTGAAATTAAGTAGAACTACTAACTAGAATTAGAGACCCTTACTATAAATGTTTAGTAATTAGCTTATTTCTAGATCATTAGCAAAAAATCTTTAGTCTAAAAAGTAAAAATATTATTGATTCTAAAAGGTATTATGTCTTAACTATTGAAGCAAATAAAGATCTAATCTATGTAAATACCTAAAGAATAAACATTTAATCAATTACAGTTATAAAGAGATTTTTAATTATATTTTTATAATTCCAACTGATTAAGATAGAGAAGGGAGTTTACAAAGTTGAATATTTGAGCTTAAATTAATAGAAAGCTAATAATTTTAAGATAAATAAGGGATTAACGAAAAATTATTTTTTACGTAATTAGTATTCTATTAATATAAATCCATTTAGGCTATTTAAAATCTGATTTTATTCTATAACAATTAGAACTATAAATAGCATTAAATGAATAAGACTCTTATCCTTATAATTTAACTCTTTTAAACTTAAATTTATTTTATAAATTAAAAGATTTAGTGCTTTCTAAAAAATTTCTTTTTATGTATTTAAATAAAACATAGGATGTGAAGATACTCTTCTAGATAAAAATTAAATATAACTCTAAAAATATTAACTACTGAAAAGATAATAACTTTACTGACAAAAAATTGATAGTTACTACTAATTATAAGTAATTCTAAAAGTTAATATAATAAATGTAATTGTATCCTTTAAGTTCTCTTTCTATTTTAAAGGATTTAAAATTAAAAAATGTTTATGAATCTTACAATTATCATAGATTCTTCACTTTCTATTTAAAAGTAATTAAAAAATAAAATTAAGTTTAGTGCTTAAAATATAAGCTTTTAGTTAAACTAATGCAAGAATAATTTTGATCAGTTTGCTCTTTTAGAAGTATATAAAATTATTTATTTTTTATCCACTAAGCTTGAGTTAAATAGATATAATTGCATTAGAATATAGAATATAGAATATGAGAATGATATTAAATTGAATATATATAATGAGGAAATTATTTAAAATTGTTCAGTTTTAAGTGTTTAAAATCTTAATAGGCACTGTCTTAGAACTTCCAAACATTTGTTCATTGCGACATAATCTAACTGTGATATTGAAATCACCAGTTTTACTTCCAACTACAATTTTCATTGAAGCTTAAAATTTATTATTACTTAATTTTTCAACATCAAAACTTTTCATTTTATGCTTTTTATCATATATATAGCATTTATCAGGCAGGAAATTATTCATGCATGAGAAAGGAAAAGCCAAAATCAAATTTTACCTCTACTAAGCTTAATATGGAGTAATTTCATCTCAGTTTATTATAGGCTGAATCACCGAATAACTTATTTAAAATAAGTTCGAAACTTAAATTCAATTTCCTTAAAATTTTTCCATAATTTTAATATCAGCTGTTTATTAGACAGTGTTTTGATTTGAAACATTTTCAGGAATAGTTTATGCAACTATGTTCAACCAAGTAACTGTTTTTTCAAGAGATTTTATTTCGATATCTATATCTTTTAAGATTTAATTTATTTATACTTTCAGGCTGTTTGCTGGATAAATTTAGGTTTTATTATTTTCAATAACTCTGAAATAAAAAAAACTTACAAAGAAATTTAAACGTTTTCTCCAGGGTAGATTATTTAGTTTGCATCAAGTAATGCCTTAATTTGAATTTTATTATTTGGTAGAGGTTATTATTAACTAGACTTTTAACTTTCTACAAAAGGTTATTTCTATTATTAGGATTACGATAAGTTTTAAAATTACTAAGCCACTTAGCATATTTATTAACTATGAAATAAGCTCTTTTAAAGTGTTTCTTATGTTAGTTATTCTATTCCCTTAGCCTAATCTTCTAGATTGGAAACTAAGGAATTCTGAATTTATATGGATTTCTAAATTTGATTAATTTAGGAATTTATCTTTTCATTAAATTATTTTTTCTTTATCTCAATCTATTACTTAAGGTAAAGATCTAGTTCTCTATGCTATTTTTCAATTATCTAATCGATTTCATTTAATTATTCCACTTCTTTATTTTATTTCACTATCATTTCTTAAGTATTCACTTACTTCAATTTAATTTAGACTTTTAAGTTTTGATTTTGAGCATAGTATTGCTTGAATTACTCATAATTTTCTTAAGTCATTTCAATATTCCATCCAAAGAACTAATAAAAATAAGAACATTGCTAATTTTATAATTGAAATGTTTATCTAACTTTCTAATCAAACTGCTGCAAGTTATCTCATTAAGTGATAAAATGATCAGTTTCTTAGAACGTAACACAAATTCCTGCGTGATATAAAGTTTCAGAAGTTTCAGGGAATAATTAAATTTCTCCTTACTCTTGTAACTTTCTAGCATATTTTTCATCTGAATTTATTTCCCTCAATTCATTGTCATAAATATAGAAATCTACTTAATTAGGAAAATCGCATATTTCTCTAATCTTATTTTTAAGATCCTCAAGCTTTAAAGGTGCTTAAATGAGTTGATTAGGTTTTTCTTACAATTTTTTTACTTTAGCGAAGTTTATTCATAATTATTTGTCAATTTGCATTTTATTATTATAGCTTAGCCATTTTTATTTTTAATTTTATTTATATTAGAACAAAAATGAAAGCTATTATTCGTTTATAAATGTGTCTACAATATATAACTATTAAGGCATCATTTTATCTCTAGCTCCCATTGAATTCTTTCTTTTCAAATTTACTTTCTAACTATATTATAATTATTTACGAATTTTAAAAATGATAGAAAATGCCAAGTTTGTAGGAAGATAGTCTAATGCTTATAAAAGCAATAATAAAGTTTAGAAAAAGGAATTCCAAATATTTATGA
Source organism: Loxodes magnus (assembly GCA_946699065.1). Classification (NCBI taxonomy): domain Eukaryota; phylum Ciliophora; class Karyorelictea; order Loxodida; family Loxodidae; genus Loxodes; species Loxodes magnus. The sequence goes on along the minus strand of CAMPDV010000020.1, from coordinate 1,292,484 downwards.
GTTGCTTTATTATGATTTGAAGTCTATTTAGTTTAAAAATTTATTGCTTAAAGGTAATTTTAATTGAAAAATATATTTCTTCATCATAATTTATTTTAAAAGATAAATATTTTAAAACCTTCCTTATTTAACTATTTTACATCTTTAAGTTATTTGGAATTAATATATTATTGTGATAGAAGTAAAGAAGCTTTTTGATTATAATAAAGAGCTAATGAATCCCTTATTTTTGCTATATGTTACGCAAAAAAAATAATTATGATCTATTTATTATGAAGAGAGTTCTGAACTGAAAATTATGCTTTAAAATAAAATTTTTCATGTAAGTGAAGACCAAAAATCTCCAACATCTGCTTTCTTAAGCTTTAACATCAAATCCTTCTTTCTTATCTTAAAATAGCATTGCTCTGGAACAATAGAATGAGAAAATCTACATAAAGCCTTACTATTTTATCAATAGTCTAAGAATATTAGTCGGACTCATTTAAACCTGAAGATCTAGACTCGAACTTTAGAATTCTACTTTGATCTAGTCATTTTGAAGCCCTTCAATGCTAACATATATTGTAACAAAATCACCTTCACTAATTCAACTAAATTTCTCAAGTTTCTAGTATTAAACTGGCTTTTATTCAACTCTTTCAGCAACTTCCAATTTCTAGGGTTTTCATCCTTATACAATCTACACAGGAATTTCAATACCTTCTTTCTTTGCATGTGCATAGTAATACTAAATAAAGCCTTACTGAAAATTCTCCTTTTGCTTTAACAGATTCTTGAAGAGCTGAGTCTTATTTTTCCAATTGAGGTTGCTCTACGTTTTCTGCAGATTCCATTATACGTGTAGTTTATATTTATTTTAAGTATGAACCAAAACTTAAAAGATCAGATATTTTAATTAAATTCAACTTTAAATTCAAAGTTATGCTTTTAAGCCAATCTAATAAAATTCATTAGCGCTCCTTTTTCTTTATATTACTCAATCATGATCTTTCAATATTCCTAAAAGTTCCTACTTAAAGCATTCAAATAATATAATTTTTAATTTATTCAAATGATACTAAAAGTTTGCAATCAGTTGAAGAAACAGTTTTAGTAAGATTAATAAAAAAATCTTAACTATAGATATATAAAGATACAAGAGAACTGATAGATTCTGTAAAATAATAGGGAATTTGAAGCTCTTAAATTAAAATTAAATATAGAGTTATTAAAATAAATCTACTATCTAATGCTATAAATTACAAGCACTATAATTATAATAGAATTACTTCTACTTTGCTTTTTTATTTTATAATTTTAGTAAATTTTATTTTGTATGCAAGTTATGGCATCAAGTTTGCTTATCATATATTAGATCCCAATTTTGAGTCTATTTTCTCAGATTAAATCTTCTTAGTCTTTTATAGAGCAATAATTTTTCCCTAAAACTGATTTACTTATGATTTTTGAAATTTGCTTATTTAATTAAGTTAGTAGAATTAAATATTTGTAAGAAGGAATATTAATCTTAAACTTGAAGTTTAGAATAACTAGTAATAATGAAAAGCAATATAGTATCTTTCTTGTAAATAAGCACTCTTATATTATTTACAATCTAAAAGATATATAGGATTAAGCATTTTTATAGTTTTTACATTTTATATTTAAACTCTATATTTCAGCAAAATAAGAGATTTCTTTACATAAATATTTTAATAGATTAGAACTAAAAGAGAAAGAAACTACTTATTCTCAAATAAATAATTAATTGTAATGAATGCAAGTAATTTATTTTTGTCTTTATTAATTACTAATTTTAAATTAAATTAATAGATATAATGTAAATACTTCTATACTAAACCTAGTATTTAACTATTATATGATTGAATCTTATATTTATTTAAAGCTTAATCTTACTTATTTTTTAAGTGTTATAATCTGAGTTTATTAAGCAATTTCTTTTGAGTTAACTCTTAATCAAATAGCATTACTTTTTATTTATTAAAATTGTATTTTCATTAATTTAAAGAATTAACTTATGATTTTAGAGTTATCTAATACATATAGTTTATTGGACTAAATTAAATTGCATATAATTAAGAATAAACTTTTGATGATTCTTAAAGAAGCAGGGTACTAGTATGCTTTTAGATGCTATGCTTTAATTAAAACTATAATTAATAAATGCCTTTACTTATAATAAATTTAGAATTTTACATATTCAACTAAATAGTTCTTCATATCTGCAAATAATCATTCTCATTAACGCTTGGTTATCAAGAAACTAAATATGAGCTGCTCTTCCTATGAAACTATCAAGATTTCTGTATAAAAATCTCACTTTTCTTTTAATTTAAAATTAACATCAAGTCTAATCAAGCACTTTATACTCAATTTATTCATTAAATTCTTTGCCATACTTACAAATATATTTCCTTTACTGCATTAAGACTTACTTAGGATCACTTATTGACTTTTGATTTATTTCAATTCTGGCACTTTCAAAAGGAGCATATTAATCTTAATGAGAACTTAAGAGCAAAATGTTCTAAAATCAATTTAAGCCTTCTTTTTGACTAAGCTTATACATGAAAGTATTTTCTAGTACTTTTTCATCAGTCATGCTTAATTATTATAGGCATTTACTCTTTCTTCATTTCTTAAGAATCCAGATACCTGCATCCACTAGTTTACTTGAGTTATACATATAACCTAAATGAGGAGATGAAAATGACACAAAAGTATACATATTATCCCTAAATTATTCTAGATAAGGAAGAGCCTCTCTTATTATTACTCCTCCCATACTGTGGCCTAAAAAACTTAATTTCCCTAATTTTAAGCCTTGACATCTTTCATTTATAAAGCCAACTGTTTCCTAAGCTAAATTTAACCCCATTTATGTAATATCTCCTTCCGTATCATCTTCATTTGACTAGGAACATAAGAAGAGGGATTAAGGATATAATAGAGACAAATTATTTTTTATAAGTCTCATATCGAAATTACTACCTTAAAAACCGTGTACCAGAATAAAAACGTGCACATCTTATTGCAAATTTTCCAATTTATCCTATTTTAAATTCTCATAAAATAGCTTTAAAGTCTCAATCTCTATCGTTTAGCTTTCTTCTTTTATATAAATATCTTCGAATACAAGAGGATAACTTATTTAGGATGGAAAAACATTCATATCTTTAAGTGGTAAAGGAGGCAAGTTTAAATATTAAGGATTTTTTCGCTTTTATTTGGCAAGTTAATTATGCCTTTATCCAATATTAGGATCTTATGTTAATGCAAAATCTCCTGTACAAATAATATCCGTAAAGAAACTTTATTCCCATCTCTCTTTTGCTTTTTAATAGTATTAGTATTCTAGTTTTAATGCTATTGGTGATTGATATGTTGTAAGAAATTCGCATGTCTTATGTCATAGTTAAAAGAGTTGTGCAGCTATCATGTTTAATTCTTAAATAATATTTTCTGATACTTCAACTGTTCTATTTGTTTTTAATCTTTCAGAAAGTTTCTTGTATATTAAATTCTCTGATTAGACTGATTAATTTGAACTAGCTTATTTTTCACTCTTGGCATTTTCTTTCTATTTTTTTCCCTCTTCTTTGTTTTCTTAAGCTACATTTTCTTATTACTAACCTGGCAGAATTAAAGGCGGTATTTAACAATCTATTTAAAAACCTTCCTTTTGCTACTTTCTTGAGCATATTTTTTAGAAATTAGCTAAAGTTGAAGCTAGATTATCATATGCATTTTTTAAAGCATATATAAACTAATCGTAAACTCTATCCATCTAAAAATCAATTACTTCATATGGCATAGTTCCATTTTAATCTGCAAATAGGAATTCAGCTAATGTTTCTGGCTTCTTCTTCTAATTGCTAAGATTTTCGCTCTTTTAAGCCTTTTCGTTCTATTAAGGAGGATTATCTTACTGTTATTTCACTATTTATTAGGGCACTCTAAATCTGTAATCTATAAGAGTTGTATGAATTATTCCTTCACAACTACAGAAGTGGGTTTCGCCAAAGACGATTTAGAAGTATTCACTAATGCCTAATAGTGGCTTATTAATGACAAAGTTTTAAGTTGAGAGTAATTTGAACTCTAGCAAGTTTTAAATGTTATCAATATAATTTTACCAAAGATTATACCCACCTAAATTCATCAAATCAGCAAACAGCAAATTCACTTCAAGATGCATTTCTGTTTATAGGTAATTTTGATTTGCTTCTATTTCAGTTCTAAATTGACAGAAGTCATTTATTTCAGCTACTTCTTCATAATATCTGATTAGAAAGGCTTTTGTAATAAGAGTGCTGTCTATATCTTCTATATAGGAAGGGATAATGTTATGATAATCTTTACTAGAATTCTTTGTAATTCTTTTCTAATTTTGCTATGAAATCAAAGAGTAAGGCTAGGCGATTACTTTTTGCTATAAATAAAGAAGGAATTACTTGGTTATTATCAGTATGATATAATAGTAATTTAAGACAATATATTCCCTACTGAAACAGATCTATGTTTCTAAATGATCCTAAATTTATTGAAATTTCTAGTATTGCTCTTAAAGACATTTTTTCTTTAATATCAATAAATTACTAATAACAGACTTCTAAGATTAATCTGTCATACTTATTTAAAGCCTTAGTAAAATACCTCAATGAAGTATATTATTAGGACAAATTTATCAATGACTATTGAACAAATTAAGGAATATATATATTTGAGAGGATTAGAAATTACTAAATTAGCAAGTGCTAGCATAGAAACTTGAAAAAGGATTTAAAATAAAGGATAATCAGCATTTAGATAGCATTTAGATAGCATTAAGTGTTTATGATTAAATAGCATAAAATATTTAGTATTACACACTTTCAGGCCTATTGAGAATGAGCTGCAATGACACCTTTAACTGCTTTTTCGGTTATATATGATTTTAGCTTGTTTTTCCATTCTTCATATTAAAAATTTACCTTTTCTGCATTTACTATATCCTATAACGTTCGTAATAGCCAAAGAAAACGCAAAAATGTCCACAATAAACCAAAAAATGTCAAAACCGATGAGGTTAACCAGCATAAAAAAGAACCATACACAAGGATTAGCAAATATTCCAGTTCAAAATATAGATCTATCTTTTTCATTGATTTTAGATTCAAGTTCAGAGTCTAAGCTTTCAAATATTCATTCTTCTTTACCATCAGAATTTACATAATTTTTCCACCTTAATCCTACTAATAGCCTTCCTGTTATATTTTGAGTAGTTCAAAAATCTAAAGATTAAAAAACGGCAACTAATATAAAAGTGAGTATTGCGTTTTCTCCTGTAAGATAAAAAATAATTAAATAAGTTGTAAGAGCTGACAATTTGAAGAACAAGTGGAAAAAACAAGCCCAAGGATGATTTTTTCCAGTTATCATACCTTATCCAACTTAATGAGCTTTTATAGTAATAGCTTCTCTATTTTAAAGTTACTAATTATTTTCTTCAACATTTCCATCAAGAATAATCTCAGACATTTTATATGAAATATATCAATAACTAATATACTACTCTTTTATCTCTATTTCTGATATTATTTTACTTAAAGTCTTATTACTTTTACTCTTATTGTAACTATAATTTTATATCTTTTACTTCTTTGCTAATATTATTTCCCTCTAGATATTCAAACTTATGCAATTCCTCTTATAATATTAAACCTTAAAAGTTATAATATGCTATTAAATCTTTATACTAGTAATAACTTATCTGAACTATAAATATTTAATAATACTAAGTACAGTTATAAGTTAGAATTAAAGTAGCTAGAAATATATGCCTGAATATAATAAAAGGAGCACTAAATATCACTTGGATATAGTTGAATGTCTTATTGTAAATGCTTAGCAAGCTAAGCATTTACTTGTTATATTTATATTTACCTTTACTCAAAAACTTCCCTTCTCTTTAATAAATTAACTTATCCTAGTTCCTAAACGCTTTAGTTTCATTTCTACTTAGATTTGTAAGATGAAAATTAAATCTAAACTAAAGCGTAGTTTTTAAAGTTGGCATAATAAAGAGATAGAAGGCTAAATGAAAGTAAAGGTAAAAATAAAGCTGATTGATTATTTTCATTATATGAAATAATTTCTTTAAAAGTCAGTTAGAAGTAAGTATAGAATGCTGAAAAGGTTAATGCTTATTGTTATTTTAAAATGGAAGAAATGCTAAAAAGAATGTAATTAAATTTATAGTTCGATTTTGATGAAGTAATAAACAGTCTAACTTCTAAAGAGATAGAGATTTACACTCTAACACAAACTCTGAAAAAACTTAGTTCTATTTTGCAAAACAATGAAGAAACTATAATTTTGGAATTTTTAAATAAGCAGAACATTATGCACTTCCATTAACATATGAACATTTTATTGACTGTTCTAATAGAACATATAGAACATTCACAGTATGCTATAATAGTTCAATGTTGTGCTCTTATTGAAATTATTTGTACTAAGAAATATATTAGTAACATTCAAACTGCCAATTCTATATCAAAAATTTTAAAGCAGTTTATGATAATTGAGCAGTCTAAAGGATTGGAAGAAAAGAAATAAATGATCTAAGTGATTCATAATACAATACTATCAATTATGCTTGAAATTAACTCAGCAGAAGTGCTTAAGAATGTTGTAAGCTTTACTAACAGATCCTTCTTAAGTGTTTAACTCCAAGTTCACTGTGCTTAGTATATTTTATATGCTCTCAACAATTGAAATAATAGTGTATTTGCTAAAGACTACGTTTTTTGAGCTGAGACATTGGAAGAGTATATAGTGAATTTACAGAAAGGTACTATGAAATATAAGAATTAATAGACTCTTATACAAAATCTAATCAGAACTTTCAGTGAAAAGTTTCCCAATAAAAAAGTAGCTATTCTCAACAAAGCTGGATTTTGCTACCATAGTAAAAATGCTCATGATGGAAAAGAACATGATACGAGACCTAAATCTGCTTTTCTGAAGAAGTAAAGCGATTCATTCAGTACCTCTCCTAAAAAAGTTTATATTCAAACAAAAGGAACCCAAGTAGATACTACATAAGATTAATAGTGACAAAACAATACAGTACAATCTTAAAGAAACACTATGATTCCTGAAATGAGCAATAGCTTTTAGATGACTAACAGAAATCAAAGTTAACCAAAGTAAAATCAAAAGAACAGTATTACATCTTAGCAAAATTCTAATTCTTTTGCTAAGTCCACTGTAGATCCTAAATAAACATATTAAACAGATAAATCTTAGCATTCTATGATGTTTAAGACTTCTCCTAGGGAAAATTCATAGTATGATACATAGTTTCTTTCTCTTTATGATCTTCATAATTCTTCTGCATTGAATAATCATAGTTCTAAGTAATTCAGAGGTAAAAAAATGACTTAAATTTAAGGTTAAATCGACAAAACTTTGAAAGTGATTACTCCAGGCCAAAGTATGTTCTCCAACTAGTTAAATTATGAATAATTGTCTAGAGAGTAAAACTGGAGCAATGATATGCTAATGCTCTACGAAGCTAAGCTAAAAATTTGAATTTAAGATATGGAATCAGCAGCATGAAACTAAAGAAAAGCAGCTTTTGAAGAGTTTTTGAAATCATTATCGTAAATGCCTTTCATGCCCAATTTAATAACTCAAACAAAGCAAAGATAAAAGGAAATAGCTGATTTGCATATAAAGCATATTGATGAAAATCATCCTTAAGTTTGCTTAGCTTGTGCAAATTCTTTAGTTAAATTAATAGAAATTTAAGTGTTCGTATAATACTTCTAGGATCATTTAGATACTCTTATTTAAAAGTCTATAGAAAATTTAACTTCTTCAAAGGAGTTACAAAGAAACACAGGCAACATTATTTATGAGAAGATGATAGCTGCCTATGACGTAGATTAAGTTTTAAATAGTGTTCTAAAAATGCTTTCTAAAATTAACAGTCAAAAGCCTGCCGTTAATATTGTTACTTTAATCGTCTTTGGTAATTTAATGTCTCAACAACATTAATTTGTTACTTAGCCATAAAAGTTAAAAAGCAGCCTGACTTATATCTGAAGTACAGTAATGAAAAACTAGCAAAATCAAGAGTATATTGAAAATTGTCTTAAAATACTAGATCTAATAGCTTGTCATAAGCCTGAATTTGTAATGCAATTTATTTAAAAATAGCAGTATGACTAGTAAAATATTCTCAGAAACTTATCAGCAAATTATAACTATAAAGACTTGCATCTTCTAGTAATCAGAATGTAGTCTAATATCAAATAATTTACTTGCAAATCACTCAATATTTCTGATATTTCTATGCTTCCTTCAGTTGAATAGTCAGTTATTCGACATGAAAATTAGATTAGTGATTTAGCATGGAAATGCACGGTCACTGAAGGGTAAGAAAAATAGCAGCTTTTAAACGAACTTTTTAATATTTGCCAATAATTTAGAACTGATACAACTCCTGAAGTTGAGTAGCAATCATCCTAATTCTTGCATTTTAAGAATAAATGGGAAAAATATTTGGATGACGTCTTCGCCGCTATATGCGATGGATTGAAGGATGACTTTACTAAAGAACTAGGACTAAGAATGCTAAGCAAATTTCTAAAAAAGCATTACACTTATGTAATAGATAACTTCAATCATGTTCCAACTTTCAAGCTATTATAAGATAGCTAAGTATAGGTAAGTTTATGATTTTCAGACTTTGTTAACTTAATTTTTCAGTTCTTTATTTATTTTCGATTAGAATGTAGGCTTTAATGTATTCATGTAATTACTTCAGTAAGCAAGTGCTGAATAGAAAATTCAATTGCTAAATAAGCTGAGGGAAATCCTGCAAACTCTAGATGTTAATCAAGTCACAGCTATAGCTGAGCATACAATTGCCAATTTATCAAAGGTAGGTTTCTAATTCAGCATTTAATAAGCTAAAACCTAAAACTAAGAAGGACAGTAATGGAACTCTTTGCTGAAATGCAAATGTACGGTAGTGAAAATGTGAAAGGATTACTAGATGGTATGGGGCCCCAGGAAGTAAAATTGTTCAATATATTCATAAAAAAATAAAATGACAAATCATCTAGTATTGTTTCATCAGCAAGCAGTAGAAATAAAAAATGAATAAAATATGCATTATTTTAATTTCTTTTAATTAACAGTTCATAATGTTTATTATTCTCATATATTGAATATTTATACCCTTAGTAAACTTTATTATTTAAAGCTCATCTATTTCTTAAATTTATAGAACTGTCAATGAGCAATTAAAGGGACTTTTAATAGTTTAATTATATTTTATAGATATTTCATATTAAAGCAATTACTAAGCTAGAATTATTAATTCAATTAAGAAGATCTTTTTAAGAGTTAAGTCATATTATAGGACTTTTATTTAAATTCTAAATCTAGATTATTATAGTTGTCTGCTTTATTACTAATACATCTATTTAAATAAAAAGAAAGTTAAATTCTAATACTTGCTATGAATAAGCTATGATGATAAAGGGTGCTAAATGCTATAAGCAAGTAAAATAAATTTAATTTAGTTACTTTAATATTGATAAGCATATCAAAGCATCTCTAAAGTAAAGTTAATTAAAGGTAGTAGAAAAAATGAATAGTAATATAGAAATAGCAGCAAATTATGCTTTATTTTTAGTACTAAAATAGACTAATAGCTTATTTCATTTTATCTCTTTTTAATTTTAATAGTTTAGTTAATGGAATATTTAGATTAATAAAGTAAAGAAATTGAGTTGAACTTGAGTTATATAGTAAAACATCCATAGCACAGAGCTTAATTTAATATTAGAATAAAAGACTTGCTTAACTAATTAATTGTAGTGGTTTTTGATATGCTTAAAGAAAATAAATAAGAATCAAAAAGTCTCAGCAACTTAAAAATTGAAAACACTTTGCATAAACTTTCTTAGCAATTCCTGGAAAATGAAAATCTTCAAACTCATTTTTTTAACTCATTGATTTAAAATTTTTTCGAAGAACTTTCTAAGAGTAGACTTCATGAAAATATAGCAAAGATTGTAATGATTAATTAAAAGAGTATTAATTAGAAATATTTAGATAGGTTCTATATTACTGTATTCTCAACTGCTGCTAGAGACCAAAATCTAACTTAAAAACTTATTACTTTAACTTTCTAAGAATCTCATGAAAATGCTTAGAAAGCAATACAAAAAGATAAGGACTGCTACTTTATAGCAGAGAATGCTATAAAATGTGATAATATCTAATATATCATAGCCCTAAAGTAATTCCTGCAAAGTTAAATATTTTACTAATATTTCTTTAGTGAGAAAATATGATTTATGGCAGAGAGCAATGTCTCAGTAAATTTCATAACATAATTAATAGAGTTTGGGATTTATAATTAAAATAGACTAGCAACAGTAATCCCATTATGATTAAATAAGTAAAAAAGAGAATAAATTTTAGAGCTACTAGAGTGTGTTCTATAAAACTGAGTAGATATGTTAGCTCCTAAATGATTCGAAAGATGTATTTTAAAGGGGCATTGTAGAGACCATTTAGAATTTACGTTCTAATATTTGCCTCAAAATTATAATTTTTACAGCTATATTGCTCGCACTTAGCCTAATATTTTACACTCTTTACTTGTAGATTAATTCCAAAGATTAAAATTCGAAAAAGTATAAGAAGTCTTTGGCTTCTTAATTGATAAATATGACATTGTAACTTTACTTTAAAGCAGAGAAAGACTTAAAACTTAAATGCTTGCTTAAAGAGTAATTTAGTCAAAAAACATGAAGCTATAAAACTACTTAATTAAGACCTTTAATTGGAATCAAAGTAGAAATATTCTATGAGTCATCAAAAAAGTAAAAACCAGTCAATCTGAAGATATTACTAGAGAAGCTAATCTTATTAAGAACATCAAATTTGACTTACTTAAATGACATGTTATCTCCAAATTTTGAATATAGACTTTAAGTGATGTTCATTTTATTTAAGAACCTTTTAAAGGTTTAAATGAAAATGCTAATGAAAGTAATTAAGTAAGCGAGGGCGATGCTGATTATATAAACTCAAAAACTTATTATAAAACTTATGAAGAAGAGTTAGAACCTTAAAAATAAAAATTTATAGAGGAAAATCTTCTTGTAGAGAAAAAATCAAGAAGAATAGGTATACAAGAAAGACTATTTGGCTTGTATACTGAAAAAAAAGAAAATTAGTATGAAGTTCAATAACTAAGACTATATTAAATCATATCTCTTTTATCTTTTTTAAACAGAATAAACACTCTTATTTGGCTTATATTTAATTAAACTTTCCAAAATTACATAATTCGAAGTACTGTTAAGCTTAGAATATTGTATTAGATTAATTGATATTGAGGAAATAGAAGACTATAAAGATAATAAGGAAAAATGTAGATAAAAGTCTTATATTTAAATGTACTATACCATACTTTAGTTTAGTTAAATTAAATAAAGCTTATTGTTATATAATAATTTTAAAGGAATAAAAGCAAAATATAGAGTATTTTGATGTTTAAATATTCAGTTCAATAGCTGCTCTCCATTTTGCTCTTTGGACATGAAATAAATGTAAAAATTCATTTTGATCGATTACCAAAACGTTTCCTCTTATATAGTGAGGTTAAGCTATAACTCCCTTACCACTATATTATTATTGCTATTTAAATTAAGTTCCGTCAAACGTAAAGCAACCTTTACTCAAAATTAATATCTCTTCTGGTAAAGTTACTGCATATTGCTGGGTTTCGAATAAAGGAATATCAATTGGAATTACATCCCATTTATCTTAATTTATACTATATCTTTATATTAGATTTTCATAACCTTAATATTCTTTAGTTCTACCTCCAAAAACATACATTTATCCAAGTAGAACTCCAACACCAGGCTCAGCAATTGCAAAGCAAATGCTTGCAACTGCTTTAAACTAAAAATTTATGGGATTAAAAAATTCACATTTATTTTGGAATTAGGATCCTGTTTATCCACTTAAGATATATATATGTTCATTAATATAGCATAGTCCTTAATAAGATCTTGGAAACATTAGCGTAAATTCATAAACACTTCCCATTTTAACCATCGTAAACCTACGTTCCATACTTAAACCTCCTGCTATTATATAAGCTTCATTAGCGAATTAAAGTACAGTAGATCCTAATCCTAAAGGAGCTGTATTAACAATACTAGTTTTAATCTCTATATCAACGGACGACATAAATTCGATAGTTACTTCAATATTGCTATCCTACTTCAAAAAGAAAAGTTTTGTTCATTTTTAAGTATCAAAATAATCAAATAAAGCCTTTTAAATATTTTGTTCTATTTTAGATTTTTTTATTGTCTACTAAGTTTCCGGTATTTAAATTTCTGATATTTCAATTTCGCTGTTTACTTTTTCACTTTCAGATAATAGAGAAATATTATTTCGAGCCGAATAAATTTTTTTTTCTTCAGTTACTTTAATGATTTCTTACTATTTTTATTCTTTATATTTTTCCTCAACATTTTACTAAACAGGAAGCTTATTTATATCATTTTATCCTACTTCTTATTACTTTTATTTACCACATAATTATCCTGAACCTTTTAAGTTGTTTCATCTTAAATAAATTTAGGAGTTTCTATTGCTTGCAACTATCGATTATAAGTTAAGATGTAGTCTCAATTAGTTACTTTTACTCTAATTTATTATCATTTCTTAAATATTTTAATACTCTTCTTCATTTCTCTAGCTTGTATCTCCAAAGCTTCGCTAAGCCTCTTTCTTTCTTTTATTTTAAGCTAGTTTTTAAGCAATTTAATTTATTGACATTTTAATTATGCTTAGAAGCTACTTTGCTTAGATATCTAAAATAAAATTTAAAATTAAAGGAATATAATTTACAAAGTTACTTGAACTATAACCCCTTTACTATTACCTTGCTATGGGTTTTTATTATTTCAAAGCTTCTTATCAAATTTAGTGACATTTAAATTTAGCTATCTATTCTCTATTTACTTTGATAGCGATAATGTGTATTTATATCTTAGTTATAATAAATGATAAAGGACTTTAATACATGCAGATTATGTAATTCTTTACATTACTTGCTTATAATAAACTAACTAACTATGATTATTGTATTTTACCTTATTTTTCTTTAGTGGCTTAACTAAACTTAAGTGTAAGCAATTGTAACTTATCAATAGTCAAGTTTATAGATTCAACTAATTTCCTTTTTATTAGTTTTCTTTATAATAAACTATATAAAATAGCTAAGTTCCCTTTAGCGCTTTCCTTTATTTCTAATAATTTAAGTAAAAAGCAAAATATTAAAAGACAGAAGTAGACTATTATTAATATCAGATTAAGCAATAATAAATAAGCCATTAAATGACTACTCATTTATAAGAATTAATACAGGAATTAAGTAAGAGAAAAGCTAACTACCAGTCTAATTATTTAACTTTTAAGGTATTTATATTTCATTTTTAATAATCAAACCTTAAGGGTTTCTTGTATCACATCTAAGCCGTTTAAATTATTATCTTAATATGATTTTAAATGAAAATTGATAAGCAAAAGTAGAGAACAACAATTATAAATAAGTATTTATACTTCTAAGTATATAAGGATATATATAAGTAATATGTCTTAGTATCTACAAATAAAGTATAGTTGCTATTTTTAAAATTTTTACTCAATTTACAACATAAAATGATTCATTCTTTTATTTTGCTTTCGCTGATCTTATTTTAGTTCTGTGCTGGGTAATATAATTAGGCTGCTTAGGATTTATTTAATTCCTAGACTAATTAAGACTTTCAGAAAACTTAACGTAATCAGAAATTTCACTTTATTTCAGAAGCGGAAAGCCTATACAATCAGATTGAGTAATATGCATAGTAAGGAGGAGACAAGTTTGATTTTGAGTTGTAAGAATTATATTAAGCTAACTAATTCAGAATTACTTAGTTGCAAAACTGGGCTAGTGAAAAAGGTTTAATATAAGATGATTTCTAATATTCTAAAGAGGATTGGAAAGAACATAGTTAAAAGAGAGTGTAAGAAATAAGATAAAAGTATTAGTAAGGTAAGCAAGAAATAAAATGTAACTTTATTTATCTTTAGAAGAGTAACAAAAGCAAACTACAAGACTACATGACTTATCTAAAGATTAATATAAAAGAATGCATGAGCTTCATATGAAATAGCTTGAGAGAGAAGGAAAAAATATAATTAATAAAGGTAAAAATAAAATGGAAAACATAATTAAGTAGCAAGAAAAAAAAATTATGGAATTAGAAGAACTTTTAAGCCCTGGCAAACACAAGAGAAAACTTGAAGAGCTAAATAATGATAAAGTAGTCTTAAATGAGCGAGCAATAGAATATATTAAAAGGCAAAACTCTAATAAGGCCGAAAACAATGAACTGTGAATCTATTAATATCGCAGTTAAAATTTTTTAATTTTTCTATTAAAAAAATCAATTAAATCATAAGAAATAGCTTAGGATTTCTATTTAAATGATATAATCCTATAAATAAAAGAGAAGGAAATTTTTTAAAAGCTAGCAAGAAGCAATGAAAGTATTTTATTTGAGATAAAATAAAAAAAGAAATTAAAATAATTAAGAATATAGTTTCTTAAAAGTACTTATAATTGCTTATTATTATATACTGAATTATACAACAATTTAAAGCTATTTTTTTATATAGTTTAGACAATAATATTAAGTTTATTTTTTATATAATTGACATTTAGTTTATTTAAATTAAGCTAAATTATTGCATAAAATGAAATGTTGAATAAAGCATTAATATTTTAAACCTGAATAAAGTTTATTCTAAAGTTAATATTTTAAAATAATATTATTGTATAATTATAAGCATAAATAATATAATTGATTATTTTAGTTGTATTCTTATATGCTAAAATCATACAAATCTAATTATTTTTATCACTAAAATCTTTATAAGAAAATTTAATATTTTGAAGTGAATTAATATATAATTATGCTTAGTTTAAATTTAAATAAGGTTTTATTAATTAAATGCTTATTTTATTTTGCTAGCATACTTAATTTTAAATTTTATATAAAAAAGGTTTTATTATTAATATTAATAATCTTATGGTAAGAGACATCATAGTTCTGCTATCTATAACACTTTTTTATCTACTAGAAATCTTAAAAATGTAAGGTTTAGACGGTTATAATTTTAAACTTAGAAATTTGAAAGCATTTTTAATTTAAATTATTTTTCTAGCTTAATTCTATAAAATTAATTATTATTTTAAGATCTCTTAATTATTATCTAAGCGATTTTATTTAGAAAAAGATATGTAATTATATCTTAGTAAACTGTATTTAATAAATCTATTTATTATTTATCTATATTATTAAGCAAATGAGCTGAATCACTTATTACTTAAATTATCATTTAAATAAGAATATGTTCCTCACTGAGTATACAATAATTTAGGTCCTAAATTTTCAAAATCGAGCTTTCTTCTTCGGGAAATTTCTAAATCTCCGGTATTTTCAGTATAAAGTCTTTAACTATAATTCAACTTTTCACGTTTTGAATAAGAGCTTTCTAAAGTATCATTTTTATAGAAACTTCTTGAAGTTTTTGACTTTTTGTCCTTGAAACTAGACATGATATTTTTTAAATTTGATTTTAAATTTTTAACATCTTTCATCATTTGCTTCTAATCTTAAGGAGTTTATTACTTATTGTGTTATTTAAATTTTCTGTGTTATTCATTCTACATCAATTATTGTTTCTGCCTAGCTAGAATTTACTAAAAAGAATCTTAAGTTTAATGGCTTTATTAATTTCCAAGATCAATTGATTTTGAATGAGAGCTCTAACTTTAACTTTTTTCATTTCTTTATAATCTCTGAAATTGTTCAAGCTGATTATACTGTTAATTAATAATATCAACTTACTAATTCATTTGCTGTTCTATTATTTAGTTTTATATTAATAGCTACTTTATTTATTTTTCTAGCTTTTAAATATGGTTATCTTTAGTTATTTTAGTATTTTCATTTTCTTAATCTATTTGAGGTTAAGCAACACGAACTCGAGTAGAAGTTTCATTTAACTACCTTGTTCTAATCTCTTATATTTAAAAATTTAATTAGTTTACTTAATATTCCAAGTTTTTAATCTTTTCATCTTTTAAAGCCATTTATTTTTTATTTTAGTCCAATATTTTTAAATATCTTACTTCAACTTCTTTGCTTTCTTTATCTTGTAATTCTCATTCTTTTTCCTTTTGATTATATCTATCAGAAAGTTGTTAAATTTAAGTGGCTTATTGCTAAATTCTTTCATCAAACTTTTAAACAATAGAAGACTTTTCATTTTTCTACATTTCATTTAACCTTTAAATTTCTATCTCTTTTTATTCTAGTTTTAACTGTAATTACTTTATTTCCTTATATAGTGGTTCTCCCAAACTTTAATTATATTCTTCTTCAACTTTTACCTATTTAGGCTTAATCTAAAAATTTTAGATGGTATGATAGATTTATTTATCTTTGATATTATTTTCTTACATATTAATCATGTTTCTAGCTTAACCTTAACCATTTTAAGAGTTTAGTTTCTGTTATTAATACAAATTCTTAAATTATTCTTTTAGTTTATTATTTAAATTTTCCAGTTATTATCTTTGCTCATTCTTTCTCTGAATTTTTTGTAGATTCTAAGATGTTTCTGATTAAATGAATGAAGATTTACTTTATTCTGAATCATTATTTTTTCTATCGTATTTTCCTCTTTCGACATTTTCAGTTTGCTAAGCATATAGCTGAGTGTTATTTTCATTCTTTTCTACACTTTAATTCAAATCTTTATTGTTATTGATATATGAAACTGCTTTTGTATTTTAATTTAAGTTAGCTTCCTAGTATCTTTCGATATTAGCCTATTATATTTTATTACTTTCTCTTTCATTCTAAGACTAGTTTAAATTCTGGTTTTCTGAAAACTGTTATATATAGGTGTTGGCTTTAAAATCTTGTGATAAGTTATGAAATTTTTGGTTTTTAGTATACATCTTTTATATTTATAAATTATTAATGATTAACAAGCTACCGCTAATTTCTTATTTTCATACTTTTGTGTTTTTCAACAAAATTATTAAAGCACTGGCATTACTAATTTAGAAGGCTTTCAATTTCATTAAACATCGTTTTTATATTTTATCTAACTAGAGAAGCAAGTTTAAATAGAATTCATAGGTTTATAATTTCTAGTTTGAAATTATTTTTGGAAAATATTAAATAAGCGAGTGAAATTTTATAATACTAGTATTGAATAAAGACTTTCCCTCTTTATTTTTTATTTAACTCTTCTAAATGTAATCTTATGCATTACCTACTTTTACATTAAATACTGAGAAATATAGTGTATTGCGTTTTTATTCTTATTTATATTTAAATTTTTTAAATATTTAGCTTTTTATGCTTTTATAAGGAAATTATGCCTTTGCAATATTAAGCATTGCAATTATACTTATATAAGAAAGTCTGCTTTATCCTATTATTCCAAAAAGAAGCAAAACTAAGAATTTATTGAAAAGCAATAAATAGCTTATTGTTAAAATCAGTCAAATAATAATTTCTAGAGTTATTATTACCATATATCTATTAATTTCGTTGAATACCTTATAGTTATAATTCTCTCATATCCTATAACCTTAATTAAAATCAACTTCTTCCTTCTTTCCATTTCAGAGGTATTTTCAAATAATATTTGAATATTAAAATTTTAGATAAAAATAGTAATTAGTTATAAAGAATGAGAATATTTGCAAGTTAATAAATTCTAATTAATAACTAGTTAGCTTCTACATTTTTATTAGTTATTTAAAGAAAACTAAATAGTACTAGTTTATAAAAGTATGCAGTTTATTAGGAAAGATACATAAAGGTTTGAGAATAAAAAATATAATAAATAATAAACTAAATCCTATTAATATAGCTTAAGAAATTACTTTTACACTTATTGCTTATAGACCAATAGCTGTATTATAGTACCAACTATTTAATTTTTAGTATTCCATTTCTTAAATTATATTAATTTAATCTTATATAGCAAAATTAGCTTCAGTAGTCAAGTATTTAAAGTTTATTAAGTAAACTAGATAGAAATAAAGCTTTAGATTAGTAATAAATAGTATAATAGAGATTTTATTAATTGGTAGATTTAATTTTATTAAGTTAGTGTGTCTAAAACTTTTAATTATGCGGCGATAGTTCTTAATTTAAGCTTATTTTATCTGCTTTATATCAATCAAATGCATGCTAAGCTTTATATGTGCAAATTTGCTTAGAAGATATTTACATTTTTTATCTCTTATTTTGCTAAAACTTAATATAATAAAATTGTTAAGTTAAAATATTCAGATCGTCTTGGAGTAGAGACTACAATAACTTAGATGAATGATCTGTAATTGTGTTTATCTTAAGATATTTGAAAATAAGCTATCAAAAAGAAAAAGTTTAGCTATACATTTCCTGAATATATAAATGATAGATCTATTTCTTTTATAATCATTTCTTATTCTTTAATCTAAGATACCAACTTAACTTATATAAAGATTGCTATTATAATCATTTACATTAAATAACGAAACATAATGCTTATACAGAAAATAAGCCCCTTCAAAGTTAGTAAAAGTATTATTTAATCAAAATAGATGCTATATAAAGAAATCAAATATTGCTCTTTTCAGAAATCTAATAGCAAGCTTATTCATCCTAACTTTGTACCTTATAAATAAAAGTAAAGAAATAGAAATAAAATAGTTATATATTAAGTTTATTGCTAGTAAGCTATTAATTAACTTCTTAAGAACTATTCATCATTATCTAAGCAAAAATCTATTATTCATCCATTTCTTTCGAATCAATAAAAGAGTAAGGCTTTGCTCCAATCTTCCTGCTTTTTTATTTGATTTTGGTTTTTTTCTGTATGACGTTAAATTTATTTCTTGTGGTATTTTAGGTAAATTATTTCTTATTAACTTAAACTAATTAAAAATAGAAGATTATAATATTTAAATTCTAGTTTAAATTTAAAGTAAATTGTATATTGCTTTTAAATAAGATTAGAGTCTATAACTTATGTTCCGTCAAACCTATTAAATCTTAAGTAGATTAATATTTGCAAGATAAGCTAATTAGTTATTACAGCTTATATTCCT
Source organism: Loxodes magnus (assembly GCA_946699065.1). Taxonomy (NCBI): domain Eukaryota; phylum Ciliophora; class Karyorelictea; order Loxodida; family Loxodidae; genus Loxodes; species Loxodes magnus. The sequence continues at coordinate 1,273,220 of CAMPDV010000020.1, read as the reverse complement.
AACTTCCATTTTTCTAATTTTTGCTATAACTTATAATTATAATGCAATATAAGCTGCAAACAGATTGATGCTTAATTATTAATCACTTAGCACTTTATACTTATAGAAGAATAAAAATATTTTTAGTATGAATAAGCACAAAATCTTTAATAAAAGAACTAAATCATGCTAATAAATATTAAAAAGGAGTGAAAATTAATTTAAGATAATATTAATGAAGGTATTTAATAAGTTATCTCATTTCTAAATAGCACAATAGTAATTTAAAAAATAAGTTGCCTAAATATTATAATCCTAGCAATCAACTAGCACTGTTGCTTTAGTAATCAATATATAAGTAATCGATCTCATAAAACCATTGTAGACTTAGAAATAGCAAATTAATAGTGAAAATAATAATTCTATGATAAATATTTATTTTCTAAATTTAAATAATATTTAAACCAAGTTTTCATAGCAGCTAACTAATTTAGAAATGTTTCAAAATTTAAGAATTTCAATTTTAGAATAATTTTAGAGGAATAAGATTAGAAATAGATTAAAAGTTAAAAATTCTAAACTAGTCAGTATATAATTAAACTAATAAAACTTCTATGCTAATTAACTTGCTCTTGCTATAAGAAACTATTTTCTTGTTAATTTGTTTATTTATAAATAGCGATCACATATAAATAAATACTTTGCTCATTTATAATTCATTTCTAGCTTGTTTAATAATATAATTCTAAGATGGATGAAGTATAAACTTCGAACCTCCTGCCCTATCTCTCGGTAAAATTAGCCAGAACTTTGGTCTTCTGATGTAGAAATCACTTAAATTTTAACATTAATTGAGATCTTTCAGTGACTTAAGGAGTGTAATATAAAACGACATGAAAACTTATTATACTAAGAGAGAGCAAAAAGAAGGTGACGCAATTTATATTTTATCCAAAGAGAAAAAATAATTATTTAAGGAGATGATCATTAAATAAAAAATAGATATGTAATAGTTAATATTATATCTATTTTTCTTATACCATTTTTAGATACCCTATTATCGCTTATTCAGATGAAGAGTTTGCTGTTAATATCTAGTTTGTAAAATGATGCGTACAGAAAAAAAATTATTTAAATAAATTTGATTCTTAAATTTTCATTCTCAAGCAGCAATATAAAGTTAACTAATACTTTTCTTAATTATATTTTAAGTAACTTCTTATGCTTAGTTTTATTATTTAAATTTATGATATCAATCCTCTAACATTTTTAAGAAATATTCTAAAGTTTTATCTCAATTTAGCATTTGATTGAACTTTATAAAATTTAAAATAAATATTTTTATTAAGTGAAATATTTTACTCAAAGTAAAGATTTAATGTTGAAGCACTTTTGAGAAGCAATTTAATAAATATTTTCCCATTAATCTAAGAAAAACAAGAAGGCTTTTCAAGGACCAAAGCACTGAATTAGAAACTAGTAATAATTATGGCTATTCAAATCCAAAATAAAGACATCAATACAAAATTATAACTTAATCTTTGAGTTATATATATTTAAATATTAGAAGCTGTTTTGAATAAATTAGTAATAATTAAAGTATAATTAATTGCCAATTTATAGCTATAAATAAAAATAGACCAATCAAATTATTATATTGATTAGTTACTTTTAAGTTAAAAAAAATTTGGCATAAATAATCAGAAAATAAACAGACTATTTATCAGATAATAGTGAATACTTATTAATTATAAACTTTTTTTTCTAAATAGAATACTTATTAATTGTTTAGTTCTATATATAATAACTTTTATTATGTTCCTGATTTTATGGTAAAGTTAGCTTCTATATAACTTAATCTAAATAGTTGTTGCTGATCATTTAAATTCTTTAATTTTAATTATTAATCTTACTCTTATTATAAAATATAATAGTTGAATCATTCTAACATAATCACTCTAAATTTAATTTAGGTAAAATTAACTCTAGCACACTTAGATTATATTTGCATGCTAATTTAAAAAATAGTAGAGTTTTATATTTTATTTTATTACTTTTGCTCTCTTTGATGATTTTACTTTTCTAGTTAATTTATTGGCTAACTACTTATTTTACTGATTAACTTAAAATTTGGAAAATATAAAAAAGACTTTAAAAGTAAACTTCTTATTTAGATAAATAAAGTAAAAGGATGTAGAAGTGTGATCTATTATAATTATTTATGTGCTATATATGCTTAAATGGTTAGTATTTAAACTAAGCATCTTACATTAAAGATTATTAAATAGTGAATATTCTGATTCATTCATATTTCTAGGAACTATTTATTATTATCTCTTCTAACTTCTTACTTATAATTGCCTAAATATTTATATTTATACTTTATAAAAGACATCTAAAAACTAAACTTATCATCATTAGTTCAAAGAAGTTAGTTACTATTTTGTTGGTGCATAAGGTAAACTATTAATAGCAAATAAAAGATAATTATTTGATCTGATTTATTAGAGAATTAATAAAGGATCAATTATAAAATCTTGAGAGTCTTATAATAATAAAAATAGTCTACAATGCTAAGCACATTAATAAATTACATAAACCTAAAAGAAATTCTATGATACATCTAATTGCATTATTAACAAATCTTACATTTCAAATAAGTTGTGTTGTTGCTAATCTATGCCAAATTAATAAATCAAGATAGCTTATATTAACTATAAGCCTTTTTTAATTAGCTTTTGTAACTTTTAAAATGTATTTTTAGATTATAAAGAGGCTAGTGAAATGTCTTAGCTTTAGTATATTAAAGTTATAGAAGCAGATTTTGAATTAAAGAGATATTATAGTTTTATAAATATTAAAATTGAATTGCTATGCTAAATAAAATATCTTGGGTATCATTATGTAGAACTAGGATTGAATAGAACTATGTGATAACCAGAAATACTTTCTTATAAAGCAAGCTGAACTTAAGCAAGAAATTACAAATTTAAAAAAATAGTTAAAAGATTAAAGAACTGAAATTCTCCAGACTCAGAATCTTAGAGATCATTCTATTTTTTAAGAAATAAGTTAGAATATTCGTAAATTTAAGGATGTTTAAGAACAAATAAATCAAGAAACTACTAAAATACTATAAAATAAAGAAAATCTCATCAATCACTAGCAAACTTAGAAAGAAGTTTAAAAGTAAAAAGAAATAACAGATATGCAAATTCAAAAGCTTTAACTAGATATTTAGGATTAAAATTAGTTTAAAGCTAAAGAAAACAGCCTTTTGCAAGAATTAACTACATAGATTAACGCTAAGAAAGAAGAAATTAAATAACTAATTTTAGAAAAAGAAGAAGTCTAAAATTTTGTAGTATAAACATCTTAATAAAATCAGAAAATAGGAAATGACTTAATATAGTAAGAATTTGAAATTGAAGAATAGTAAGAAATTATTATCCAATTAGAACACAATTTAACTGATTCAAAATTAGTTGGAGCCTAGTATTGGCTTTAATACAACGATTTATAAAATTAGATTCTTTATTCAGAAGAAAAGGAAAAATAGACTTATGCTTGCACTCCTTAAAAATAATAATAGGGCTCACAAATATAGTTGAAAGATCAAGCTGTATTTGCAGAAAAACAAACTGAAAATAGCTTTTAAGTAAAACAAGAAAAATAAGAATCAGAGAAACTTTTATATGGAATTCAAAAATTAGAAAATAAAGGAACTATAAGATGCTTTATTTGTGGTTTGGCTATATTTTCTAGAAAAATCCAATGCCTGAAAAAATGTGGAAGAATTGCTCATAGTGGATGTTTTGAAGGAACTTTTATATGTTAGATATGCAAAAATAATTGATTTTTGAATTTTTCGATTTTTTGTGACATTTGATTAAACTTAGATCGTAAAATTTACCAAAGAAATATGATAGAATAAAATCAAAATCACATTTATTAATTCTTTAATAATCTTGAATTATCAAATTAATAATTGTGATACTATAAATTCCTTAAATTATTTAATATTTAAGAAAGATTAGTTTTTACAACTAGCCAAGTATATAAATTAAATTATTTCTAAATTAATCTTAATTTTATATTTTATATTTTATAAATATGTAGAGAAACTTAAAAATTATCTTTCATTATTATTTATATAATTAAATCTAAATTTATAATTATTTTTAAACTCCTTGCAAACTTATTGGCCTTTAATTTAGAACATTTAAAAAAATACAACTTAAACTACCCAAATAAATTTGCTTTAGTTAAAATTTCTAATATATATTAAATTATTTGAATTAATGTAAGTTCATTCTTTTTCTTTATTTTTTATAGATACTACTGCTTTATTTGTAAATTAAAACTTATTTAGAATCATTATTTTTATAATTGAACAATGACATAATTAGAATTTTTAGTAAAAGTAATAAATTTAATAACTGTGGATATAAATTTTAGTTAATAAATTAAACTTAATTATAATTCTAATTTCTACTTGATTTTGAGGTGAATGTACTAATATTACTGATGCTATTGGACGTTATATTTGCTGTTTCCAATTTTACTTTTTTAGAAAAATCTGCAGAAGAAAAAGACTTGTTTTGAACATCACTTGAGCTCCTTTCACTTGCTCCTGATGACATAGTTACTCCGTTCTTTATAATTCTTTGTAAATTAGCAACCAAATCTCTTAGCATTTTTATTTCATTATCTTTTTCTTCCAATAAGTCTTCAGCTTTTTAATTAAACTGAGCCTGATTTATTCTTTTATTTGTATTTTAATTTTAAAGTAAATCAGCTTAAGATTATACTTTTTAAAGCTAGTTTTCCTTTCTTAAAATAAAACTTTCTTTTTCTAAAAGTTCATCTTTAAGAATTTGAGCTGCTTATTTTTATCTTGCTAATAATTGCTACTATTTTCTAGCTGCTTGCTATATTTTTTCTTTTTCTTCTGCTAGACGTTTAACTTGCATCCTCTACTCTTTAATTTGATTATCAAATTCATGTAGTTTTTTACTGGTTTATTATTAGATAAATTGACTATACTAGAGTTTCTCTTGAATCAATTTAAACTTTTTGCTCAATGATTAAATTTCATTTTCCTTTTAAGATATTTGAAATTGCATTTACTTTTAAAATTAATCTGAATTTTCTTAGCTATCTTTTAAATTATAACACATTCCTTTTGCACTTTCAGTTTGTATTTTTCCTTCTTATACGAGCTTTTCTCAATTAATTTCTGTTTATACTTCTTTACAGTTTTCTTATGTAATGCCTAATGCACTCTATTCTAATTTGTTTTATTAAACTAATTGTAGCTTTATTTCTTAAATTTATACGCTAAGTTACTACTACTAATCATTTAAATCTTCGTTATCGGGATTTTTTACTAAATGATTAATAGCCTCTGATAGATTTTAAATAGTTTCTTCTAAAGTTATGTTTGCTTACCCTTGCTTAAATATTTACCTCACTTATTATTCTAATTTTTCAATATTATTTTATAGATTCAAGCCTGTATTTTTTAGTTTATCATTCAGCTTTTCTATTTCCAAGTTTTTTATTTGAATTATTTATTGAGCTTTTTCAATACTGCCTTTAAGCTTTTAAACTATTTCTCCTTTGCTCTCTTTCATCTTTATAAGGATTTATAATGATTTTCTTAATTTTTCTAATTCCTCCTATTTTGACTATAAGACTGTTAATGCTTAAGATTTTTCAGAATAAGCTTCTGTTTCATTTGAACTTCCTTCGCCTTACTTTAAGACTTATTTCCTATAGTTAAGTTAATTCTTTAATGTTTATATTTATGTTTAAAGTTCTATTTCGTTTGCTTGCTATTAATGGAATTATTCAGTTAACTATTACTTTATTTTCTAATTTTCGAGCTCTAGATTTTAATTCTACTCCGTTAAATCAAAAAATTGAGATTCCAAATTTATTAACATAATTCTATCTTCTTCAGGATTTTCGATGTTTTACTTGGCTAGTTTTAGTTCAGCCTATTTGTTTATAATTTATTATTTTTAGTCTGATATAATCTGATCTTTTAATCTTAGCTCTTGCTCTAGATCTTCTATATAAATATCTCCTTTCTTGTTAAGAGATAAAGATTTTAATAAAGTCTTTTGGTTTTTTACTTACTCTCTAATCATTTTTAATTTTTTCTCCTGAATTCTTATTTAGTTCTTTAAACTCTCTTTTTTACTTTTAATTATTAAGCTACTTGAGTTTGTTTCTGAGGAATTTCTTTGGTGTTTACTTTAAACTTATGTTTCTTCTTATTCCATTTAAAGCAACTTGTTGATTTCTTCTTCATCTGAGTCTGTAATATAGTCTTGTTTAAGTGGAAATTGTGTATCTTTATGATTTTCATAAAAAATTGCACATTATGTTGATATTTCAGCCTCATCATATTTATGTTGTATCCCAATTTCTCTTTTATCTTTTAAAATTTTCGGCTTTTTTTGTTTTACTTCTGGCTTCTTAAATAAGTTTTATTTGCTTTTATCTTAATGCTTTTACTATTCTATTTTTATTTATTTCTAAATTTTCTTCTAAGGATTCTTTGGTTTTTCTCTTTAGACTTCGTCTGAACTTTCTTCATTTTATTTTATATCTTTTTTGCATTTTTATCTTTAAGTTTGTTTCTCAATTTGCGTACTTTAGATGTTCAATTCTTCTTTTTAAAGCTTAAATTCTTATTTCTAAACTTCTTCTTCTGTTATAATCTGTTTTTATTATGATTCATTTTAATTAATCTCTAGTTTTACCATCTTTTAGCTTTCGGAATTATGCTCTTTCTTTTCATTTTAAGATTTTTCGTCTTAAACTTGAATGTTTTTTTAAAAGTTTTAATTTTATTTTTGTAAAGGAGGTTTTTAAGAACTTTGCTTCAATGGAGATTAAATTAAACTTATGTGATCAACTTTACTCAACTCTACTTATTAATCTTTTTGATTTTGATTTTAGGATTCAGTTTGTTCATTATTCGAATAAAGACTATTTTTCAGTTTCGTCCTTTTAAAATTTTTTCTATTACTTTAATTTTACTACTATTATTCACTTATTTTAGTAATGCTAGGACTTTTTTACAATTCAAAAGATTTTTACAATTTAGATTTCTTCCTTTTATAACTGTTATTATTTTTCTAAGAACATTTATCAGAATCTACATCTTCATCTTCAGCTGATAAATCTTCAGATTCACTTTCTACATTTTATCTTTAAATGAGTTTCTTTACAAATTTTTACTTTAAAGATTTTAAGGAATTATTGCTTTATGTTTCTTTTTGCTAAACATTGGCTTAGTTTTATTTAGTTTATCTCTTATTTGCTTCATTTGCTTCCACTATCGACTTTGATAATTGTTCATTTTCTTCTTATGGTTAACTATTAGATCCTCTTCTCGATAGAGTTTTTCTAGAATTTTATCTTGATTTATTAGATTTCTATGAAGACTATCTAGTTATTTATTCTTTTTAATCTTTTTCCGATTTGATAGAATTACCATTATATGATTCTAGAGTTTTTTCAGATTATTTTCGACTTTTTTGTTGCAAGTACTAATCACTTTGTATATCTTAATGTTTTTCTTTTAGATTTTTTAAAGAATTTTACTTTTAAAGGTCTTTAGTTTTGCTAAACTATAATTCTTGCTATTCTTAAGCAGTTGTTTATTTTAATTGCTATTATTTAATAATTTCTATTTCTTTTTGGTTTTTATGCTATGATTGATTTAAATCTTCCTCCTCATCATCAGAAGATGCAGTTACTTCTACTTCTTCATATTCGCTTATTTCTTATTCTGATTCAGATTCCTCTTTACTCTCTCTTTACTTATTATCTTCCTTCTTTATTTAATTTAATTAAGTTTTTTCAGTTTCTTTTTCTTTATGTTCTTTAAATGTATTTTGGGACATTTTACAACAAAAGATATAATAAATCAGAATTTAAGAAATAACTCAAAGATAATAAAGCATAATAGAAAATAAAGGTAGAATAGCAAAAGTGAAAAAGCTTTAATATAATTACAAGGATACCTAGCTATATTGTTATACCATCAATAATCAATCATATTACTATAAAAGCTAATACCTTTTATTATTTTAAATATAGACTAATATAATCTAAATCAGCTAAATCTAATAAACTTAATCTAATTATTTACTATAAGTTCTAGATGCTTTCAATTATTAATATTTTGTATAACCTATTAAGTAAATAAGCAATAAAGATCAAACAGAGATTATTATATGGCTATTTCTAAATTTAAATAGTTAAATTGCTTTCTTTTAAGCTTAGTTTAATTTATTAAATTAACTACACTTAGAATAAAATGGATTAATCTCTTCGACTCTCAAAAAATTAACTTAGAAACCTAAAGAGAAAAGCGGCAAAAGAAATTTAGAAAAAATAATAACAATAGGAGGAGTCAAGCTCTTCTTCAGAAGGTAAAGTTATGGTAGGATAAATAGAGATAAGTTAACCTAAAAACGAAACTAATCAAAAACTTTAAATTTAATTAGACCAAATGTAAAAAGTAATCTCAAATTATGAAGAAACAACTTACAACTTAGGCGAAAAAATACGGGAACTAATGAGTAATATAGAAGATTAGAACAACGAATTACTAATACTTAGAAGATAACTTATTTGTAGCAAATTAATAACGGAAGAATAACTCTGAACTTAATCATAATAAAATTTTAAATACGACACAAAAATGGAAATAGAAAAAATACCAATAGAATTAAAAACAGAATTGAATCCAGAAAAAGAAATGATTGCTACAAGTTTCATTAAAAGATTAGAAAATATAGAAAATAAATTATCATAAAAAAGAACGAAATAAAGACAATAATACAAACTTTGTTGATGTTGCAAATCAAATCAACATATTTTAAAAAACTGTTGATAGTGAAAGAAAATAAACGAATAAGAGCAGAAAAGAACATGGAGACAACTCAATAAACTATGAATAACTCCAACAGGGATCTACAAATAAAAGCTTTTTGCAAGACCACTTGAACGGTTACAGTGGTAACCTTCCACTTAATAAAAAGGTCGTGGATCACACCCACGTTAAAAAAGCTGTCCGCAGGAACTGGTTGCAATTCCAGAGAATGCAAAACTCTACTAACTTTAAGTATATTATTATTATTATTATTAACTACACTTAAATCTAAGTAGAGCATTAATTATTAAATTAGGAACTATGAACATTTAAATAATGCTTGATTAGAAATAATGGAAAACGAACAAAAAAGAATAAAATATTGATTTATTAAGCTTATTATATGATTTAATAAATTAGAAATAAATACTAAATTATTATAGCTATGGGAAAGAAAAGAAATTCTATCTAAAGTTCAAAGCTAAATATTAAGACAGCTTAAATTCAAAGAGTAATATCAAAAATTGCATATTAAAAAGCTTTTAATTAATAATTAACTAAATATATTGAGGATTTAGCTGATAAGCAGCAAACTAATTTAAATTAAAATTATTTTAATAATAAAAGCATAATTAATGTAATATTTTCTCAATTTTTAAGCAAAAATCCTTATAGAATAATTAATTGCTTGATTAAATCTTGATTGATTAATAAGAAAAAGAAAAAAATCTAAATATAACTAAATATAACCAAATTAATAAAATTTTTGAATCTTATTAAAAAAGGATGAGCAGCAAAGATACAAAAGATAAAATTAAGAAAACAACTTAACACATTTAAGCTAAAAAAATACGAAAAAACTAAATATTAGTAAAAATATACTGAATTAATAAGAGAATAAGTTAAATAATTATAAAAAATCTATTAGAGGTATATTAAAAAGCCATAATCACTTAGATATCTTTGAATTTTAATTAGAAAAATATTACTTTTATTTATAGTTGAATTATTTAGATTAAAAAGTATAAACAAGAGAACCTAGCTAATTAATACCTTTAGTATACTTAAAAAGTATAATAAACGTTTACCAGTACGGAAATTAAAATTGTCTTTGTAAAAATAAGTATAAGCAAATCTAAAATGATAGTCAAAATAAAAATTGACTAAATTAAAAAAGAATGAAATAGTAATTTAGACAAGATAATTAATAAGTAGTTTCATTTTAAAAATTAAACTAAATTAGCTTATAAACTAATTAAGGAACAATTTTATCCGCAAAAATATTTTAACTTTAATTATTAAAAATTAAAAAATTCTAAATATTATAAATGGAATAATTTAAATGTATATTGATAGAAAAAAAGTCAATATAATTTAATAAATAAAAGAGTTAATTTTCTATTATATAAATACTAAAAAATTAATATCAAAATAATAATTAAAATAGTTAATCTATTATATCTTCTTATAAAGCTTTATATAAAAATTTAAGTAATAAACATAATAGTTATCAGACAGATAATGCTTTTATATAGAACGGCAACAACTATAAATAAAGCTTAAGCATTTTCTCATAAAATAAGATCAGTTTAGGTGATATTTATAAAATCTAAGCAAATGTAATTGATTGATCACAGAAGAAAACATTAATTTAAACTAAGTAAAATGAGTACATAGTTATCTTATACTGCTTATAAAAATAGGATAATATATTAATAAGTATCCTTAATAATATAAAAATATAATATTATATAATTAAATAAGACTAATAATATAAGTTAAATGAAATATCATAACTTTGTCAGTAATAAATATATTATGTAAAGGAATTATATGGATTAAAAATGAAAATTCTTTGCTTTAATATTAAAATATTTTAAATACTATTTTTATCTTCCTTTTGCATAAAGATACTCATTTTATCTCTATTCTTTATTCATATTATTGCAATTTTATTATATCTGCTGTGTCTGCTTTACAAGAATCAGCTTTCCTTTAATAAAATAAAAGTAAGTTTGTTGTTGGATGTTAAATATAATAAGATTGATAGCTAATAAAAGAGAAAGTACTAACTAATTATTTTAAAAAGCTTAAAATTATAAAATAAAATAATGTCAAAGCCTGAATAAAAATTGGGTTAGAAATTATTGGAAGGCTGGACTATGCTAAACGATATATGCCCAGAATGCTATATTCCACTTATGAGAAAAGAATCTGTTACTTTATGTGTTGAGTGCAACAAAAAAATAGTAACTTAGGAAGATATTTTACGAAATATTTCTAATAAAGAATCTTAGGGTTGAAATAAGATAGAAGAAAGATGCCAAAATTGTCATATTGTGTTACTAGAAAAAGATAATCAATTATATTGCCCAGCTTGTGAAAAAATAATTCTCACAAAAAACACTTTAGACAAAAAATTTCAATAAAAGGAAAAAACTGAATAGACCAAAGGATAAGAGTAAAATGAAGAAAAGTAATAAAATGAGGTTGAGTTAAATGGAAGAGTGAAATAAGTTATTTTGTAGAAAATTTTACTTTTGAGTGATTAATTGGAACAAACAGAACGTCTATAAGACATGAAAACAATCCTTAAAGCGATAAACATGTGCTACAAAGATTTGGGATATTTAAATTAAAATAATTAACTTTTTAAATAATTCACATTTATTTAACTCTATTTAGCAATTTACTTGCATATTTTTATCTTGAATGACAACCTATAAATGTTTTGAGTATATCTTAAATAAAGCCATGTACTAAGCTGAGTATTTCAATAAGTTTAATTTATAACAAATTTTACAGTTACATTCAACTATTTCAAGTTGAGCCAAATCAAGAATAGTATAAATAATATTTGTTTCTCTCTTATAGTTTTGATAATAAATAGCAGATTAACTATGAATTAAGGTTATATGATTAAAAATTAACGAATTATTATGAAAAATGAATATATGGAAGGATAATAAAAGAGCATAATAAATATATTCTGTTTTAATATATCATGCATTTTCAAAATCTTCCTATTCATTCTCATACTCTTTGTACTACGAGTATTGCTATTGCATACTTTTTTCTTAAGAAGTCATGAATTCATTTCCTCTTCCTCCTTGCTCAAATTCTGCTGCTATTATTCTTAAAAAGTCACTTAAAACTACCATACATTCAGAACTTAGTGGATAAGGAAGATTTAATACTTCTTTAATAGCACATAGTAAGGCTTATCTAGTTGGAATTTTATCCCAAAATGCTTAATTAAAATCTTCTATGTTGAATCTTCTAACAACTCTATCAACAGCCTTTCTTACTGCAGGATGTTAATCGTGGAACCCCATCAGTAAAACTCTTAAAGTATGAGGTCCTAACATTCCTAACCCTTTAGAACTATAAGCTCTTACTCTTGGATCTTTGTGTTTTGTCAATCCTTCAATAAGCATTAACTCTCCCTAAGCTCCGAATTATACGATAGTATGTATAGCATTTTTTCTAACTATTTTATCGGAATCTTTTAAAAATCTAAAGAGAAATGGTAAAACTGCCTCAGCTTTTAGATATGGAACGTTATACTTTCCTTTTTCATAAAGGGCATAAATGGAAATTATGCTTTCTTGCCTTACTGCAGAATTTTTGTCATTTGAAATCTTGAATAAAGACTAAACCACAAAATCTATTAAAGGTGAGTTTATATCAATAGTACCCAGCGCTTTCACTATACTTGTTCTGTAATTCCCACCAATTTATTAAGAAGATATCATTTCAATAAGCATTTTCTCTCCTTATGGACCTAAAGCTGCCATAGTTTAAGAAACAACATCTCTATTTATACTTCCGTCCTTCAAACATCTGGTTAATGCAGGTAAGCACTCCTAAGCTGTTTAACCCAATTATCCCAAAGCCTCACAAGCTGCAGTTCTTACTTTCCAATATCCATCTTTTAGAAGTTCTTACAAACATTTAGCTGATTTTCATGCACTAGGTCCAATTCTTCCTAATGCCCATGCTGACATTGCTCTTACTTATGGAGAAGAATCTCTTAAACATCTTATCAAATGATCAGCTGCATCAATAGCCTCTGGAATGCCAATAACTCCTAAAGCACTTGCTGCTGTTTCTCTAACACCTTCATATTTATCCTTGAGAGCTTATATTAATGAAAAAACTGAATCTCTGCTAATATCTACAGATGGCTCGGCTGGAATACTGGAATCTTCTGGCAATCTCATATATCTCAGAAGAGCAGCCAAAAAATCCCTGGAATTAAGTATTAAAAGTGAGGTATCTTCTTCATTTTAAAAAGGAACTGGTACAAGTGGACCTTCATAATGGCACATATGTCCAGGCATTTGAGTTACTGGATATTATTATACTCTAATCTGAACATAATTAGGTTATTATGGTATTCTTCAACACAAAACTGAAGTTATAGCCATTTTTACTTTAACATCATCTAAATTTCTTAAATGATTCAATATAACAGCCTCACCTATCTTTCCACACCCTTTTAAAGTACAAGCTGCAAGTTGACGATCTATTGTTCCTTCTAATAATGCTTACTCTATAACTTAAATAACAGAACAACTTAGATGGTAAAGTCTATTTAATGCTGCGCAAGCTTTAGTTCTTGTTAGCAAAATATTACTTTGCTATAAATCTCTAGCAAGCGAAGGAACTATAATATCAGCTTAAATAAGTAATTCCTAAGATAGATACTCAAGTATTCAATTGAGGGAATTCTTTTCACTATTCTCTATAAGACATTTTAGCCCTGGTCTGCCTAATCTGTAAAGACAAGAATAAGCAGCTAAGCAATTATTAGTGAATAGTAATTTACTTAAAATTCCCAAATTTTAAATAATAGCTGGATGCTACCCTATTTAAGCAATCACTTCTAAAGCACATTCGTTAAACTATTCATCTTATTCTTCCCAAGAATCTAGTGATTTTAATAGCTCTAAGGAAATAAGTTCGCCAAGATTTGTGCTTATAATATTTGGATTTTGCTATATCATTTCAAAAATAGCTAGAATAGCTCCCAATTTAACGTCTCTTTTTTATAGTCCTTAACTTAATTATTAGCATAAAAAATGTACTTTCTATTCTAGGGGAAGTGAGTCTAAATCTTGCATTTCAGCTGTAAGTGCTTCTATACTTCGTTACATTTTATCTATTTGTTCTTAGCTTTATCTGTTAACTTATGAACTTTAAGAATCTCTACTTTCTACAGATTGCCTCATTTCTTCTATTTACTTTCTCTTGCTAGGGCTTTTAAGTGATAAATCTTTTTCAAAAAGGTTCTTAAAAATTTAATTCGTTGATTAAGAGCTTTCTTTTTACTAAAGGGATAAGAAGCTTCGAGAGCTTTAGCCAGTAGATTCTATATTGAAAAGATGTTAGTTTTGCCTATCTTAGATTTACATTTTATAAGTAAGTAAACGAAATAAATTAACAATAATATATCTTATCATTAATTCATAAAGCTTTAGTACAGTTAACTGCCTTCTTATTTAATTCATATGCTATATTAGTTTAATTTAAAGATTAAACTTGCTATTCTATCAATAGAATGAATCCTTACTATTATAATGCATTTTCTATAATAACTCTGCTATTCTTTATTGAGCTATCTTATTTATTCCTTTTTATAGTCTTTATAATTAACTATTCTATCGAATTCCCTTTTAGCATAGTTAACTGCTTTACCATCCTTCTCTTACACTTACTCTGCCAGGTAACTTTTTAAGCAAAGCTTTTATTAAAGTAAGGCAAGAATCTAATTTTATTTACTTTATTTAGTTTAATTTAAAAAATTGCTAGTAGCAAGCATCAGCAGATAAGAGTTAGCTAAGTTAGGTTAGGAATTTATAATAAGCTAGGTAATTCGAATAGATTAAGCTTAGCTAGACATAATAAAAGAAACTAGATGAGATAAGCATCGAAGGGATTTTAGTAATTAGAGGTATAAAGCAAAAAACAAGATATTAGAAGCAATAAATTGAATAAGTTATTTTGGAATATTAAATATTAAGTTAAGTTACTATGACTCTTTAAATCTGAAGGTTATATGAAAGATTTGATTTACTTTGAATAAAAGTTAAAGAATAAACGTAAATTCGTAATTTTAAATGTTTCATTAAGGTTATATCTCATAATTTGTTATTTAAATGGCGACAGAAGCAAAATCTCTATAAGATAAGTTAAAGGATCCTTTGGATGTACAAAAGTTTGGAGACAAAGAGTACAAAATAGTAACTGCCTCGTTTTATTGCTCACCTTGTCTATTTGTGCTTGGACTTATTCTTCTTATAGTTTCTTAAAGTTCTGAAAGTGCTAATAAATATAGTTAATTTGAGGCCTCTGAATAATCATGAAATTCAAAGCTTAAAAATGAAATTTCAGGTATAAGAATTAAAGGGAAAGTTATGCCCTCATTGGGAAAAGGAGTGAATCTTGAATTTGCCTATACTACTCATTAGTCTAAAGTGTGGACTGATGCATGTAATAATGATAGAATAGAATGCTCAAACTATGGAGTTAACTATCATATTTTTAATAACAACACTAATGACAAATTTCCAAATTTAGCAATAGATGACAGAATGGTACCAACGGGAGATGCAGGATATAAATGTATTCATATCTCATGAGCTCCAGTAGAATCAGCCGAAAACAAAATGGCATATTAAAATGTTACTGGGTTTTAAGAATGCAGTTTAGCTAAACATAGAAATGCATGATTTAGACATGATCCACTTACTGGAGTTGATGTAAGGCCTTGGTACTAATATATAATTTCTCATGCTAGCTGTGGAGCGTCAGCAAGTTGCTCTGATTGCAATAAAAAAGGAGGATGGTATAGCTAATATGATTAAACATGCTATAGATATAGAATATTAGAAATTATTTGTTTAGCTATTAGTCCTATTTACGATGAATATGGTAAAGTAACTTGGGCTTATAATGGAGGTTGCTTTGATGGAGAACCAGGACACTATATAGATGGTGTACCAGGAGAGATTTATTATTTTGACCACGT
Organism: Loxodes magnus; assembly: GCA_946699065.1. Lineage (NCBI taxonomy): Eukaryota > Ciliophora > Karyorelictea > Loxodida > Loxodidae > Loxodes > Loxodes magnus. Next base: position 1,257,312 of record CAMPDV010000020.1, on the reverse strand, counting down.
TCCAATTGAAGTTAGACTCAGTTCAGATCCATTAGTAGCTTTAATGAAAGAAACAGGTGGGCATATGCATGTTTATATTGGATCAGGTGCAAGTTTCTATTTAGGCTTACTATTAATAATATTTGGAATAGTTTTAGCAATTTTTGCGGTAGGATTTAAATTTTATTTATAAAAGAAGAAACAGCCTAATAATAATGAGCAATTCTCATAGCTAGAATGATTTTTTAAGGACATACTACATTTTTATAACTATGCTAATCAAATTTCTTTTAAGATAATTATCTAATAAACCTATATCTTCATTTAGCTGCCTTCAAAATCTCAAATATCTCCTTTAAGATCTTCCGTATAATCTTCTTATTTAATCTTTGCTTAATATGATATTATTAAAACCCTTATCAATACTTCAGTTAAAAATGCTAAGTATACGAATTAAATAACAAAAGAGAACTAAAAGTTAATAAGTTTGTTACTGCATTGATTATACTATTTAAAGCTAATTAGACATATTTGCTTCAGCAACTGAAAATAAAGCAATAATTTTATAATATTAGAGCTGATTACTGTACTATAATTAATGTAAAACTTGCTTTTAACTATATAGGAGCATTTAATATTAATCGAAAGTTCTAGAAATAATATCTTATTTTTATTCATTAAGGACTTCATTTAAAAAATAGTTCAAGTATAGGATTAAAACTTATATGAAAGACCATGAAAGTAGAAATAAGAAAATTTAACTTAAAAATGGGCTTAAATGAATAGGTAAAGAAAAGGGCATATATAAGCATATTTGTATTTTAAAGTTATATTTCTAAAGTAAATAGTTAAACTGCTTCAATAAATTAACTTCATTAGCTAGCTTTGCCATATTTATTAAATCCTTACCATTTTTATTATTAACAAATTACTGTTCCTCTTTTATTGCATGCTTTAATACTTTCCTTAATGTTATGTAAATTTCTTAAAAATATTTAAATTAAATAAAGAACGAAGAAGTTTAAGAAGGAGGAGAAGAAGAAATCACTTTAATAAAAATGTTAATTAAATGAAATTACTGATATAAACCAGATACTTCATTCTAATTATTTTCAAAAAGTTCAAGCATCGTTCTTTCCCTCTTCCAACTTTTTCCCGTTGTTTCTTGTGCTTTCTTATTGTTCTTATTTAAGCTCCAATCAATTATCTGTGTTTTGCTCTACAGTTTCAATTCTTTTTTTTTTGTAGATTCTTATGAAAAATTTTTATCTGAAGATCTGTATCAATTTACATATGAGAAATGAACTGCTAGTTTATGTAGAATTAATCGTAAGTTAGTTTTTCCAAGTTTTTTCCAGGAAATTTATCAGAGATATTTCTAACTATTTCCTAATAGTAGACACATTCGAAGATAAGTCTAAACGTGTCTTTTCCACCATATTTACAGAGGTAATTTTTTACAGGATAATGACGCATATGTAAGCCATATTGAAAACTGTAAGAATTAGTTCGTAATTTAAAGATTGAGATGATTTCTTATTTATATTCTTTGTTTAGTTTAGTTTTAAGAAGGAGGAATAGACATAGTGGAGCATTATTATGAAATAATTTCTAAAAAATAATTAAAAGAAGTTTATGATTAGAATAGCTAAGCAAAGCTATTAGCATCTTGTTAATTAAGCTTGTTTAAGATTTATTTATAATAAATAAATAAATTTTATTATAGAGCGCGTACCACTCTCATTGGTGCGCAGCTCTTTAAAAAAAATGTTTCATACTGAAAAGAATGTTTGTTACTGATAAAATTATCGGATACTGGTAGACCTTGTTGAATACTGGTATAATTATTCAGTGCTGATAAAAACGTTCAATGATGATATAATTTAAGAATACTCGTAATCTTGGAGGTCCAAGGAGATACCAGGATTATGTCTCATTGCATCACCAAAGCAGACGACATGTGTCAATTATGGGTACTTAAATTCCCCACCTCTGATGAAGCTCGCAATATTATTTCTTTTTCGTTCCAGAATTAAACCTAAACTAAGCCAGTGTCGAAGGTCTAAGAATCTTATGTCTCGAGGCCAAACCAAAGCAAAGGAAGACATAAAGTCGACTATGGGTACTTAACTTCCTCAACATCTGATGAAGATGACCTTGTTGTTCAACTTCGAACAACTATGGCGGTTTAAAAAATATATATTATAGTAAAAAGGTTTTAAATAATTAAAGTTAAGATTGGTGAATAAAATAGTTTAGTAATAAAATTAAGAGTTAATGTAATTAAGATAAGTAGTTAGATATAACTATTTATGAACCTTCTTTTTTCAAGATAAATTTGTAGACTTTAAATTTTATAATTCTAAGGTAATAAAAAATTAGGTAGTCAAAGCTATGGAAATAATAAGAATCTTGCTTGAAAAATAGTTTAATTATAAAAATGTTAAAGCAGGCATAATGAAGAGTTTATAATATCTAACTTAAGAGGATATTACATTGGAGATAAGACTTTTATTATCAAAGGGAGAGTCATCTTAAAATACACCTAAACTTTATAATATTAGTATAGTTTAGATAAGATGCACAATGAGGCATTATAATAAAATTAAGATTCTTATATAAGATTTATACAACAAAAAGATAAGAGTTGTATATTTTTATAGGATAATAATTATTTAAGAAAAGTATTATATTAACAGTGTAAGATAATTAAAAAGTGTTAGTATAGCAAATATATTAATTGGCTTTTTAGATATTACAGAAAGAGAAAAAAGGCAGGCTTTCAGATAAATGGAAGTAATAGAAAGGAAAAAATTAAAGAAATAGAGATAGATTCATAAATTAAAAGCATAGATATCTTTAGAATTGTTATAGTAAAATTTTAAAAATAGTTTAATATAAAATGAAGAAAAAGATGCTAAAGCCTTGTCCATATGTTACTTAAGGATTAATCAAAGAACCTACTTTTGAAGACTATTCGTCAAGCAATTCGGTTAAATTGGGTTCAGGAGCATTTGGACAAGTTTTCAAAGTAGTTCATAAAGATACTGGCTAAATATTTGCTCTTAAAACAATTCAGAAAGAATTTTTGATAACTTTAACTCAGAAATCAGGCAATAACTTTGTGGAAATTTTGAATAGAGAAATAGATATTATGTACTCATTAAACCATCCTTATATAGTCAAGCTTTACTGCCACTTCGAAGATAATGAAAATTGCTATTTAGTTTTGGAGTATTGCCCTAATGGATAATTATACTAACTTTTGCTGAAAAGAGGAAAGCTTGATACCAAAACTTGTGCCCAGTATATGCGTGAAATAGGAAGTGCTTTAGACTATTTACATTCCTAAAATCCTCCAATTATTCATAGGGACATTAAGCCAGAGAATGTGTTGCTTGATTCAGAATGAAGAGCTAAATTATGCGATTTTGGATGGTCCTAAGTTTTCAAGGATAATTCTACTCGTTTTACTTATGCTGGAACTCCTGATTATCTAGCACCTGAAATGATTTTAAGATAGGGACATGATACTTCTTTAGACTTGTGAAGTTTAGGTATAATGCTTTTCGAGCTTTTAGCTGGATATTCTCCATTTTAAGCGCAGACTTAAGAACAAATATATCAAAACGTGTTAAATATGAACTATAAGTTTCCAAAAGACGTTCCTCCTCAAGCTAAAGAAATCGTATGCAAATTATTAAACCCCAAGCCACATTTAAGAATTTCCTTAAAATAAATGCTTAAAAGCAAATGGATAGAAAGCTAATAACCTTTAAGACCAATCTAAGAAACATAGAATTATTAACCCAAGTCGCAATACGTAAATATATAGAAGTAGGAAAGAAAAACAGAAGACTTGTCAATTATAAGATAGAAATCAGTAAAACTAGAAAATGATTTGGCTTCCTAAAGGAATACAAATACTGAGTATTAAAAGAATTACAACGCAAAGATATAATAACAGGAAATTAAGTAAAAAGAAAAAGAATTGCTTAACCAATAAATTAAAGAAATAGAAGATATTCTTTTGCAGAAATAGCTTAAGTTTAATTAGTTACAAATCAATTTATTGGAAAAATCAAGAGAATGGAAAAAATATGAGTATTAGAAATAAGTATAATAGAATAAATATGAAGAACTTAAAACTTTTGTGAAGAATTATCATAAGCTTCAAAGTGAGCTCTACATCAAGCAGTGCGAAAAGCAATAAATAAAAAATTAGATATAGGTTTTGAAGATTTAGGAAGAAAACTACACTTTAGAAAATGATTAGTTTAAGGAAGAAATATATGATAAGCAGAAATCTATTACTTAGAGTGAGGAAGAATTTTAAGAGAAATAATAAATTTTATCTCAAGAAATTGAAGAATTAAATAAATAAAATCAGGTTTAAGATTAATAAGAGTTGCAGGATATTTTAGAAAATATAAATAAAGCTGTTGAGCAAGTAGAAAATAAGCTTAGTTAAGAAGATGAAGTTCTTTCCTAAATAAGACCTTAATCTCAGAAGTTGAGCATATGCTAGAAATAATTAGCAAATTTACGCTTAGAAGCTTAGAAAAGTTTGTCTTAAATTCGTATAAACGGAGAGGAAGATAAATTGAGTATTAAAAATACTAAATACGCTAAAAAGAATAGAAAGATTTAATAATTTTGCGAGGAATAGGATAAAGATATCTAATACTTAAAGGAAAATATAAGTGACATAAAAAATTCTTTGGCATACAAAAAGAAGATATTGCAGGATATGGATTAGCTAACGGAGCAGTTGTAATGGGAGCAAAAGCGTTACGAAGATTTGAAGTAGCACTAGGACGTTTTGAGAATGCTAGTAGAAATGAATGCTTTAAAATTAAAAGAAGAGAGCAGAGTTTCCTTTTCTGTTGATACAGAATCAACAAGAGCTTCTTCTCAAGCTTTTACACAGTAATCGTATAAAAGGCTTAATCTTTTTTTCCAATAAAAAACATTAAAAGATGGCTTAAATGATACATTTTCTATAAAAATTAAAATCTAATTAGAGTTAAATTACCTTCACAAACTACAAGATACAAAATTTTTCTCTAATATACTATTTTATACCCATTAGACAGGTAAATTCTGATTTAAATGTAGTAAAATAAATACAAAGTACTATATCAAACAAATTCAGCTTTTGATAATTAGATATAGTGCTATCAACTTTATCAGATTAAAAGAAGCAACAATCTAAAGATAAAGCAAAGAATAGGCAAAGTATACAGCTTTATACCTCTTAAAATTTGTATTTGTTGATATCAATTTTAATTAAAGCATACAAATATCTAGCCATCAATATTCTATTAAGGCTCATTAATAATTTATAATCTAAAGACTAGTTGCTAATACATACTTCCAATTTTTTGTTTCATTTAGATTTTATAAAAGTTAAAAAGAACTACATATGAATCATAGTTGGTACAGTTTAGTTAATAATCTGCCTTAAGTATTTAAATTTATAAATTGATAAACTAATTTATTATTATAATATCAGTAGCTTTACTTTTAAGCTTAAGAATAAAGCTTTAATTGCTTTGATATTCAATTTCATATATTTAAGAATCTTTAATTTGGTTACTAATTCTTCTTATTTCATGCTCTAGTTCTAGTTTGATATCACAACTATAAGAAGATATAAGATTCTCATATTAAAGATTTAATATAAAGTCCTTTAATTATCTAATAATAGTGTATAATTATAAATTTTTATATAAGTAGATAAATGCTAGCCTAGCTATAAAGGATATTAATAGAAATTTTAAATTAGGAGACTGGATATTATTATATAGTAAGGCAAGCAGTATGAGAGTGAAGGTATTGAGTTAATTTAGTAAAGTTAGACTGATGGCAATTTGCTTGTAAGGTAATTAAATAATGATATTTAATAATTCTCTATTATTTCAAATAAAATGTTGAAGTTTTCTCAACTGCTCTTTAACATACGATAGTTTGGCTCGAAATAAGTCCCAACTCTTTATAAAGATATTAGAGCAGGCTCTGAATGATTTTAAAAAGATGTGTAAGAAATGAAATCTATTTATCATGAAATGCAATAAGTAGACGCATATAAAAAGAAAATGTATGAGTGATAGCATCCTTTAGAACTTAAAAAGCAATATAGAGAGAGAAGATAAGTGCGCGAAGAAAACATTGAAAAAATGTAGTAGCAAACTGAAAAAATTGTGCTTCATCCAAGTAATTTACATATGAATTTTTATCAGCCTTTGAATCCAGATAAAACCAAAACTAGAACATGGGAGCAAGTTTTACAAGAATATGAAAATGTACTAAATGGAAAAGAAAAAGCAAAAGTTAGCTTGGAATCAAATAAAATTTTTGCAATTGTTTAGGTCAATAACAGCTAGTATAAAGTTACTCCAGATGACTTAATTCTAGTCGAAAAGATTCCATATGATGTAGGGGATCTAATTGAATTTGAGACTGTTCTTTTGGTTGGTACTTAAGATTTTACTGCAATAGGTAGACCTTATGTTACCTCTGCCAAAGTTCTGATGACTCTTGAAGAGCACTCCAAAACTGAAAAAGTGAGAATTTTCAAAAAGAAAAGAAGAAAGGGATACAAGAAATTAAACGGACATAGACAAGAAATAAGTGCGTTAAGAGTTGAAAAAATAGAATTCGAAGATTTTTCGAAGACTGATGAAGCTAACAAAAAGTAAATTGTACTGTAAAGTCCAACTGTCGTTCCTTATCAGTAAAGTGCAGGCTATTTACAACTTATGAGAATGAAAAATCGAGTAGAATAAAAACAGGAAAACGAAGCTAGTTCAAATAAAGAATCAAGCAAGGCTTAAAAGGAGCCATAAACTTAAAATATTTAACAAATATATATATAATCTTTATCTCATTAACAATTATAATGAAAAAATACAGATTCATAGCATTAATTATACTTTAAAGCCTTTTTAAATAATAAAAATCTCTTAATAAAATTACTAGTTAGGTTATAATTTGTCTTTTTCTTTCAGAAATTGGAATAGCTATTCACACAGATATTTGTCATTGGTCATGTTTTATTTAATTTCTTCACTTTTTGATAGTATTCAGTCAAACAAGCAGTGAATTCCTACAGCATTATTTTAAAACATATATTAACTTTCAACTATAGTTTTAATCTTTTTTAGCTAATAATGTTAAGAAACATCAAAACCAAAAACAATAAAGACAGCGAAACCAGCAACTTCAGCATCTTAAAACTTAATTATAGTTTCTAGAAAGTAATCTTTTTTCATATTGAGTTCGAAATTAGCTCTAATGTTTGAATTAGTTCCTATAACTGATAATATTCTTAAAAAATACATGTTTTCAGGTTCCTCTACATTATATTTTAATATGGAAACATTAAGACAGAGATCATTACTTACATGTTATAAATATTAGGTTAGATCGTCCATGTTTTCAGCTTGTTTAGTATAATCTACTAAAGAAATTTGCTCGTTCTATACTACATAACTTATAGGATGCTCTGACAACAATTGACTTTAGTTAATGATCATAAAATTATTTGGGTTTAATAATTAATCTTAAGCTCTAGAAAGACAATTACAGTTTCCCATTTTTTAAATTAAATATTAAGATTTTTCGCATTCACTAGATTCCATAATTTGCTATTTTCTTGCCTGAAATGATTTATTTACTAGTCTTTAGTTTCCAACTAAATTCTAAGTCCCTTATAAATTTAAGCTCACTGCTCTTTCTTCTCATTTTACTTCTTTTTATGCTTCTTTTCCAAATTCTCAACTAACTATTTTTAACTTTGTTCGAAAGTTTGCACTTTTTAGTAGATTAATTTGATCTCTTCATCTTTAATTGCGCTATTTTTCTAAAGCTATAACTATGATTCAATATTTTGTTAGTGTAATTTGTCATTTTCTTTCCTTAGGTTATCGATTTATCTTTGCATTTCGTCTATTTTAAGTTAAAATTCTCTAGTTTTTATTGCTTCATTATTCAATTAACTTTTATCAGAATATTCTTGCTTTTTTGAAAGCGCTATAGTTTATTACTGTATGATCTAACTCATTTACTGATTTTCATTCATAAGTTAGTCCTGTTTAGCTAAAAGATCTTATATCTGATTTTAAAGATTTCGTATCTTTTTCTTTAATTCCAAAATTTCTTTGTACTACTTTTACAAAACTTCATTTTATAAGATTAGATCTTTCTGCTTTTGTGGAGGTTAGCTCTGAATGTACTATCTCATATTGATGCTTTACTAGTTTAATGAGTTGTAGATATTTTGAACTTTAGACTATATTTTCTATTACATAGGGGATTAAACTTTGATATTTTCAGTCGAATCTACAATATTTCTATTAGTTATCAGTGGAGTGAAAGAGAATTAGTTATCAGGAGTTCTATTAGGTGATCTAGTATTGCTTCTCATTTGTTAGGTTTTACTGAAATTAGAGTTTTATCTTTACATTTTAAAGAACTATTAGTCTTAAACATTTGTATCGATAGTCTATTTTAGCTTTCTTACGTCTTACTGCAGCAACTTGAACTCTTAATAGCTAATCTATCTATTACTGGCCAAATCCTCGGATCTTTCTGTGTTAATATACTTTAAGTAAGAATCTCAATCTGTTTTATAAAATTCTTAAGAATCTTAGAAAGTTTCATTAGTCTGCTAAGCTATAAAAGAACGCTGCAATAAAGAAATTTACTGAAAATTCCGCTGATTTAGACTTAGGAGAGTGGTTGGCAAATTTAGGTAGATAGGTAGTGCTGTTATAATTAGACATTAGTTATTTTTAAGAAAAAGAGTTTAACTAATAAATAAATATCTATTCTTCATATCTCTACATTAGAATTCTTTCCAAATGATTGAAACTCTTCACTATCAGTACCTAAGGGTTAGTACATTTTTTACTGCTGAAGCTTTATTTCTTCTTAAAAATCTTCATTTACCGAGTAATAAGGAGAGCTTTTAACTTCAAAATCTGATAATTAACTCTTAGGAACTGATTTTCTGCTGATTACATTTTGCGAACTATTTATGAGGGATTTTTAATAACTTCCTACAAAACAAATTGTATGTTATCCTCCCAACCCCATATTGACTATACATTCTCCCATTAGTTTTGACACTAAAGTTGGAATTGTTACACAGTTTTACTATAAATATCCTAATCTTCCTGCAGTAAAATCACCCCAAGTATAAACTTCACCTTTTGAAGTAATCATGGCACTATGAGTATCTCCAGCAAATATAAACCTACAAGGATCTTCTCTTTCATTAACATTATAAATTAGCTTTGGTAATTTACTTCTAGAATCTTCAAAACCTCCTTGTCCATTCGAATTATCTCCAAAGGATCAAATATCACCTTCTTCAGTTAAGCATAGTGAATGACGAGATCCACTTGCTATGTCAATAATTTTCTAATTAGATATTTAAAGTTTTGTAGGTAATGTTATGAATTCGTTTGTATTTTAGCCTGTCTCTCCATACGTATTATCTCCCCAAGTATATAGTTCTTTGGATGTTGTGAGCAATAAGCAATGTCTTCTTCCATAGCATATTTTTTATATTTATCCCTAATTAAATTATATTTGCTGAGGTTCTCTTACTCTTTGGCCATTGATCAATTCACCTCAAATAAAAAGATGGTTATTATAAGAAACATAGGAAGCTCTATTCTAATTAGCAAAAACTTTTACTGGATTTTCTAGTGTTTTCATTTCCTTCATAATATACTTACCTGTGGCATTAATATGTGCTACTTATCTCTTTTCCTTGAAATAAACTCATGACCAAAAATCATTAAAATGCTTTTATTTTAAGTTTTATTCTAAGCTATTAAAAGTGAAAAGTTAGATCCACATGCTATACTAATTGCTTGCAAACCTTCTTATAATTTAATTTATTATACAGGCTAAAGTTCAAGCTAAACTTCGCCAGTTCCACATTATCCGAAATTATTAGCACCAAAACTAAATAATTCCCCTTAATCTAAATTTTAATTAATACCTGTTGTAAACAAAGTATGTGCCTCTCCACATTCTACTTAAGTGATTAAAGTCTAACTTAAAAATTAAGGAATTTCTAATACCTTAGGAACTACACCAAATCCCAATAGCTTATTCTATTTTTCAGCATTTAAAAGCTATTGAATATCTACAATTAGGAGTTACTTTTATTACTAGGAAGCAAGCAAGTTTATTCATCAGCACTATAATTCTTCTTTGAATAGCAGCAACAACAAATTATCTTTAAAATTCTAGCCATTTTATACTCACCTTTATAATTGAACATCTACCTTATAAAAGTCCTTTATATTTAGATATTTACTAAATTTACTTCATATAAGCTGATAAATAGCTAAAATAACATTCTTTCGTATTTACAACTAAAGCTAACTAACTGAATTAAACAGTAATATTAAATATCCTAATTTAAAGTAGCTCTATTAAAAGTCAGTTGCAGTAGAAGAATCAACTAAACAATACTGTAACTTAGATATTAGGAATACAATCTCAACCTTATTTCTTTTTAATCTATATTTTCCCTTTAAATGTATAAGTATTAGTCAAAACTTAGCTAATTAAATATCTAATTAAGCATTTTTTAATAAAAATAATGAGTCTTTAAAGCAAGAAAATAGCCTTTTAATATTAAAGCATTACTTATCTAAAATTTTAAGATTATTAATAAAGAAATAATTCTAGTAAGAACACGAAAATAGCTAGCTTTAAAATAAGATTCAGCATCTCATAATTTATATAGATTTGATATTAAAGATATTAATTTTAGTAAAGAAAATCCTTATATCTAATTACATAGGAAGAATTTTCCTTTTTCATAAATGAAGAATAAAGATAAATAATTAGCTTTAAGCAGACAGATACAAAATATAATAGAGATAAAAGTTAATTATAAATATGTTTTTGTACATGTTTCTTCATTCTAAATTTATTTTAATTTTAGTACTTTCCTCCTAAGTTTTCTGATTTATGTTAAATTCCTAATCGTACATTTGGAGGAATTTTGTTTCTAACGTTTCCAAGCTTTTTATAAGGAAAGAACTACCTGCTTCTTACATTTGCTACATTTAAGCTTTAATATGATTTAGTACATTTTATCTGAAGTCTTCTGGACTTTAAAGTTTAAATCCATTCAATATTTTGGATGAAAGTTGGACCCAGTTAAAAGGAAGTGCTTCTTGCATAGTAATTAGTTTATTGTATAAATCTTAAGAAGTCTTTTGCCAAGGCTATATATTTGCTGCTCCTGATGTCTAATAAAGTCCTATAAGTTAGAAATCATTGCACCAAGTTTCATCTACAAGAGTATCAGTTTCTTCCATTAAAAGCATTAAATGACAAATTTCCCAAATATTTCCCAATTTCATTTTTTCTTATAAGCTTAAGTCAGACAGCTGTTTGATATAAATGCTTTATACATAATCAATGCTGTAGTTTGGATTATAAAGTACATCTATAAACTAAAAGAGTACTTTCTAGAAACCAGCATCCTATCAATCTTTGAGAAGCTTTAAGATTCTTGATAAAGGTTGATTATTTATCATTAAATGCTTTAATTTTAGCCTTAATACTTCTTGCTGTATGTAAGGACTAGCTGAATTCTTTGTTTTGATTTGCTAATTCAGAAAATCTAGAATAAAATGGCAATATTATACTTTATTGAGATCTTTACTGGAATAATTCTATAAAATTGCATCAAAGCACTTAATACAAGCCACTATCATACTAAGATTTGAGCTAACAGAGTTTAAATTTCTCCAAAGCTCATATAAAATATCCTCTATATATACTGGGTTATTAGTATTGCATAGTGCTCTTAATACTCCTTTTCTATAAGATATATCATCAATGTTTCCCGTTTCAACATGATGCTTCATTAACTTTAGAAGAAACTCTACTACATAATTAGAGTTTACTCGAATGTTATCATTATTTCAAGTTAAGTTCATATCTCTTATTAAACTTATATATCAAAGTTATTTTGTGTCCAGCTTTATTTATTCTTGAGTCATATAGAGACAAGGTTTTAGAATTCCATCTTAAAATCATTTTTATTGAAAATTGTACAAAAGTAGATCCAATCCTTACAGTCCCCTTTCGCTTGTGGACATTTAATAAAGCATTTTAACAGCTTAGATTTTTACCCTATAATTGACATTATCTTATTTTTCCAACATTTTTTTAAGCCTTAATAAAATATCATGCTGATTTTAAAGGCTTGCTAAAGCTTGACTTTGCTGGACTATATCATCTTTTTCGTCCTTTTCTATCTACTTAATACGCATTACTTCAGGAATAAATACGTTCAATTTACCTATTATAATTAGATCAGGGTCAACTTTTATTCATTTAACTGGACATATATCATATACGTCTTCGTCCTCTTTTTTCTTATTTGATTTTTTCATTCTTCGTTTACATGATATGCTAGTTGCATATTCCTAGTTTTCTAACTAGAAAGTATGCGTTGTTACAGAACTTTCTTCTCCTTCCTACTCATGCATTTACACTATCAGTTTTCCTAAATACATTTTTTAGCTATTCAAAGACAAGGGTAAAATAGGTTTATCTTCATTTTTATATTTTTTGTTTTTATCGCTTTTTAGATAAGTAAGGAATAAGGGTTGCTGCTTAATTGAAACATTGATGCAATGATCCTTTTTATTGTATTCAAATGAGCAAATTATATTAGGACAGCCTGTTCCATATATCATCTAAAAATAGCAAGCAAAATCTTTTGTTCTAATTCCCGAAGTCTTTTTGAAAGACTTAATGAAAGTCTTAGTGCTTCATACTTGTTTTTCTTATAATTGCATTTGGATAAACTTACAAAAATGTTGCTTTCCTATTTAATTGGATAGAAAATACATAACTAAAGGAGCTTTGAGTTAGATTACTGGATCAAGAAGCATTTCATTAGGGTGAACACATCTTTACGAACATAAAGGCCTGATTTCAAGGCCATTCTATACCATTTAGCAATACTCTTCGATCCTTTTCTGAAGTTAATATTAGTATGCATAATTTCCTTGGTTAATTATGTAATATTAGTCCGAAAAATATGTGCTTAGTCCTATCTTTATCCAAAAATCACTGTAGCTTTCAAGTTAAGCGCAACTTAAATAAACTAAACTCAAGTATTTGGTTATTAATTTCAGAAGTTTAAAATGAGAGCTTGATGTATTTTTTTTGCTTTCTAGCCAAGAGTCTAATAAAATAGCATCGCCATAAACAACTGGATCGCCTAGATTTTATATAAAAGCAATTTTTAGGAATTATGGCTACTTTATTCCCATCTACTAAGATAAGAAACTTAAAACATTTGCTACAGAAAACTTTTATCCAGATAAAGAGTTTAGGAATGTATCCTTAGTTTAAGAGAAATAAGTAATGTAAGAGAATTAAGGATCTAAAGAAATCTGGTTAAAATTTGCGATACAGAATCCGATATTTTCTACAGATGTAGTTCCTAAATTATATTCGTAAACTCAATTACCAAGATCTAAGTATTTCTTTTCTATTGTCCCTGTACTGATAACAGTTTCAAACTATTCAGGTATTCTTATTTTTAGAAAATACTCTACTTTTTAATTCACTAAAATAAGCATTCAAGTTCTACTCATTTCTACTCAAGGAAATGTATAAATAACATTTTATTTAAAATTGATTCCTTATGGTTTAACAACAGTATATTTAATTTCTATTATTATCTTCTATCTGTTTCTAGGCATTTAAATTGTAAGAGTACCTTCTTCTGACATATGCCAAACTGTCTTTCCAATTTCTCTCCAATTAGAATCAATATCTCTCATAATGTTTCATATATCGTTTTCAACATATTCATAATCTAAGCTCTTCTTCTCATTTTGTTTACATTCTGAGACACTTATTATTTCCATTTAACTTGCACATATTTTAAGTTCATCAGGACATTGATGAAGAACTATTAGAGTTTTACCTTGGATAGATTGCTTTTCAGGAGAGATAGTTAATTAAATAGCCTGTTTGTCCATTATTATTTAAATTATAGTTAAATTTAATCCACTTTAGTATGCTATGCTTATTCCTTCTTTTATAAATATTTATATTATAGCAAGCCAAATGCTAATTCTAAAAGATAGGATCATATAAGGTTTTATTCAACATAAACTACCCTTTAGTTTTGTATTACACATAAAGCAAGAATTAATTCTGATGAATATCTAAATGATAACTGTCTTATGGTTAGATAATTTAAAATAATTTATCATTACTATTTCAATTACTTTACTATAATTAAAATATTAAAACTAAGTTTACAAGGATATAACATTTCAAAATCTTTATACATTTCTAATTTACTTTTTGTAACCTTTCTAAGCATATCATAGCTTTCATAAAATAGGAAATTTCAGTTTCAAATAAAAATAAATTTAAATCTAAAATTTTCTTAATTATTAAATTAAAAAAGTCTAAAATGCTTAAGCAAACAAATAGTAATATGAGAGATAATATAGTACTCAAGATATTAAATCCAATAAAGCAGATTGTTAATAAGTTTCTTGTATTTTGTTATATAACTAATATAAAAACAGTAAGTTTTAAGGCTTTCTTAATACTAAAAATTAGACTTTGCATAAGTTTAATAAGTTTTAATATATGCACAAGGTATTTTTTATTTCACTTGATAAAATGTTGCTACCAAGAGAGAAAGTTATATATATAAATAGTTAATAGGTAATGAACATAATATATTAAAAAGCTATTAGATCATATATGTTTATTATATTTAATTTCATTATTAAGTTGTTCTTGAAATGGTATTTGTAATTCTCTTAAAATCTATGAAAGAAATTCTGTTATCATAATTTTTATTTTCATTTTGCCAAGCATCTTTTATGCTCTAGTCAGATATTTCTTTTCCATTTTATCTGAAGATTTCTTTAAGTAATTCTATAGAAATATAGCCAGTCTACTCTTTGTCAAATTAATTAAACATTTCTCATTATTTTTCTTCTTACATTTGCTACTTTTTGGTAATTGCAGCAGTAATGAAATCAGGATAAATAATTTATCCTAGTTTTAAATAATCATATTCTTATATAAAAAATCTAATTTCTTCCTCAGCAAGAGTAAATTCACATTAGTTAATAGCATTTTATAATTAGTTAGCGCTTATTATGCCAGAGTTATCTTAATCAATTTATTTTAAAGCTTTATTTAAAGCTTAAATATCATGTATTGAAAGGTTTAGCAGAATTATTCTCATCACTTCACATTTCAGTTTGCTATCTGCTAGTTATTTTTCTAATTTTTCTAGAACTTCCTAGGGAAGTAAATTACCAGCATTTTCTTTTTTATGAAATCAAGGATGATCTAGAGCTTCATTTAGTTGAATTCTTTCAGAAGGATTCTTTTTTAGTAAGTTTTCAATTAAATTTTTGGCTTCTTGTGAATTATCACTTCAACATTTATTACTAAAATCAACTTTACTACTTCTGATGCTTTTTAATAATTCTATTCTGTTATTACTTTTGAAAGGTAAAACTCCGCTTATCATTTAGTATAGCAGTATCCCAAGAGACCAATATTCGCTTTCTTTAGTAAAAGATCCTTTAAATACTTCTGGAGCTAAATAATGAATTCTACAAGAAATTAGTTCTTTATTTTTCACAGCGTATTTCTAAGCAAATCCAAAATCAACCAATTTAATTTCTAATTACTCATCCTTAACATCAAACATGAAGGTATCGGGATTAATATTTATCTGGTTAATATTATTTTCCTGTAAATACTTCACTGCACTCATTATCTTTTAAAAGCAAGCTATTAGCTCTTACTCTTTCATTTCCTTCTTTTCAACAAAATAATCAAAAAGTCCACCTCCTGCGCAAAAATCCATTACAATATAAATATGAATTAAATCTTCATAGACGAAATGGAATTTTATAATATTGGGATGATTAAAACTAAGGATATTTTCAATTTCTCTCTTTAGTAAATGCAAATCTCCTAGAACTTTTGATTTTTAGATTACTTTTACTACAAAATTTTTCATTTCTTTCTCTTACTCTCCAAACCTTAATTTATGAGCTAATCACACTTCTCCTAAATATCCATGTCCAATTATCCTTCCAAATTTTAAGTCTTATTTGATATCTGAATTTATAATTATACCTTTCCATAAAATTGATCTTGTATTCCTTTCTGTCTCTCTTTTATTCTACAAGACAACTGCCCTCTAGCGTTCTCCTAAATCTTGTAAACTATCATTTACATTAGCTCTATTACAGCCACTTCCCATTTATAATAGATATTATCTAACTTTTATTAATCCTTTTAATTCTTAATCTCTAAAAAGCTAAATCCCTTGTTAATTACACTAGCATATATAAGGTAAATGATTAACATTTAAACTAATGCTAATTTAAGCTCTCTTTAATTTCTTTAAAAATTTATAATCCTTATTTATAATAAACTATATCAAAATAACTATTAATTAAAGCATACAAAATTATGAAAAAGCTTTGCTTAGTTTATTAATCTACATTTAATAATCTAATAAGTATTTAAATAAGAAACTGATTTATAACTAAGTATTTATTTTTAATTTATCAAAGCTATTTATATCTTTTAGAACATCTTCTAAACTATTTTAGAGTTCATATCTGCTAGCCAAGTTTACGATCTTTATAGAACCAGCCAGTTTTTATATACTTTAAAGAAAAAATTAAGCTTCTTCATTTATGAATTATTAACTAGAATGTATTAATAAATTTTTAAGCATTTACATTTAAGTTTTAATTATTTAAATTATATCTTTAAGCGCAATTTAGTATTTTGTTCAACTTAGAAGATATTCTTGAAAGCTAAGAATATAGACTAATAAATTAAATTAAACTAATTATTAATTCAAACTATTTAGAGTATTATGCTTAATTTAAATCTCAACTCATTTTAATTCCAGTTTGACTAACTTATATCTAATTAGTCTTTAAAGCTCTTAAAGGGTTAAAATTAAAGGATATTAATAAAAATATTGTAAATAGTAAAATAAAGTTATGAATATAGGTATTTAATATAACTATTATCTTTCTAAGTATGCCTTCT
Organism: Loxodes magnus; assembly: GCA_946699065.1. Lineage (NCBI taxonomy): Eukaryota > Ciliophora > Karyorelictea > Loxodida > Loxodidae > Loxodes > Loxodes magnus. Next base: position 1,240,215 of record CAMPDV010000020.1, on the reverse strand, counting down.
TCTTCTTAATTGCTTATCATTAGCTATCTAATTATAAGAACTTAGTCTAAGTTGTATCCCTCATTATTATATCTTATTTCATTTTAGTACACTCTAATTTTTTAATATATGCATCTTCCTTTATTAATAACATTTGCAACTTCTTAATATAATAAAGAAGACTATCAAAAGTGTCTAGAAACTAACTTATAATTAAATATAACTTAGAAAGCTAAAATACAAGATTAACTTAGTCAGCTATAAATATAATAAGTAGCATTTATAATTTGGAGAAAATAAAGAATAATAATAAATAAAAATAAGTTAGATTCCTTTAATTAAAGCTATTTATTTTAATAATATTTAGATAAGTCATTTTATTTATCTTCTAAACTAATTTTCTTAAGCTTAAACATTTCTTAGTCCTTTATTGATTAAATTACTATATTATCAATATTATTAGCTTGATGTCAAATACTCTTATTTTATTATTATATAGTTATTAAAGAAACTCATAATAGTCTAAGATATATTTTCTTAATTAATATCTACTTAATTGATATGAGTATTTAAGGTAATAATTTAATACTTATGTTTATTTTACCTTAGCCATTTAGAACTATATAAAAATATTCTAGAAATTAATTACTATATCTATTAGAAATTTAATTAAATGTAGTTATAAAAGTAATCTAAAATGCATAATTTAAGATTAAAGTAATTTAATAAAGGTGAGTTAGATATTAATCATAATACCAAAATTTTAACTATTCATAATTGGCTACTCAATTAACTTCAATTATGTACAATATAAAATATTTTACAATCATAGCATCCAAATTAAATATTGTTTAGCTACCTTAATTAGATAGAATTTATAAATTAAATAACTTATGGCAGTATACGATTATTTTAATTTTGAAGAATATTAAGAAATAAAACTAATTATTTCTAAAAGTTTAGTGATTATTTTCCTTTTAGCTTATTAATAATAGTTATTTAGATAAACACTTGACTATTATATAATTGACTAGAATATAAAAGCAGGTAATTTAATTATTAATATGAGATCATAAACCTAACTATGTTTATTACTTTTAAGTTAAGGTCAATAATAGTTTAGCTAAATGTAAATAAGTAAATTTCTTGTAATTTTATATGCATTTAATATTATACCATCATATTAATGCTTTTTGTTAGCTATCTTAGTATTTTACATGATAGTTACTTTTTTATTTAATTATCAATGAAAGCTATTTTCTTACTAAAATAAGATAAACTACATAAACATTAACTAAAAGTAATCTATTTTTACAATTTAATTTCTTTTCTATATAAAGATCTAGTCTATTAACTAAGAATTTTGCTTTCTTAAAATAGCATAATACAAAAAAATTGCTTTTATCTGTTATGAAGCATAAATATCAAATTTAACATAAAGTATCTAAAAAATTATTTTCAAGCCATAAGTACTTTGAAATGTTTATAGGAAAACTAACTTAATAAAGCACCAAAAAGATATAAAAATACTCTAAAGAATTTACTTTAAGAAATGCTTTTAATTAAGTAATTTCAATAATTTTAGATTTACAATAACTTAAATCTCATTTCAATTAAGTAAAGTACAAAATTTTAGATCAAAAAGCATAACTTAAATGAATGAGAAGAAAAATAAGAAACCAAACTAGAAATAATACAATTTGTAATATCTACGTAAACATATAAAATTATATTAGAAATTTCTATGTTTGACTTCATTACTTGTTTATGAATATGATAAAATATTTGATCTTGAGTCATTTATTATTCAATTTTGATGATTTGAACTGAAAGCCGAACTATGATTTTATAAATTTTTTAATTTAAACAAAAGTATTGAATCATCGATTATAATATTCTAGCTATTTATAGATCTTGCTTATGAAATTACCGAGAGAATTTTTAATTTGCAAAATGTTTGTTTTGTTCTGTTTAATAAAAGGTTTTATAACGTCGTAGTGCAAAAGATCGTAGTAGACATCATCTAATTTTCACTGTATTATATCTTACCTCTTCAAATATAAATTTTTTTATCAATTTTTTTTCGTTCTTCTAGTTTTCTTTTGAAAGGGGCAAAAATTTAAAAAGGATCAAGAAATGTAAAATAGAAGCTATAATCCGGAATTTAAACTAATTAGCTTTATCAACCAAATTTTAAAACTCTTCAGATTGATAATCGCATTTAGTTGCTCAAAATCTGCTATTAATGTTGCATAGTAAGTTATTGGCTAAAGCTCTTGAGATTAAAACAGTACTAATTAGCATCTCTGATTATTACTAAGTAATATTTCTATATTAGAAGTTACTATAAGGTATTTTAGGGGCTAAAATTTAATCTCTCTTTTTCATATTTCCATAAAAAACTATTAGGAAATTAAATCCCATTGCTTGTTATATTTCTTAGAAACTACATGCAATAGCGATTAAAGATAATTTTATTGTTTAATATTTAAAGAATCTTTTTTAAGTAGTTCTATACGCAAAATATTAGTTTTACTAGTTTATCCTTTATGGATTTACTCTAAGCTTGTTAAGCTAGTTCGTTTTTTTCAAAATTTTTAGGATCTATTATTTCAAAACTGTTATCATTAGCTATTTTGATTAATACTTTCACTAATTGTAATTTATAACTATCGATTAGGTAAAAAGTGCAGTTTTTTAATTATGAGTTTAGGCTTTCTTAAAATCAGTGGTCTTAAGGAAAAAGAAGAGCTGACTTTATTTTTTATAAGCTTTGCTATCTTTTTTAATTTTAATTTTTGCAATTTTAGGTTAGTAAGAACTGCTCGAAATTTTGATTAACAGTTTATTCATTAGAAAATCCGTTTTCATTCGCTTTTTACTTGTAATTTATGTATAATTTGCCTTTTTTCCATAGCTACTTCTATTCCTAGATTCATTTCTATTTTTCTTCTTTCTTTTTTTTTACTTTTTCGTTTTCAGATGAAAACTGTTTTAAAAGATTTTTGAGTTGAAGTAAGTCAGTTTTAATTATAGGTTCCTTTTGCTTTATGTTAGAAAGAAAACTGAGCTGAAATATTTCATTTTAAGGAGAATAAAATTTAACATGCTTTTTTCAGTCTCTTTATAAGTAATCAACTTTCTCTATCAAATCATCTGCTTGCTTTATACTTTACAATGTTTAGCTCTTAGTTTTCTTGAATCTTTCTTTTAATAAGATAAAATGCTTATTTTAGTTTGAAGTTACTCTAGAATAATTCTATATCAATTCTCAAGCAAATTCCTTAGAACTTCCTTTTTAAATAAAGCTCTTATATTTTGGAGATAGCAATGCCTACAGTTAAAGCTGATGCTATTTATCACTTGATACTATATCTTTATTCACTTTCTATTAAGCTTGAAAATCGCAACTTAAGTTTCTAGATTTATGTGATGCTTATTAAATAAAGGAGGGTTAAGTTTGGTTCTTAATTAAAGGAAGACAAAGTTTCTTAGGCTATTTCATTTTATAAAACTATTAGCTTCTATTAATATAATAAAAGACATAAGCAGCCTAAAATTTAAATACTCTAAATTTCCTTTAGCTAACTACTAAACTATTACTATTTATTCAAAAGTCTTCTCTTTATTTTAACTACTACCATTGAACCTTTTTTATAGGATAGATCAAAAGAAATTAGATAATCATTCATTTATTAGAAGAGACTTAGATAAATATAAAAAGAAGCTTTCAGATATAAAGAGCATGATTATAAACTAAAAGGATAGAAAATGAAAGTAATTTAATTATTAAATGCTAGGCTTAATTATACGTTCCTTCATAAAAATGGATAAGGCTTTTATACAAGATGTTAAAAGATAAAACACCATTACATTTTTACAAAGCCAAATCTAGAGGCGAAAAAACCCTAATATATTAGAGAATACTTCTAATGTAGAATTGGATCTAGAAAGCTGAAATCGCCTAGGAGACTGTAATACCTTGATGCTAAAAAGTAAATAAAATGAAAAAGAATTCTGAAATATTATATTAAATAGTTAGCAAAATCAATCCTAGCCTAGCAGTCATTTTGTGACTAGATGAAAAACAGCCTTTTTTATGTATACCGTAACGCTATCCTTCTATATCATTAACGAAATTTTGAACTTATTTTACTACAAATAGTACAATATAATCATCTATTTTTAACTAGGAGTTCTTATTACTCTGCTCCTTTTAGGAGTTGTGAGCTTTACAGTTACTCTTAAATGTGAAAAGATTAGATTAGAATCAACAAATATATTTACCTTCCTATTCATTTTATTTTAGATATACTTAATAATTACTTAGAAGAATATCCTTGAAGATGTATTTGATTATCAAAGTGAGACTACTCTAGATAATGCTTTGTTTTTGGTTGGAATGCTATTTGTAGGACAAGTTACGCTACTTAATAGATATCTTTATATGATTGTTTTGTCTTTTGCTACCTGCTTTGTTTACTTCTTCATGAGTATATTTTCTTCCTCTTAGAAAGTGGTAGAAATTTTATTCTGCAGTACGTTTCTTATCCTTATCAGCTCATTGCTATGCCAGCAAACTTATGAATACGAAAAGTAATTGAAGGTTATATTTATGAAGTAAACAAAGAAGCCTAAAGCGTAAGAAAAGATAACCAGTAAATTTTGGTCAAAAATATTTGGAATGATAAAGAACTAAAAAATAGAAAATTCTAATACAATTAATAGCATCCTTGATAAAAAGCAGAAAGGAATGCAGCTCACTAATATGGAAACCATCATTTTTACACTCTAATCTGTCATTTCATTGATTTAAGAAGTTTCCAATCAAATTATGTTTACTAAGTTGAAGTAATGTCTCCAACATTGCGTTTAAGAACTTCAAAATGTTAATTAACTAATACGTACTAAAGAAGATTTATTCTATTATAAATTTGAATAGAACATTAAAATAAATCAAGATTTGTCTTAAGAAGATGTCCAATTTTTTAAAGAACTTAATCCTAAATGGCACAAATAACCTTTAGAAAGGACTGAAAAGGAATCTATGGATAATGTTAGCATAAATACATACAAATCTATAAAGAGCTTTAAGTAAGAGATAAGACCTCAGTTTAAATTAGTATATTCCGTTCCAGAATTAATAAGTTTGCTCAAATAGATTGGCTTTAACTGAAACTTTAACGTGTTTTTTTTATCAAGTTTAACAAACAACAAAGCTTTTAATGCGATTGCTATTTACTTCATGGACAATATCTTATAAGCAGAAGAAAACTTTTAAATTCCCTTCTTAAAATTCAAATCCTTTTTTGAAAATTTAGAAGAAAAGTATTAAGACTTGCATTATCATAACTCTAACCATGCTGCAGATGTCACTTGTTCTCTATTCTATTTTATAATGAATTCTTTTCTTTTAGAGTAAATTGATCAAAAGGAAATGCTAGCTGTTTTGGTAGCAGGTTTGGGACATGATGTAGGACATTTAGGGAAGAATAATAGATTTTTGGTAAATTCTTAGCATTAATTAGCAATCACTTATAATGATATATCAGTTCAGGAAAACATGCACTGCTGTATTATTTTTAATGATCTATATACTTTAAATATCTTTGAAAAGCTTTCTAAGTTTGATTAAAAATACATCAGGAAATTAATAATTGAAATGATTTTAGAAACTGACATGCAAAAGCATTTCGAAAGCATAGGTAAATTTAGATCTAAAGTGATTTTGCTAAAAGATACATTTGATTTAAAGCTTGAAGAAAATAAATCTTTAGTCCTTAAAACGGCAATTAAATGTGCTGATATTTCTCATTCTGCTAAAGAGTGAGAATATCATTATGATTGAACGATGAAGGTTGTAGAAGAATTTTTTAATTAAGGAGATGAAGAAAAATAAATGGGTCTTCCTGTTTCAATGTATTGCGACAGAAAGACAACTCAGATTTCTAAAGTGCAGCAAGGGTTTTTAAAAGGAATGTGCTAACCATTATTGGAAGTTTGATGCGAATATTTAAATATTGAAATTATAAGTTAAAATGTTTTGGAATAAATGAAGTCAAACTACGTTATTTGATCTAATAAAAAAATTAACAGAACATCAACAGAAGATATTAAGTTTAAAAAAGGAAGGAGAATGTCTGATTGATTTCTTAATGGCTAAGAAGAAAATAACCCTCTTTAATTTACTGTTTAGCAACCTTTGAATGAGCCTCAAGTTTATGATTGGAAGAGAACAAAAACTGATAACAAGCAGCTATAGATAATTAACAAATAATTAAGCCTTATAAAAGAAGAATAGAATGACAAAGAAAGCGAGTAGATAAACAAAAAACCATCCAAAATTTTATCTCCTATTCAGATAATAAATGATATTGAATCTTTGACCTATGAAGATTTTACTTTGCTCAAATAAGAAAACTTAACAAGTAAAGATACTATGCCACAACTTACTAAAATGAATTTTACTGAGGAATCTGATGAAGAAAAAATGGAATCTTGAAAAATTAAATTAGTAAATTTAATATGAATCTTAAAATTATTTAAATATATCCTAAACAATATAATTTTGGAAATAAGTCTTAGTATATTTACATGTGTTCAAATAAATTTAAGGCTCAATAGTGTTTTATTAGATTTTTATTAATTAATTAAAAATATCTATCTATTTAATTATACATTTCTGCTATTTTTAAATTATTATATTAATCAATTTATTTCTTAATTCTTTCTTCTCTAATACTTTAACTTAATTACAATTTAAGTATTAAGGCAAAATTAAGATACTTTCTGTTCTGTAATTCCTTTAAAGATTTAAAAAATTTATTTTAATATATGAAATAAGTAAAATTTAAAAGATAGGAATTCCTTCTTTATTAGATGTTAATGTGGACTATTAGTTGCAATAGTAATTTAAATCTTATTTATATTTGTGACAAAAGTTACGTTGATTAATATTAAAATGCTTATCTTTGTTTTTCTTGAAGATCTTGTGAAACTAAATTAAACTTTAAACTAAATAAGTATTTTACAACTTAAATTATTAGATTTTCTTTCTTCAATTAAATACTTTATTGTCTGCTTTTAAATGAATCCTTGATCTCTTATAAAAATCTTATATTTAAAATAGTTTTTTAGCAAAAAGGAATATGTATATTCTACAAGTGATAAGAATCTAAAGAAATAAACTTGATTATGCATATCTATATATTAGCTTATATATTTTATTATGTTCTAAGAAAATTGCTTCAAATAAGCTTTAATAAAATACATAATCAATTTGGAATTAAAAATTGCTTAAAATGACTAGCTATAACAATTATTTAGTATTTTAATAATCAGCAACTCTTTCAAATATTACTTTATTTTTATTCCTTATAAAGCTGAATTTTTTTGCTTAAATCTAAAAATTATAGAGATTTGATATTCTAAATTTTTGGTTATTTTAGAAGTTTGATATTAATTCTGGATTATATTAAAGAGACATTGCGAATGATAGATGAAGATAAAACTTAAATTATAGAAGCTATCTAAATAAATTGATAGTGAAATGACTTATAATTTTAACTTTTAGTTTATTTTACTCTTATCTTGCTCTTCATTTAATTATACTAATATTCTAGATTATTTTCAAACTTAATACTTTAATTATTATATAAGATTAATATTTTTATATTTTTGCAATACTATTGCTAAAGCTTGCAACTCAAAAAAGAAAGAAAGTATTTTAATCTATTTTTGAGTAGATAAAATTAAGAAAAAGCAATATTATTTACCTTAAGTTAGAAGCTTTCAAATATTTTCTATACTTCTAATATTTTATATACATTTAAGCCTTCATCTATCACAAAAATTGAAATTTAATATTTTTTAGACTTTAAATCGTTTTTAATTTAAGTTAGTTTACTTTAAGATTAATTTAAAAGATAGCACTTTAAGTCAATTATAGTCAAAATATTTTTAAATTAAAAACTTAAAGATAAACTTTATAACTATTGGAATTATAGAGGTTCAATTATTATATTTAGTACTTTTAATATACTTAAATTTACATTTTTAAGTTGGTGATAGTTAATTAAATAGTTATCTTTCTTTACAGTTTTTATTATTAATAGATATCTATATTATCAATCAAGATATAAAGTACTTATATTCTTAGAATATTGAAATAAGCATAAGAAACTAAAGTTAAAATCAGTAATAGTATTACTTTAAAATAATAAAAAGAACATAATTTTATTCATTTTGAGATATATATAATTTAATAGCTTTAATTATAATTTTTTATTTTAATTATTGAAATTGTACTATTGAATTTATCTTATATCAAAGTACTTCAAAACATTATTTTTAGTTTATTATAATTAAATAAAACTGTATTAAGATAGGTTTTAATTGCATTATATAAGATTTGATGGATTAATAGATATTCATATTGTATAATAGTAGATGCTTCTAAATAAATTTCTTTTATGTACTTATTATTGTTTTTAGCTTGCTTTAATTTATTTAGTTCGCATTGCTAAGTCTTTAATTTATATTATAAGCTTAGCCAACTTTTTCTAGCTTTTATCTTTTAATAGTTAACATAGCTACTTTATTTTAATTAAATTGCTTAATATTTTTTAAATTCTACTAAATGTCATAGAATGAAATTGCAGAGAATGAAGAATGTTATAGAGAGTTTAGATTGCTTAATTAGCAACTATTATGCTCTAGATTTGAATAGATAGTTAGATAAAGATTTATTTGTTTCTTATAAGTTTTCTAGTAGAAAGCATTTTATAATAAAAGATAATATTTTATGTAGAAACATTTACTGTCTTGCAGGGCAGTCTTGCGCAGTTTTAATAATGTCAAGAGTAATCTAAGCTATTATACAGGGGATCAGAGGGAAGAATTATTAAATAATATCTAATAAAGTATAAAATCTCACTATCTATTCTAAAAACTAATTACCACTTTAGTATAAGAATTTTCTTGGTTATTTTTATGTAAGATTATCGAAGTTCATCTTCCTTCATAGGACACCTTAATATCGAAAGATTGAAATATATATAGTAATATGGTTGCCATTAATTATTGAGAAAGTTTAATTTAACTAATGATATAAATAATAAATTTAAAAATATATACTTTCATTGATCTTTAGCAATCAATTATAGCAATAATTTATAAAGATTCAGTTAATTTCATAGTATTAATGCTAGGATAATCACTCATACTTATTTTACACTATAAGATAATAACTAAGCTATATTAATTAACTCTTATGTAATAGAAATTATTCTTTGTCACTTCATTTAAATCAAATTTTCATTTTCTTTATTTTTTATTAATATTTTATCCTTGTTACCACTAAATTAGAAACCATTATATTGAGCATTTAATTTATATTTAGGATTCTAAATATTTTAATTAAATTAGTAATAACAATGATATCAATTGAATTCCTAGATTTAGTATAAGCAGCTACTTAAAAATAATTAAAATTCTACATATTCTATAAAAATTAATTTTATTATTAATTATCAAAGCTTTCAAATATAAGAAGTAATTTCAGAAAATTGCAAAGAGATATATACCTTCCTTGAATGCTTTAAATCTCATTGACGTAACTAACAATTATCCAAACTGCTTTTTTAATATATTTTATGCTAATAAAATTTCTATATAAAAGTTAAGTTATAAAATATTTAATTCCAAGTTAATTAAATTCTGCTTTTCATACTTTAGAACTATGTTTAAATTAAAACTCTTTAAAATAATTTTCTTGATGATATCTCTTAAACTAGCTTTTGCCTTAACTTAAAAATATAATTATTTATTTACCATAGTATAGTTAAAATTAAAGATTAATAAATTTTGCTTAAGGATCATTTAATTAAGTATTTTTTTAGCTTTTGCTTTAAAGAATTTTTAGATTAAAATTTCTTTTTAAATCAACTTACTTTTAAAAATGGTTTTCTATAAAGGAGTTTAAATGATAATATTACTGATTGAAGTAAATTATTTTTCATATATTTAGCTATTAAGCATATTAATAAATAAGAATTTAATATCACAAAAGAGTCTACGCTGCATTAATAAGTTCTTGTTCGCTACCAGGCTTTAAGCGATAATATTGGCAAAATTTGCTCACTAATTGAGGAATATTGTCACCTTTATGCACTTCAAGAATCGCTTTTTTTCCTCCTTCTAAATCAACTTCTACTTGTCCCAGAGCAATATTTATATTTTCTTCTTTACTTAGTACCAAGTTTTTGTTTTTACTAACTTTATGGCAAAAAGAGGCTATTTTCATTTATATTAATGTGCTTAGTTCTTTGTATAGTTCATTTCGCAGAGACTATGGTACATATTTTAATGCTTGCGCAGCTAATTATTATGCATTTGAGCTTCGAAATACATCTAGCATAACAATTCCCTATAAATAAAAATATTACGTGACGGCCCAAATTTATTTGAAGCTTTAATAAAACTTTTGCATTTTTTTAATCTAATTCTGAATAAAAGACAACAGGCTACTATTTTTCCTCTTCTTTTTTATTGTTTCTTTCAATAACTTAAGTCTGAGCTTTTTCAATGTTTTCATTGCTATTCTAATCTCCTATTTACCTTGTTTTTTCCTAAAATTATGGAGTGATAAATTCATTTTATATATCTTCATAGCTCATACTTAAATCTGGACTATCAATTGTGACACTTGCATTCTAGTTTGCCTCTTTCCTTTTATTTTAGCTCAACTACTAAATCTACTCAAAAGTTTAATATTTTTACTTTAAATTATCTTTCTACATTTGTTTTTCATTATGCTATTTAGTCTCATTCTAATTGATGCGTTCTTTCTATAAATTATTTTCTTTTTAGGGGATATTCTATTTCCTAAGTAAATATTCATTTTGAGTATAAGATGCTTTTTAGTTTTGCTAATCTTTTCCTATTTTATTCTATAAATTTTCCTTTTGAATATCTTCTGCAAATTTAGAGTTTATTTAGCTTTGCACGTACTCATAATCCTGATCTTCTTGCTCAAGATTCTAATCTTTAAATATATATTCATCCTGCTCTAGTTTCTGTGATTGCTAGTATTATGATCTATTAGGTGAGTTTTCCTCAGATTTTTAGAGAAGAGATAGCAAATTTGTTGTAGCTGATTAATATTTAGCCTAATTAGAGTATTATGGTTCATAAGAACTTTTGGAAGGTTGCTATTAAGTGAAATTTGTTAGTGGAGTAGTTGATTTTCCTAGTGACTGTTTAAATCTTGCATTTTTTCTTAAGATATGACTTGTTCGTATTCTCATTATTTTAAGAAGTAATTCAGTATTTTTTTTTGTTTTACCACTTACTTCAATGTATAATAGACCTAAGGAAGTAGCTAATTTTTCAGCATCTTCTATAGCTATAGGAATTTCTTTTTTATCTTACACAAATCTTAGGTCTGACTTACATCCTACTAAAAGAATAAATCCTTCAGAATATTTCTTTTTTATTTGTCCTACTTGCTTCTCAATCTCCAAAATTTCGCTCTTTCTGGTGATATCAAATACCAATAAAGCACAAATAACGTTTTAAGTTTCGCTGAATTAAAAAATTACTTTGCTTCAATATTCTAAACCTCATTTAATCTGAAAGTGACCTCTATTTATAAATGAGGATCATATACAACTACTTAATCACCTTCGCTTGTCTATTGTTTACATAATGCTTTTATTAACGTAGATTTTCCAGAATACTGCTTTCCTACTACTATTACGTCAAACTTTAAACTTTCCATTTAAAATACTTAAAATAGCTTTTAAGAAAATCATTTGCCACTTTTAAATTTCTAATTTAAGTCTATTTACTAAGGTATTTTAAAAGGAACTATAAATGCCTTTACCACTTAACTCTATTAAAAACAAGCTTGATGATCCTTATTTTTAGCTTAAAGATACTAAATTGATTAAAAATAAAGATACTTTAATATTTTGAACTTCTATTATCATTATATTTAATAATAATACATAAAAGGTATTATTTATCAGCAAAATACACTTTAAAGAGTAGAATCAAACAATTCTAAATATAGACTTATTTTAAAATTATGGGCTGCTTTTAGACGTAGATGACTATAGTTCTAAATTCTAAATCATAATAAGAGATACAGTAATAATACTTAAGCAATTTAAAATAATTAGAAATATATATGTTTAGTTACTTCAGTAGAGTCGCTCTTATTGTTTATTTAAATAAATAGAAGAGAATCGTATCAGACTTTAATAAATATCTAACAAGTCTAATTTTATTAACTATATTTATAAGCTAAAAATATAATAGGTTCATATATCTCTATTATCAATATTCCATCAATTAATTAAAGCTATACATTGTAAGAACTTCATTGCTATGTAGGAGTAAATGACAGAATGTTTGTATAGAAATTTAAGAGTAGTTAAGGATTAGTTTTATTAAACTTCTAACTAATATGCATAATATTAATTAATTAGTATGAGTTGCTATAAACAAGAAGTAGGACAAAGCTATTTGTAATGTTTAGATCTTATTAATGAAGAAAATCAAAATTTAAAGTTATTATTTTTAGTTTATATTAGTTATTGCTTATTTTGGCCAAACAATAGTTAATGTTTTATACTATCAATTAACGTTTAAAAATGGAAGGATAGTTTTCTGATTTGAAAAGCTCAAGTTAAGATTCATAAAGCTTTATTGGAAAAAACTCTTAAAATACTTAAGAGAAGCATCCTTTAACCAAAAGGCGAACGATAATAAACTGCAAAACCTTACCAAAATATAAGAGCACTTCTAATAATTATCTATAGAATTAGCTAGAGCTAGACCAAAATCATAATAATCAAAAAATTCCACATCTTAGATCTGGAAGTGACTAAGTATATGAAACGCAGTTCAACTTTATTAAGACTTATTAGTCATCCACTAAAAATTAGAAAATTAGCGAAAATTCTAATAATTTGCTAGCAATCGAGTGCGTTAATGTATCTGATGAAGATGACAGTGTTTTGTATGAACTTAATGAGTTACTTACTGAAATCCCATAGCAAAAAGGGGGAAAAAATGTAAATAGTAAAGTGTTAGAGTAAGACATGCGTCCATAAACTTCAGTAGTAACGAATCATTTATATAAAACACACAATTTTCAAAATTAAAATCAGGTTTTTACTCTTAAAAAGCTAGAGAATGGCAAAATCCAAAATAAACTAGAAAACTAAATAACGAAGAATTAATAACTTTATAACAATTGGATGTCCTTATCTCCAAGAGCTTCTAAAAATGTTATTAATTAATAAAAATTTATTGCAAGCAAGAAGGAAACTAAGTCTAGATAATAACTTTTATAAATCTCTAATTCAAATAACTAGCACAAATAAGTTTCTAACATTTAAGGTCAGTAAATTTAGCTCAAACTCAACTAATAGTAATTTTAAAAGTCAAAGACTCCAACTTACTAGCAAAATAATGTAATTCATTTTAACTAAAACTAAGGAATTCTTAGAATATAAAACGAAAAAGTGCAAACACTTTAGCAGCCTTTTACCCTGAATAATTTAAATCACAATGCTTTGTAAGGATTTCATACTTACGGTATCGTTTCCGCAAGAAATAGTATGTAAGTTTTTAATTCAGACCAAACAAAAAAAATAAAGAATTTTAAATTTTGCAATTCTAAATATTTATTAATTGACTTCTTTTATATAGAGAATCTGCTAATTATTTCCTATATATAAGTAAATGAAATATTAATATGAAATTTATTTCGTTTATTATAAAATTGCTATAGTGTAATTTATTAATAGACTATAAGCAAAGCGCTTTATTTCGTTAAAATTCATTAATTAAGCTTTAAATTTCTTTATCCTTTTATTTATGCTATAAAAGCTTTTTAAAAGAAAGGATATTTTGTTCTGGATGAAATGGAGTTAAATATATATATGAAGAATATAGACTCTATATTAAACTTAAGCTCTGATTTAGTAATAAAGTTATGCTTATAAGAGCATTGTAAATAATATTTGAAATAAGAATTTATAAGTAATATTTAATATGCTTTAGTTAAATTGTTAGTAGTTCATTTTAAGCTTTATAAACTATTATTAATAAAATTATTCCAAATCAGGAAGTTTTAACACTAGATTTCTGGGTACGCTAGTGTTTTGGCACATTATTAATTAAAATTTCTTCTAATAATTTCAGCCAATTTTATGCTTAAGAAATTAAATTCAAAGCTATTCTCTACTTACCTAGAGGATCAGGAACAAAGGTCATATAAGCAGCTCATTCATGTACTACAAAAGTACCAGTTAAGTATTGTAAACATGATTTGTTATTTTCAAACTGATTAGTTGACTAAAGATAAATTGCCTCATATAGAGTCAAAGGATCATGGGGACATTATCCTCTTTATCCATATCTCCTTGAAAGTCATTCAAATAAAAGCTTACCACTTAATTTAACTTCGTTATTTTCCTTACCATTAACTCCTAAGTCCAATAAAGTTTCAATAGATAAACCTTCCAGTCAAAATTAAGCAGTTATATGATGAGGAATAACTGTTAAATAGCAATTAGTCTCGAACATTCACTTAGATGCTAGAGTATCTCCAGATAAGTTATGGTTAGGGAATAATTAGAAGCATTCATAGCAAGGAGGAAATTAATCAGATAAAACTTAGTTTGCATTTGAAGGTAAAGGATAAAATGGATTTGCTTTTTGAAATTTTAGTCAAGTATCTGGATTATCGTTATAAGCCCCGATTTTATTATAATGCTTTTAATTTAGAATACTACCACCTCCCATTACTACTATATGTGCTGGATATTAATCAAAATCTGGAAACATATTTTTGCAATAACCCAAATTAGTAGGAATTCCAATACTGACTATAGTTACTTCTTTAGGGAAGTTCTTGCAAGTATTATAAATAAATTCAATAGCCTCAAAAGTGCTTACTTCTTATCATAAATTTTATAACTCTTCCTAAGACAGTCCAAGTCCTTCTCCTTCATTTCCATGATGGAAAAATTCTCTGTGTGTCCCACATAAGGAAGTAGGCCCAGCTAAAACTGGAATTTTTAAGAGTTCAGGATTTTATGAGCTTGCTGATTAAATAATTAAACTTGCTACCTTTTGTCTTAATAGAGTAGGTCAATAATTCGTAGTAATTCCAAGAATTTAAACATCAGATTGAGGGAGATGTAGCAACATTAATAGAGCTAAGACATCATCAATGTCAGTTCCAATATCCGTATCAAGAATAATTTTAACAGGTTTTCTACTTCCTAAACCTTCTAAAAAGGATTAAAATTCATTGTTTGGAGCAAATTTATAGTTATCTTTAGCTTAATTTATCAAATTATCTATTTTGCTTTTTTCTTCTTCAGATATCTCTAATAACTCATCTCTATATTAGCAAGTTCTGTTGGTAAATTTGTATTTTGTAGATGATTTCAATTTATCTTACTTTTTAATGCTGGATTAACCCATTTAAAATAAAAAAGAACTTAAAAAGAGAAAATTTAAAATTCTTTTTCAATTGACTAATATATAATACTTAATTTAAAGAAAAAGGAGAAGTTTAGTATAAGTAATAAATTATTTATAACCTTTATATAAAACTAAATTTTAGCTAAATTTAAATAGTCTATTAGTTTATTAGCTAACTTTTTATTATAATGATATTTATACTTACTTAATTTATTTTTTATTTAATTTGCAAGC
The DNA here is from genome assembly GCA_946699065.1 of Loxodes magnus. NCBI lineage: Eukaryota > Ciliophora > Karyorelictea > Loxodida > Loxodidae > Loxodes > Loxodes magnus. The sequence goes on along the minus strand of CAMPDV010000020.1, from coordinate 1,224,498 downwards.
TACTATCCAATCATTGCTTATCAATGCTATGCTTATATTTTCACTCTTTAATGCTATCATTCAAAACAACTGTGATTTTCAGCTTTTACAAATTTTTTACTTCTATAATGAAGGAATTCCTTAAAATTATAGCAAGCAATATATAGAGAAATATAAGATAGATAAGGAATATAAATATTATATTAGAGAATATGGAAATAAATGATTATTTCTCTTTAGATTATTCTTTAATGTATGAAACTAATAAGATTCTTATTACTTTTATATAATTTTATGATTTTTACAACGTTAAGTTTTAAACTACGATCTAAGATATAATAATAAGATATAACATTAAGTATGTTCCTTATTTCAGCTCTCACATTTGCTTGTTAATACTGATAGCTTTAAATTTGAATAATAATTAGCTATCTTCAATATATCTAATAACATTTTAAGTACCAAAACTAAGGAAATAAAATAATAGTAAGTAATAATATTTACTATCTTAATGATGCTTAAACTAAGCTTTTATAAATAGCCTTAATATTTTAGGTTCTAGTAAAATAGCAATTAGTTCTATCAGCTGCTTATATAATAAAATCTTAATTTATATATTTTAGTTTTTATTATCTATTTACTACTTTATTTTTATAATAGTTATTTCAAGGATATTATAGCTATGCCAAAGGATATATAAATAATGTAATAAGGATATTAATAAAGAGAGTATCCTTGAAGGATAGTAGAGGAGTTAATAGATATTAGGTGCTATTAAATATATTACTTTATTACAAAGTTTACTTACTTTCAAGTAAACTAGCTTAGTCTAATTAATTAGTATTGCTCTATTAATTTAGCACGCTTTTAGTTAGATATTATAATGTAGAATTAAGAAAATTTAAGTAGAACTGAGGAAAAGTTGCTAACTAAAAGCATTTAAACAATAGATGCATTATAGCTTTAGAAGATGCTTTGTAAGCTAGACTTAGATAAACTCAAGTAAAAGGTATTCACTTTGTTTCGCCCTAAGTCACATTAAATAAGAAGCTAATCTCCAATTCTAACATCTAGGAGCAGAAATAACTTAGTTTACAAATCAAATTGTAGAAGACTATACAAACCTTTAACCCCTTAATTAAGAAATTCAACTAAGTTTAGATCTCTTGATGCTGCTATCTAAAGCATTAATGAATAATGCCTCTAAAATATTATTAATTAGAAGGAAAATAGTAAATTAAGCATATCTCCTTGCAACTTATACGCCAAATAAAAGCCTTTAAGACAAACAGTTCCAGATTTACAGTTTATTTAAAACGAGTACGAACAGATTAAGCAGGAAATTTAGCAACTTTCTACTCTAAAAAATAAAAAATATAAGAAATAAAAAAAAATTAGCATTATTCCCTTTGTTACCAACGAAATACCATTGAATGAACAAAAACTTTAAATTTAAAATACATTGGAAATAGACCCTCAGTCAGTTCAATCTCCTCAAATATAACTTTAAAGTATAAACGATAACAATTTAATTCCTAAGATTTAAATTTAAGTATTTAGCAAAAATAATACAAAGAGATACTAGCATTTTAGCAACAAAGTGCAAACTATATAGCCTCATAAACCTAGTTAAGAAAAGAAACCTTTAAATTATATAAGATTCAAACTATAGCAATGCATTAAAAAGCAAGGTTCTAGTTAAAATCCTTCTAGAATATATAGTCATATGATAAAAAAGCAATATCCTGTACTTTAATAAGAAGTAATAAAAAGTTAATCTCCTAGTGAACTTAATAGCAACATTTTGTAATCCGAAAAATAAAAATAAATACGCAATTTCTCGTAAACTAGCAAGCCACTTTAGTTTAATTAATAGATAAAAAATTAAAGGAAACCTTTAAAGATGATAATAAGAAACCAAAATAGTTACATAAGTAGTAAACAGTGAGATTCAGCATCGTCTGACAAATGCTCACATTTTAGACAAGACGTAAATGGATACACAGATCGTTAAAACTTAAGAGAATCTCTTCAAACTGTCGAAAATTATGAAGTAGAAGAAACAAATATTGAAAAATATAATACTTAATTAGCCAATCATAAAGGTAACTAAACCACTAGAAACAGTTTAACGTAATTCCGTTTTTAGGATATTCCATATGATAAGAGCAACTTTAACAAATTTTTAATATTCAGATTTTATCATAATAGGATATCAGACATTACATTTCATTAGAACAACAGTTAAATAATTAAAATTTGTATAAGCAAGTAAATGTAAATCAAATAACTAAAATCATTTAAATTTTTATTTATTTATTTCCAAAGTAAAATGTAAAGAACTGCGGTTAAGCTCTAGCCTTTAGTTTTCACTTTTAATGTTTTAAGAAAGTTTTACAGGGAATTCCAACTTGAACATTTCGCTCAAATCTAATAGGTTCTAAGCAGACATAGCCTAAATGCTTGCTTAATGCCAATCGCTAATACTTCTAACTCAGAAATATACAATAGATCGCAACAAATATATCGGAATTTGCAAAGATGGAGTGAAGAATCAAAATGTTCTAACTTTCATGTGATTTCTCTAGGAGTATCAGGATTAGATATGTTAAATGCTATCAAGGAATTTCCAGAAACTTCGAAAATGTTATTAAGTCTTACCACTGTAAGCTCTCCTTTGTAAGGATGGGCTTTTTCGGATCTATAAAATCCAATAATATGGGGACCTGCCGCGCGAGTTATTGGGATTAGTGATTGGTCAATTAGAGAACTAAGTACTCAAAACATTAAATAAGAGCTTTAGTTAAAAAATGTTGCAAATAAAGTAAATATTTATTCTACAAGCTCTTAAAAACATTATTTGGGTGCCAATCCAATGTTTTAAAAATCTTGCTAAAGCCTTCCTGAGTGAAATGATGGTGTAGTGACTGTAGATGAATCATAATTATGAACAGAAAAAGGAAAGGAAGATAATCGTAATCTTTTTACCTTCGAATTGGACCATTCGGAGTTAGTCGGAAAAAAAAGTGAGCATGTTTATGAGTTTATTTGTGAAAATTTAAGAGAGAAGACCTTAAATAAGTAAAAGTGAACTTTATTAAATAATATTTAATTATATGCTTTTATCAATTACTCATACCTCCATAGTTATCAACTTAACTCCTTTAGCTTTTAATATAAAACTCACTTTTTCCTATTATTTTAAGAATCTTTTATCATTTAATGATATTTTCTAAAAACGCTATAGATATTAACTTTTACACTTAAAAGTGAGAAAGATATAGAATCAGGCATAGCATATTTTATAGCATTATATTAAATAAAATCTAAAATTACCTACTAGTTTTTCATTAGAATGGAATCACTAATTTAATAATATTTAGTAGTATAAATAAAGGATTTTTATAGTTTTAGTAAGCTAAATATTTATTTATAGTAAATAGATAAACTCACTTTAAATTAAGTAAAGGTGATATTATACTAGAAAGGTATGATTAAATAGATTATAGTAAATATTTCAAAATATTATCTAAATCTATTATTGGCTTGTTAGTAATGTGAACCATTTTAAAAGTAAAGTTTAAATTAGAGTATCCTAAATGAATATTATTGACCAATATTAAAGTACTTAATGCTTTTAGATATATAAGATAGTTAAGAAAAGTTGATGTATTAATAAAGTACTAAGTACCTTGAAATGATAAATTATAAAGTAATTTAAATATTTGAAATAAGAATTTTTAAGCTTCCTGTTAACCAAGATCACGTTTTTTATTCTTGTTTCTAAGAATTTGAAGAATGGAAAGTAAAATTAACTCAGAAAGTTGAAAAATAAATTAGAAACTTGAATTAAATTACTAATGAGCAAGAATGCATGAATTTTGCCTAATAAATCATAAAATCCTTTTGGGTTTAAAATATTGATTTGGAAATTTTATGCGAAGAGTAATAAATACCTATAGCTTTATAAAGTAATAACAAAATTTAATTAAAAGCTTAATTTAACTAATTGCAAAGCTGCTATTGTGCAAATTAAATAAGTCTAATATAATTAGAAAGTGAAGTCCATGATAGTAGAATTTTACACTACTAATTGTATTAAAAAAGTTATAAGCAAGAGAATTAATAAATTCTTGTAATCCAAACCAAAAAAGAAATCTTTACTTTCAACTTCAAAATAATAGATTTTCAAACTTCAAATAGTATAAAATAATTATTTTAAGACTAGTTCTTACTCAAGATTTGTTTCAACTGTAAGAAACAAAACTAAATTCTATTCCAAAAATTTGGAATTCAGATAAATAACTTTATAGATCTGTAAATCCTGATTGATGTTATGAAATAAAAGGAAAAATAAGAAGATAAACTAGATGAATAAGCAGAGAGTGATGGAATTCTCAATGAATAACAGCTTAATAGGGTCTAAGCTTTAGGAAAAAGCTAGTTTAGTATTTATTAGAATCTGTAAAATAGTAAAATATACCTCTAAGCATTCAACTCTTCTCTTTAATAATGTTCTGCTTTATAAAGATAAGTTTAAAATCAATATTTTTCCTAATCTCATATACATTTAATCTTACCTAATAATAATTAATATAAGCTTAATCAATTACAATAAAGCAATGAAGAATCAAGAGATCAAAATATTTTAATGGATAGTTTTGTCTTTAATATAAAATCTAAATGCAACCCTCGTATCTTTTCAAAGATATAATTAGAAACAAATTATTAAGATTAAAGAAAAAATATAACAAGATAGGGAAAGTTAAAGCACAACGATAACTATTTTAAAGAAAACTAAATAATTGATTCTCCAGAATATTCAAAACAATAAAATTAGAATAAGTTATTTTAGAAAATTTAGTTTAATGGAAAGTTAGATTTTAACTAAAATTAAAAGGGAAATCTTCATTTAAATTAAAAGTTTCTATCTTCATTTATTTTAAATTAATCTTTTTATGATGAAGGAGGTGAGTCAAGAATTAAAAAATGAACTAAGAGATAGTAGAATATAACAAAGGAGATGTAATAAGTAGAATAAAAGGGTTTAGAAATATTTTAATTGTTTAACTAGTTTAACTATTTCTTTCATATTAAAAGTTTCATCATTCTTAGCTTACAACTTTTATATTAAGTAAGCTATTTTAGGAAATAAGTCAACTGTAATATCTTGGAAAAGGAAAAGCTAACTAGATATGGTTATATATGAGCTAGATTATTTGAAAGGAGTAATTAATAAAGCTCTTAGAGGAGATTAAAAGTTAACTTTGGTAAAAAGATGATTATAATATGATGAATATTTAAATTAAAATATTACCATTGTAAGATCAACTTTTCCGCACAGTATCTACTACTCTCAGCGAAACTTCCTCATCTAATACTTCTCCCTTTTCTGCAATATTAAAAATTACCAACATCTCTTGTCATTTCAGTTAATAAAGATAACATATTCAGATTCCCTGGAGAGCTCAATAAAACAAGAGATCTGTAGTCCGAAAAAACTTAAATAGACACAGTAGGAATCCTCTAATAGGGCATTTTAATCCTGCTTAGATTGCAAAGAGCTGGTTGGTGGAAACATGAAATAGAGCGAAAAGTTGGCTTTATGTTCTTAATATATGTGTTCAATTTCATTATTATGAACTTATTAATTATATTTAAATTCTTCTATTTATAATTTAAAAAGCAATTCAATAAATAAAGCTCTATTTTAAACAATAAATTAATTTGTATAAAGCATAATTAAATACATCTTCTAGCTTCCATATGTAGCTATTGCTTACATTTAACATCTAGAATTTTTCCTTTATCTCTAAAAAAATACATTATAGTAATAAATCGAATATTGAAGTTAAAAGCAATTTAATTTATAAATCATATTAATTATAAGAAGAAGGAATCAGTTTTGTTTTTTAAATTAGCAAAAATAAGTTTTCTAACTCAATCAACAAAATTTAGTGATAGCATCGCAAGTTTTGTGGCTTTCTTCATTTAGAAGCTAATTGTAAGACTAACTACTTTATGAAATTTTCTCAGATGTTCTTCTGCTTGGCTTTTAAGTTTTAGATTGAAAATTATTTTCTTGCTAACTATAGGTCAATAATAATTGCTTCAAGTTTGCAAGCTCTCTATTTAATTATAAAAGCTACTTTTCATGCTATTTATATTCCAGGTTTTAGACATATTCTTAGTTTTATTCTTCTACTAATTCTAAATGAATCAGATCATTTTTTTAAGCTCTAATTAATAGATAAACTTACAATTGCTTAATGTTTTCTTAAGAGTGCTTCAATTAAACTTTGTACATTTCTTGAATATCTTTTGATTTGTTGGTGTTTTCTTGAATCAAATCTATTTGACTATAAAATTTCAAGTCAGTTTCTTTGATCTAACTATCTATCATACTAACCTGTTGCTTGATAAAGTTAAGTTAAGAATTCAAATCACTAATTTCTCTATCACGTCTACTATTCATTAAAATTGCAAGTTCCAAATCTGATTTTATGATAATTTGATGATCTTCTAAATCCTATTTCATCTAATCTATCTACTTTTGCTTTACGCATTAAGTACAAATTTTTTACTTTTTTTAACTAACTTGAGAAAGATGTATCTTGCAGATGGTTTTAGAGCATATAGAACACTAGTACTTTTTCTAAAAGAAGGAAATTTAATTTTGACATATTGAACAGTAGTCACTCATTACTTTCTAGCTAATTTAAAAACTCAACCTTTTAATGATATATAAGACTATAATAGTTATAAGCACTTTAGTCTTAAGGATACTCTGATTTCTTATAATATATTAATGTATAGTAGTAAGCTAAAAATAAGAAGACTTATGATTAATGAAGATATTAGAAGGATATATAATAGTGTGGAATAAATAGTTCTATAAGTATTACTAGACTAGTAATACTAATACTCCTAATTGCAATTCTAACTTCTATTTACTTTTATTTTAACTATACTTACTTCCTTTCTTCCTCTTGCTTATAATTTATTAGTAACACGCATAACTTACATTTAATAATAGCAACATATTAGGTATATAATTATAATAAATAGTATTCTTAATGAAGGAAAGGCTAATCTAATAAGATTAAATTTATATAGTTTATGGTAATAAAGTATGCAAGCACTCTTATAAAGGAGAGTTTAAATAAGGAATACTGCTGTTTAAATAAGCAAAATGCCTATAAGATATTTATAACTAATAAATCTGCAGACGTATCTTAAAGATATTTACTAATATACAATATATACTAATTTACTGTTTCTAAGTATTAGTAAAGCATAAACCCTTATAATAAGGCTAATTGATATGCTTATTTCTATTTGATAGTTTGATAGCTAAAAGAGATAAGATATGAGGTAAAATATTCTTGATAAAGTATTTTTTGTTAATGAATAGATTGAGAAAGCGTAAGATAGTAGAATTTAAAATTAGATGATGTGGAAATTTGAATTTAAAATTAAAAATGTAATAGCAAGTGGAATGATTCAAAGAGATAAATGACTACATGATCCATCAAAATTAGTAATCATTAAGCAATTTATAGCAGTTAGTTTAGTAAAGAGTACCTCCAGAAGTTCGCAAGTTATATTGATTAGTTATTACTGGAGCTTACAGATAATTACTTGATAATCCCAATTATTACCAAATCATGAAGCAAAGTTTTTTAAACAAATAGAGCGTTTTTAGTAAAAAGATTGATAAGGATCTTTCTCGTACAAATGATCCTGTTTCTTATCCATATTTGCCCTAAATTCGCAGTATTTTATCGGTATATTCTTGAAGAAATCCTTAAATTGGATATATTTATGGATTGAATTTAATAGTCGGAAGACTATTAGCAAGTGGATTAGCAGAGGATGAAGCATTTTGAGTACTATGCTAAATCATAGAGTATTATTTACCTCATTCTTACTATACTTCAATGGAGGCTCTTCAATTGGACATTTTTATCTTTTAATCTCTAATTTAGCTGCTTTATCCAAAGTTTTAGCAAAAGCTTGAGTCTTTGACCATTGACATAAGCATACTAGTAATTAAGTGATTCGTTACGCTATTTAGCAATGTTTTCGAATTAGAACTACTTTAAGAAATCTGAGACTTATTCTTTATTTAAAAGCTGAGTTTATATGATATAGCATTAACTATTATCTAGCAAATTCACCAGTAGTTTGAAACCATGGAATTAGATTTTATTCAGGCAATATAACTTCTAAGTGAAGGAAGTAAGCAAATAAAGAACCTTGAATAGTTCTAGCGCATTAGTAAGAATATTAAGAAATCTAGTAGCATCATTGAAGACTTAGATGATTTAATTGAATATAAGTTTATGGAATGAAAGTGCACCTTTTTAGGCGATTCAATCAGCCCTAATTACTTTATATTTAGATTTCCATATGTTACTGATTTAAAAGAAAACTATTTTAATGTAGACCAAATTTAACCCTTAAACTATAAAGTCTACACTCCTATTTGAATCAATTAAATTTAGCACTGTATGGTTGGAAAGTAAAAGGTGCAAAATATTCCTGAATATAGAAATAAGTTTAAGCAGTTCTACAGTCAAGTTGCACAAAAGTTTCAAACATTTTAGACTACCATACTAGATGGAGATATGTTTACTAAATATAAGCAGTCAAGGCTTCAAAATCCTAATATCGAATATGCTATTAAATTAGCTAAATATAAGTGTAGAGTTATTCCCGAAAGTAAATAAGAAGATGAAGAACAGCTAAATGAAGAAAGCTTTGAAATGTCAGGAGATATTGCACAAGAGAAGAAAATAAATAAAGACTCTATTACTTATAAGCAAGTTAAAGCTAATTAGCAATAAACTAAAAAAATATAATAATCTTCTAGCGAAGAATCTGAAGATGAAAATTAATAAAGCCCAAAATAAACTATTAGACCTTCTTCTTTTAATGGACCTTCACCTATAATAAAATAAAATGTTCAGTCTCCTTAGACAAGTGACAAAAAGGTAATTCCATAGCAAATGCAATAGTAGCAAAACTAAAATATTTAAATCTAGCCTCAGAAGTAATTGGAAAATGATATTAGTCAAAATTTTGATCCAGAAGAACTTGAAGAATGTGATCTAGATATTGATAACTTTTAACTTTAATTTTAATTTAATTACAGAATAAATTAGATTTATTTCAGCATTCTATGCATTCTAATTGTCTTTTATCTACGCTTTAAACTTTTAAATTATGCTTTTTATACTTATATAATAATTAAACTTTAATGGTTTAAATTAACCCAAAGAGATTTAATAGCACACTAAATTTATATATTTTTAATTTTATTACAATACAATTAAATAAAGTATAATATATCAATTTTATTTTTAATCTCTTCCTTTAAAATAATTTAGTTTATATTTAATAGTAAATCTGCCTATTGCTTAGTTAGATCTCCAGCAATATTTATACACCTATTAATTTACTTTATGACTTCAATTATTTAACCCTTAGTGTTTTTAAACTTTAAGTTAATAATTCTTAATAGATTAGCTTTAAATACATGATTCATTAACTTATTAATGCTTTAAATTTTCAATTAAGCTTAAATAAATATTATCATTAATATAATTAGGCATAAGCTTATTTGCTTTATACGATGCTTAATCTTAAAAGCTGAATTAATATTTTATAGTTTCTAATTAATAAAACTATACCAAATTTAATTTAACTACCTATTATTTTCTATTTAGTAAGCTAATATTTTATACTTGCTATTTTTATTAAATAAAAGAATCATCAATGCAACTAATAAAAGTATCTCATTTAAGCAATAAAGTGCTAAATATTATTTTAATAGAAGATAGTAGATAATTATTATACTTATAGCCTATTTAATTACTATTATTACTATTATTATTTTATTATTTCAATACTTAATGACTATATGAAATTCAAACCAAGAGTTTTATTCTGCTGATATCTATTATTTTCTTACTTCCTAGCACAAAATTGTACATTACGAACAATATCAAAAATAGAATGAGGATGTTTAGCTAGAATTAATAATTATTAGCTAATTGATAAAGCTTTTAAGAACATAATATGCATTATCTTTTTTACTAATACACATTTAGATTGCTTGCTCTATTTAATCTTATAAGCCTAATTAACAAATTATTGCTTTTTATTAAGTTACAAAAGCTATAACTTGATGTTTCTAGAAATTATATAGTTTCTTAACTTAGTAAGTGAAACAATGAAGATTAAGAGAAACGAAGTTGGCAGGAACTATAAGGGGAAGATGATTTCTGAGAATTAATAAAAATAGTATACGATGTGTAGATTAGATGACTGATAATGGTTTAGTTAATTAAATGAGTGATAATAGATATACAACTATCTGACTTTTAATTTTTAATTATTTCTAATCTTAATAAAAATGGTATCGAGAATCGCCACTTTAGCTGCATCGGCGTTTTTGACATTTGCTTGCGCTTCTTAGGAACGTTCAAATACAGAAGTAAAAGCAGAAGTACGCCTTACTGGATAAGCAACTGGATTCGTTACGCTAACATAGAAAAAATATACTTCCAATACTGTTTTTGCTGGAAATTTCGAAAAACTTACTCCAGGAAAGCACGGAGTTCGTATTACTGATGGAAATAGCGCTTTCAATCCATTCTCCAAAAAGCATGGAGGCCCTTGGTAAATTGAAAGAGCTGTAGGCGATTTAGGAAATGTGGAAGCAGATGCAAATGGAAACGCTTTATGGAGCCATTCTGATCCTTATGCCAAATTAAGTGGACCATTCAGCATTGCTGGAAAAAACCTAACTCTACATGAGCATGAAGATGATTTTGGACTAGGTATTTTTTTTATTGTAGCAAGAAATGAAGGAAGCGTTAAAGACGGCAACGTTGGCGCTGTTGTTTCTTCTGGAAAAATAGTCCAAGCTTGATTTAAAAAATTTAGCAATAAAATTTATTAATTTAGTATAAGTTATTAAACATTAAGTTGGCTATAAATATCTCCACCTTAGATTTAGTTCATCTACTTTTTGCAAATTCATATTTATCATATTTTTAATTAAATGTTTGAAATTATTGAATTAAATATATTTCCTTTAGATTTACTTAATTATCAAATTGAGTGCTAATATTCAAAAGATCATAATAATACAAAAAGAAATGTAAAAAAGAATAATCAAAGATATTCCTCCAAATGAGTTTTCTTGTTAGGTGTCACTCCTTGCCTTTATAAAATTGATAGTTACTCCCTCAGTTTATCAGTAAGCTGAATCGTCCTTTGAAGTACTAATTTTAATTCCTGCTGTCTTTCCTTTTTGTTGATTTTTTTCGCTGTAGGTGGTTTGATTTATTATTTATGAGTTTGATCAAAGTTGAAATTTCTTTTTAATCTTCTATATTCTCTTAAAAAGCCTTCTAATGTTATTTCTCTAAAAAATTTTTCACCTTTGTAGACATGACATTTTGTAGTTCCATCGTTATCTTTTACTGCCCTAAACGTATAAGGACTACAAAGCTGATGGGCTATTTCATTTGCTTCTCCCATTTTATTCAAACATTCATACTCAAATTCTTTTCTATACTTGTCTACAGCTAAATTTATACTTTTTTCATTTTACTGATTTTTTCTTTAATTTTCAATCATGAATTTTCTGAAGTTATAATCAGCGGAATCTTTTCCTATTAAGTTTAATTCCCTATGAAAAAGACCTTCTAGGTCTTTATCCAAATCTTAAACATCCATTAATGGCTATGTATATCTGGCTGGAATATTTCTGTTACTTCCTGCTGTTAAAGGTCTTATTCTAATGTCTTTCTAGGATTTCTAAGGTTTAATATTGTTTTATATTTCAGGATCTTATCCATCAAAATACTTTAGTTTGAAGTAAAGTTCCATAGATGAAAAAGGATATTTGTTTTAGTATTCATTTAATAACAGAGATACTTCGTTTTCACTTATTGGCAACCCTAGTTAATTCAAAATTTTCCAAACATCTGTGTCCATCTCTATTTCTTCTCCAAACTTGAGTCAGCTTTAAGCAGAAATATTTTAAATTTTGAGGAATTAAGAAACTTTTTCACAAATGATAGTGATATTTTCAAATTAAAGTTAAGAAGTCGTTTCTTTTTTCTAAGAAGGCTTTAACGTTACCAAATCCATGTTATTCTTCTTACGTCTTTCAGTATGTCCTTCAAAAGAAAGAGATTATGAACTAGAACTTATTGATCCAGACCTAGACATAATAAGTTTTATAAATTGAATTTAATATTCTAATGAAACTTCAGAGCTATAATTATTTATTTAAATTATGCTTTATTTAATTATAATCACATCATCATTTAGACACTGTTAATAATATAGCTGGCATCTAATTATTTATTATGCCTAAACTTTCTTATATTTCTAGTTTGCTTCTTACAGCATAAACTTTATTTTACTTACAAAATTATCTTTAGACTTATTCGAAGATTTGCAATTCTATGCTTTATTAGGACAATATGACTTAATCTCTTTTTAGTTATATTTAAATTATAAATTACTATTACTCTTTATCTCTATCTCTTACACTTGAAATAGTAAAAATAGAAATAGAAATAAAAATAATTAGAGTCTAATTAAATTAATTTGATTACTAAGGGAGGTTTAACTAATAATATAGTATCTTATAAATAACTGGCAAACAATACCTTCTAGTGTTAGTTTAAAATAATAATTATTACATTAACTTAACTTAATTTAAATACCAGGATTAGTTTTAAGTTTATTCTTAATAATAAATATAAAAACTTTACCTTATTTTATAAATGCAGCTTTCATTTATCAAAGCACTTTATCATTTTATAATGCATGCTAAATTAGAATTCTTTCATTAGTTTCTTAATAAAAGCTTTGAGTGCAGTTATTTATAATCTATTTTAAATTAAAATACTGATTTTCTGACTTGAAGTTATTCTTTTTAGATATTTAAAGAATTATCAGAAAGCTGATTAAATTAAATAAAAAGACTTACTTCATATGTAGTTTTCAATTTTTAAACAAAACACTAAAATAAAAAATCGAATTCATGCCGCTTCATTCTCTTAATTCTATAGACCATAGGTTTCTAAATCCCTTTCTAAATTAGTTTAGTTGATCAGCGTAACTCTATTTTCTGATACAGTTCCGCTATCCAAATCTTTAGTTATCATGCTTGTTTTATCTTACAAATCATCTATCAAATAGTCTAAATTTCCAGAGAATTCGTTAATAAGATCTGTCTTTCTCCTGTTTAGATATTATTCATCATTAATCTTTAACTCTTCTTAAAGCTTTATGTTCTTAACTTGTATCTTTTTGTAGAAAATATATAATAAAGTTATTATAGTAACTGCTATCGAAGTGACTATAGAAACTACTATTCAGAAGAAATACGCTTCCATTTCCAAATATTTTAATTTCTATCTTTCTATTTATGAATATCACAGTCATTAAATATATTACATAAAGCCAAAATAAAGTAACATTAATATAAATAACTATGGAAAATCTAATATCAAGCTATTTCCATTAAGATCTTTATTATCTAACATTTTCCTTTGCTTTATCTTTATTTCCTATTATTAAATTACCCTCTCTAATCTTATTAACGGTTATTTGTAATAATTTATCTCTATTTTTCTTGCTAAAAGCTTAATATGTTTATTTTAATTAAGTAGAGACATTTATTCAATAAAAATAGAGACAAGAAGCTTAAAGTATTAAAGCAAGATATTATGTTATTAATATATTTATTATCATGTCAAATTACTCCCTAAGTTTAATTCCTTTAAGATTACTGCTTTAGTCATTTTTTATTATTATTAAAAGGAAATACTAATAAAGGCAAATTCCCTAATAAGAGAAGATAAGGATTTAGAGTTTAAATAAAAGATGGAAGCATGACTAATAACTAACTGATAAGAGCTTAGATTAATAATCTACTTATTTTATATTTCATATTATTTAGTTTTTAGCTTAGTACTTTAACTATTAAATCTCTCCTTTTATATAGTCTTTGCTTCTATTAGTAAACTATTATTTTTTATATCATTTTTCTTGAAAGGTAATCAGATTTCTTTTGATTTTTGTAATATTTTTGTTTTTAAGAGATTATCTAGATTAAAAAATATTCATCACTATAACAATATCAGATATGAGGAGTGAGTAATAGAATATGAGCATAATTTAAAAAGCTTGATTGTAACTAGCTTGAATGAGTATTTTTAATTTAATTAGTATAAATTAATATTTTTAAGTCCTAATTCTCACTTAATTTTGTTGAATGCTTCTTGCCAGTCTTTTAATAATTGCTTAGGATCTGATAAGCTTTCAGCTTTGTAAATTTCCTAAACCCCTTGGTAGGAAATAACATTATAACCATCTTTAGTATTTTGCTAATTTTCTTTTAAAATACATAGAGAGGGAATTCCTGAAATTCTGAATTTAGCAAACAAGCTTTCTCTATGCTCTTCAGTTTTTTCATAATCAAGAGCAAGCCAAGGCATTTTAGAATAATAGTTTTTAAAGTCATTAGCTTCTAAATCTCCACTTACAAATACTATTTCCAATTCTTTTTATTACTATGTATTTACTTTTTAGTAAAAGCTTACTAACTTAGGTGTAAACATTTTGCAAGGTCCACACCATGAAGCAGAAAAGTATAGGCCCACAAAATTGCAATTCTTAAAGTCAGCAATTTGCTTAGCAGTTCCTTTTAATAATTGAGAGCCAATAAGCTTTTACATTTTATAATTAAAATATAATACTTTTCAAATATTTAAACTTACATCAATTTAATGCTAACTCTATCTCAAACTGCTTATCCCTTTAACAATATAATAATGCTAATCACTACCTTCATTTAGTTCCTTATTGCATTTTCTTTATTTCTAGCTTTCTTTATTTAATTTAATTTTACTTCTTTTCAATAAGCTAGAATACTAACTATCTTTACTATTTAAACTATTTTATTATTTAATTACCCCTTAAACTTACTATCTGTGCTTAAGTTCTTTAGCTTCTATTTAAACTATAATTATAAGAAAACTTTCAAAGTTTCCTTAAAACTAAACTGATAAAGCCTTATTTTAGTGAAGCTAATTAAAAGTAAAAGAGTAAGTAGTATGATATAGTAAGTAATATAGTAGAATAGGTAAGAATAGCAATATTGCTAGTTAACTTATTAGTATAGTTATTGCTTACTATAATTGCTATAGAAATTAGATTTTATGTGCTTAGCTATTATTTAAGGAATACTTTAAATTGCTAATTCTATTATATCATAATTTATCTATATTTTTAAGTGTTTGCATTTAATTAAAGCTTTTGCTGTATGATAAATATATGCTTTTAATTATCATACACAAAATAATGATTATGAAAGTTAACTTTTAAACTTAGAAAAAGGGGTTGCTACTGACTGAAATTAATAAAACTAGATATAATTGGTAATTTTAAAGGAAATCTATTAAATTAAACTATTTTAAGTTTAAAAGCTTATATTAAATAGATATTCTTACTGTTTACTCTTATATACAAATTGAGATATCAAATATTTAAACTAGCTTTTTTATATCTAAGCATAACTTTCCTTTAATTCTACTTTAAATAAGGAATAAAATCCAATTTTTATAATAAAATTTAATCTTAATATTCTCCTTTCTCATAAGTGATAAAAAGAGTATAAGTTTATTTAGCTAAGATAAACTAAATGCAAGAGAACAATATTTTAAATAATAGCACTTAGAAGACTAAACATTTTCTAGACATTCTTATTACAGTATTGGGTATTTGATTTATCTTAATTAAGCATTAATAAAAAATATCCCAAATATTTTACACTTATTTATATCACTAAGCACTTTATATCTAAACTTTGCTTTTTTTCCTTGAATTAGCAATGAATCTTCATTAATATCTGATAATAGTAATCTTATTAAAAAATTAATAAGTTTGCAATAATTAACTTAATTTAATGAGTATCCTTCAGATATAAAAGCTTATTTTATACTAAAGCAAAGTAAATAAAACTTCAGAAACAATAATGTTTTTATTTTAGGAAGTTAAGGATAAAGCAATTAAATCATATTAATATTTAATATACAAGCTAGATGAAATCTAAGCTATTGTATACTAGTTAATCATTTCAATAAATTCTAAATTATATAAAACAAAATTTTTAAGATTCCACTTAATCGTGCAATCACTAGTTGAAATTTATGATATTATTATTTCTGGCTGCAGGTGATGCAACAATGCTTGAATTTCCACTTTAAGATAAATTTGCACCTAATACAAAATCTTCCATTGAAAGTATTGAAATATTGGCGCAGCTTTCTTGCTAATTATCAAGCTACTCATTTATTATTATATCTTATTCTTAAAGATTCTACTCATTGTTTTCCTCATTTATCTATTATGTTGCGTTCTGATTTGCTCTTTACTATACAACTTCAATATCTTCCCCTTCACTTTCATCTTCTTCATCGCCAAAAACTGCTCGAGTAGCACTAAAAACTTTAACAAACTTTCCTGGCTTAGTAAAGTCACACTGTACAACTTGGCATATTACTTCTCTACATAAATGGCATTCTCCTGTGCTTTTCCACATTTCTAAAGAACAGTTATAACATATTCCTCCATGTCCACATTCCATTACTACTGCATCAGCAATATTATCAAAGCAAACACAACAATTTCTGTATCGTCTTGGAGATACTACTAAGGATGGAATTTTTACAGCATCTGCAAATTGATTCAAATCTTGAGGCATAGAAATGTTTCTTTTCTTTTTTGGTTTGGCGTTTCCATCAGGAACTACAGAAAAATTAAAAATACTTTAAATTTAGAAAGCATCATCTTTCGTTATTGTATCATTAGAAACATCTGTCACTTTTGTCTCCTTTATGTCGTATAAAGCAGCTTTACTTTTAATTTCTTGAGGCTTTTTAGGTCTAAATTTAGAAAAAGCCAAGCTTGCAGGCCTACCAAAATAAGTTGAACTCAAGCGAACAAGATATTTTGGAGGTTTCTTGATCTAATTAATGACACGCCTTAAAGCATTTCTTCCTAATTATTAAACTTACTAATTTTCAGCTTATGCATTTTGAGGATTTTACTAATCATTTGCTTAATTTACTTAATTTCTGTTTGTATTCTATTAAAGAGCTTCAGTAGGTAAAGTGTCTCCAAATCCTGTTTAATCATGCTAAAAAAAGGCATTTCACCATCCAGGAAGGAATTGATATATAAACCTGGTAAAAAGAAGGAAAATAAAGAGATAAGCTATTGCAGGCATTAGAATTTTTCAGATAGCTTTATCACTGCCTTGCTATAAAATCTGTCCGATATCAAAAGCAATTAAGCTAGAAACTAGACATGCTCCACTCGTTACATAAAAAAGCCAAAAACTAATGGCCATTTCTTATAGTAAAGAATCCCCCATAATGTAACTGCAAAGCGATCCAAAAAATAATAATCATACTCCAAGATTAATTAGCAAAAGCAATGCAAAAACTACTCAGAAGGGTCAAAATGCTACTGTTCAATCTCATTTGATAATTCCTTAAATTTTCATTGTAATTGTAGCACAAATTAAAAGTCTAAAAACTCTTCCTGTTGATCTAATAAGAGCTGAAAAAGATCAACAGTCAGCTTTTGGTCATGCACATAAAGCAGCTCTGGAAATTCATCCTAAGTAAAGAGGGATTCCAATTAATACAGGAGGAATTTTATCAGTTCTTAATGAAACGCAAATTATAACTTTGAACGATATTATAAAAAAAGTATCTATTATGTCCTTAAAATATATTCGCTTTAGTGTTTTAGTCTTTATAGACACCGATAAAGTCCTAGTGTTTTTAAACTATTTAACAGCATTTCATCCAACATATAAATCAAGGAATCAAAGAGGTAGAAAAAAGATTTCTCAGTCCAAAAAGCTGTCTTAAGCAAAGTTATGAATGGCAATAAGTGAGAAAAATATTAAATAAGCAATGGCAGTAACAATTCATCTATCAATTTGCTATTTTATTATATCTAATTTTTATTATTGTGATATTGTTGCTCGCAGTTAATTCGAATTTTCGAAAGATATACTAAGATCATCTGAGTTTTCTGTTCCTAAAGGTCTCAAAACTCCACTTATAGAACCTAAATCAGAGACTTAATGAATGTTTGTTTAGGATATATCTTGCTATTAAACGAAATTCGCCATTTCTGAATAAATTTGGATTTAAATTTAAAAATGCAAAGATAGTCATTAGTTATTTAATAAATCTCCCAATTAAGTTTCAATCCTTTCTATTATAACTAGCATAGTAGATAGCTAAATAGAATAAATATATAGCTTAAATAGAAACTAATATCATCTTAAAGAACAGATTTTGCAGAACTTCTTTATATTTATTTAGATGATAAAGGTAGTAAAAGGCTCAACATTATCCAACAAGGCATTTCCCACTAATAGAATTTATATTTAATCCTTCTATAAAGTTATCACTTTCAATGCTATAATTCTATTTTTTTAGGAATCACTTTATTCTTATCAAATATAAGGAATTCATTACTATATAAATACTTCTTATAATTTTAAAGTCAGCAGATACATAAATAGCAAGCTAAGAGAGAAATCATAAGGACAATAGAAGAATAAAATAGGTTTTTAGCTAAAACGATTAAGTTGTTATTGATTAATGCTCTATTATTCAATTTTTGCTAAAGCATCACAATTATACTCAAGATTCTAGTTTAACTTATTTTAGCTTTTGTTAAATCTGCTTGATAAGAAACTACACTTAATTTTTATTGTGATTAAGAATATTATACACCATGTAAAAATACTATACAAATATAAAGAAAAGAATATCTTAGAGTAAGAGTTGGAATATCTGATAATGTTTAAATAAATTGAAATTAGTTAAATTAAAATATCAGGACTAATTTAAATATTAAGAAATGGGAGGATTCTGCTGTATTAACAAAAAGGAAATTGATGTTCCAATTGAGTAGGAAAATTAGCAAGAATCTTATTACAATAACAAAGTAGAACATTAGCTACAGGAAATTCTTTATAAGCTTGATGGAGAACATACTTAAACGACAGAAAAAGAAAATGTTGTTATCATTGAAGATTTAAATATCTCTATTGAAAAAGATTTTAATGATTAGCAAGCTAATCTTAAAGAAAATAATTAAGAAAAATAATCGAGAGGTAATAATGAAGTGGCAACAAATAAAAGCACCTAAATTTCTATTAAAGACATTTTAAAATAAAACCAATCTAAGCCCAAAGAAATGATTAACTATAATGAAAAGCACATAGAAAAAGAAATGAAGAATAATGAATAACTTAAAGTTTTAAATGTTATAGAATTATGTTTTTTAAATGGTATGCTGATTGTAGGTGATTCTTTAATAATTTTATTATTTCTATCAAATCACACTAGTGAGTATTAAAATGCAATTCTAGCATATTTGATTATCTTAATTTCTAATTTTTATATTTAAGACTTTTAGGGTTTTATGCTATATTTAAGAATATATTATTCAATATCATTAGATTTATTTACTTCTTCAAATACTAATTTTTTTCTCTAAGCAAAGTAATACAGATGTTTAGATTTTGCCTTGATTACATATATAAATTTTAGTTTTATTAATTTAATTAAACTCTTTATCTTAAAGATAATAAAAATAGAATTAGAAGGAATAATAGTATTATTAATAGAAATAATGCTTAGATATCAATAAGCTAAGCTATGCTTATCTTTAGGTATTATTTAAGAATCTCAACTATATTAAAGTCTAAGTCTTTCTTATTTAAATTATCACAGTTTGTTTTCAATCTTTCTTGGAAATAAGGAATGGTTATAGTTATTAAAGGTATTGAGAATTTAAAAATAAAGGGCTATTAAATAATTCCTTTTATTTTGGATAATTGACCTCTCATTTAAATAATAAGCTTTATAAAGAAAGCCAAGTATTAAATAATATTATTACCTCCATCCTAATTCTAAGCAATCTTTCTTTATAATGGTAAATATTTCTAAACTAAATTACTTAAGTTGTTGTTGAATCAAAAAAAGCAAAAATATAAACAAGACGGTAATGTAGAAGAGACTAATAAGGAATACTAAGTATAGTGATATAGACTTAGTAATTGATATTAACATTAAGAACAATAGATTAATAATTAATAAAGAAACTGCTTAGTACTTAATTTAAATCCGTTATTTACCTTATTATTGGCTATTTCATAAATTGGTACTTTTGTCTATCTGCTTTAGAATATGTATCTTCTAAAATATAACTGATTGCATATAGTATTTACTTCAGATGCTAGATAAAGCATCTTCTTAAAAATGTTATTTTTACCTAACTACAAAGTAATTTATGATAATATGTGAGTGTAAAGGTTTTATTTTAAATATTTAGGCAATTAAATATATGGAATATTGAATAAAGAAGCCTCAATAACCTAGATTAGCTTAGAAATAAGTATAAGTTTAGGAGATAATATAAGTAATATAAGTAATATATAGTTGCATTAACTAATAAAATAGTACTTATTTCAATATCAGCTACACTTTTTACTTATTTGCTTCTAGTTAGTTTATTACATTGCTAACTATATAATGTCTTCTTTTATAAGGAACGCATGCTATAGAAACTAATTAATTTAAATTATTGAGCTTAGAATCATTAAACTATTATTAAATCTAAATCTTAATACTTTCTATTCCCCTTACTGTTTTACTTTAGACTTTATAATAGAGATACTATTATAGCTTATTTAATTATTAAATAGGATTTATCATACATTCATTTATCTTAAAATTAGAAGTTTAAGACAATAATAAAGATATGAAGGTATAACTAGATATTAGCAGTATCAAAAAGAAGTAAGCATATTAGACAATAAAGCTAATAAAATGCTTTTAATTAAAAATGACTTATAAATTAGAAGGCTAAGATTGTTTAATTTTAATAAATAAGCTTTAAATAAAAGATATTAAATTGCTTTAATATCCTTAAGCTTTATCCCTTAATTTACTAGAAGGTATCCTATATCTTTCATGCATTAGTCTGTTTAGTAGCATGTCCATTTCTCTCTATTAATAAAGGAAGAGCTTTATATGATATTTGAATATAAGTTTAATAATTAATACCATATTTTAGATACAAAGGATATCCTTAACTGTTTAGTCTTCATAAAGATTAAAGATTATTGCAACTCCTGCCTGAAATAGAATTAATAAAGATAGTTAAATAAAAGAAGGCTCTAGAGAATAGATTTTCATAATACAAGTTATTGAAAGCTCCATTTTAATTTTTAATAATAGATGAAAAACTATAAAAGCAGACTAGACTAATCCTAAATGGAGCTGTAAAATGAAGAGGATTAAATAAGATATGATTAGAATTCAATAGAGTAGATAATGAAGTTTATTAAAGGTCCTTAGAACTTATAAATTAAATCTGCTGGTAGAAAAATTAGAGCCTAAACTCATGAAGCATTTCCTTAATCAATGCCAGCAAGCAACTAAAGTTTCAATTTAGATTAATAGCTTTATAAGAACTTAGGAGGTCATTAAAGGATTAAGAGTAATGACTTAAATTCTTAAAGTTATTTGAATACATCTTAGTATAATAGAGCACAAGCTAATTTCCAATAAAAGGAATTTTAAAATTAGCTTTTGAACATTCAAAACATAGACTTGAAGCTTATTTAGATACTAGCAGGTCATTAAAACTCAGTTAATTGTCTAGAATGGTCTAATACTTAATAAAGACTATTTAGTGGTGGCTCAGATTACTGCATTAAAAACTGGAAAACACCTCAAAAGTTACTGAGATAGAAAACAGTTTAAGCTGAATTTACTATCAATTGCAAATTTCAAAAAGTATTAAGTATGTGCTATCATTAAGAAGGACTTTTATTAACTGGACATTAAGATGGAATGATTCGTGGCTGGGATGTTAAAATGGCAGCTCCAAAGCATTCAGTTAGAAATAAATGGGATTATGATGAAGATTTAGGTTATAGATGTAAATTATCAATTAAAAAGGCCCACATAGGAGTTGTAAACTAAATATTACCTTATATGCAGGAATCTTAATTCATATCAGCAGGTGGAGATGGGTTGATTATAATATATAATATGTAAGGAGATGTAATTGAAACTTTTGCCAAAACTCCTTATGAAAGTGGAGTAAAATCCTTATTAATCCACGATTAGTGCACAATTTTATCAGGATAAAAAGGACTGATAAGATTATGAGATCCAAGAAATAATTCTTGTGTTATGGAAATAAAATAAGAAGGTATTATAAACTCACTTCTGTCTTGGGACAATTATTGCTTCATTTCAAACTCTCATTCTCATAGAAATATTACTAATATATGAGATTTAAGAGGAGGAAAGAAACTTAGAGAAATAAATTTCCAATCTAAAAACATTAATTGCTTAAGCAAACTAAACCAAAATGTACTTATAGCAGGAGGAGAACTCATAGAAGTTTTCGATATGTAAAGCTTTAGCACTTTTCAAATTTAAAACTTTCACTAAGCCAGTGTAAATTGTATCAGATTAATCAAAGATAAAAATCTAATGTTTTCTGGAGGAAGAGACGATTTAATAGCTGCATGGAAAATATGCTGAAAATTCATTTTATAGTAATACTTTTGTAAATTACTTACTTTCAATCAAATTTTTATTGTTTTTTTTATAAATCTACAGTTAGATTTAATATTAATTCGCTTACATTGAACTATCTTAAAACATTCAAAAAATAAAGTATTTTAGACAAATGCTTATGTTCTAACTAAGCTAATTAACATTACCAAACAATATTTGGATAGTCAAGTTTGTAGTTCTAAGTGAATATAACCTATTGAATGGAGATTAAGCTGTTATATTAATATCTGGAACTTAAGCTAAATATAAGTCTATCTAAATAATTATTTTAAATAGATTTAATTAGTTAATAATAATCTTATTATTGCTTTGATCCTCTTAGTTCACTTAAACAATATAATAGTCCTTCTCTTAGGCCATATGGCAAAATTAAGTATTCCTTATTACACTTAAAACTTAATCTTTTAAAGCTAAATCTAATGAAGTTTATTCTTACAGGTTAAATATTGGGTATTAGTTCCTTCTTACTCCAAAATCTACAATTTGTATAAATAACTTTTAATATATTAATTTAACTAAATTTCGAATAGTCATGCACTAGTCATATTTAGAGAGAGAAAAATAATAATTGGCAACTAAAAAACAGATTTATTGCTATGAAGGAAATACAAAGGAATACATAAACATTATAATAAGTATAAGATAAATTCTTATTCACTTTAGCACTAATAACACTTTTACTCTATTTAGCTCTATTTTAAAAGTAATAAAAATGCTTCTATTACTATAGAATGCTACACAATATAAAATATTATTTAATCATATGAATTAAAGAACTTATAAAGTATATTAAGTACTACAATTATAATATGCTTAGTAATCTCTATTTTATCTAATCTCTACTTTAAATTAATTATTTAGGCTTCTAACTTAACTATACTTATTCTTGTGAATGAACAATATGTAAAATTGCTACTTAAAGCTTAACACTTCTTAATATTAAATTCATTAAAGAATTAATCCAGCAGTTATGAATTGAGCAGGATTGAAAATAATGAAAGTGTAAGAGAGAACAATTAATGAAAAGCATACTAATTGAATGAACTAATTTATACTAATTGTATAGCATAGCAGAATCTTCAAAAACATATAATTACAAATAAAATATCAGAAGTTTTACTCTACAAACATATTAAAAAGTTTTATTTCTAGATTACTTCCTTTATTTAAATTAATATAGGATAAAATTATAATTATTATTTGAGAAAATAGTAAGCCATTTATAGTAAAGAAGAGATACTATGTAGATGATTAAATTCAATGTATGGATTCTTTAAAAGTAACTTTTGTTAATAATTAAGCTTATAGAAAGCTGTATTTAAGATTGCTGAAAAATATGAATCATCCTTTTTGCTATTAAGTTAAAGAAGATTTTATTTACTTTAGAGAGAAATAACTTAAATGAAAGATATTTACATTTTATTCTCCCAAACAATTAGGAAATAAACGAAGTAAATGTTACATCGATTATAAAATAACCTCTACAGTTTAGAAAGAATATACCTTTAGTAAAAATTTACTCTAATCTGTAATTACTAATTTTATGAAAGAACTCCCTTTTGAGAGATAAATTAAAATAAGATATTGAATAGTTAGAAGGCCGAAAGATATATATCTATTGAATAGTTCTAATTTAATTTTATAAGCATTTCTTAAGCAAAATTTTAATGAGAAGAGTGATTATTTCTTCTACTATTAAAAATATAAATTTTATATATAAATACATTGCGTTATTAAAAGCCAATCTTGGGAATGGTTCCAAATCAGTTTTAAATAATATTTATTACAAAATTTT